>JAJMLC010000171.1:0-114935 GCA_030569495.1 Pichia cabralensis | reverse complement strand
AAAACGACAACCATACCTGGCTTAATAACACCGGTTTCAACTCTACCGACTGGCACAGTACCAATACCACCAATCTTGTAAACATCTTGTAATGGTAATCTTAATGGCTTGTCAGTTGGTCTGACAGGTGGTTCAATAGCATCAATTGCTTCTAAGATAGTTTTACCTTTAACAACACCTGCCTTGGTTTCTTTAGTCCAACCTTTGTACCAGTCACAGTTAGTAGATGGTTCAATCATGTTATCACCATTCCAACCAGAAATTGGAACGAATGGAACATTCTTTGGGTTGTAACCAACTTTCTTGATGAAATTGGAAGTTTCCTTAACAATTTCTTCAAATCTAGATTGATCCCATTTAACTGAATCCATCTTGTTAACAGCAACAATTAATTGTCTGACACCTAAAGTGAAAGCTAATAAAGCGTGTTCTCTGGTTTGACCATCTTTAGAAATACCAGCTTCGAATTCACCAATACCACCAGCAATAATTAAAATAGCACAATCAGCTTGGGAAGTACCAGTAATCATATTTTTAATGAAATCTCTGTGACCTGGAGCATCAATAACGGTAACATGGTATTTGGGAGTTTCGAATTTCCATAAAGCAATATCAATAGTGATACCTCTTTCTCTTTCAGCCTTTAATTTATCTAAAACCCAAGCGTATTTGAAAGAACCTTTACCTAATTCAGCAGCTTCTTTTTCAAACTTTTCGATAGTTCTCTTGTCAATACCACCACACTTGTAAATTAAGTGACCGGTGGTAGTAGATTTACCAGAATCGACGTGACCAATAACGACAACGTTAACGTGTTGCTTATCTTTACCCATTTTTTTTCGATATGTGTTACAGATTCAAAAGAAGAAAAAGAGGAAAAAAGGAGAAGAAAGAATAAGAGTCTACAAAGAGTTTAAAAAGAAGAAAGATGAAATAAAATAAGAACAAGACGAAAAGTAACAATTAACAGTATACCAACCCGCAAAACCGCCAAATGGCTTTCAGTGCGAAACTCGCTCCTTTTATAAAAAACGAGCGAAAGTGAAAAATTTTCCACAAATTGTGTTACAACGTGTGAAAAAGTGGAAAAAATGTGAAAAACTGAAAAATTGAAAAAAAAAAATTTTTTTGCGTGCCTGCCATTTTTCAAACACGGGCCACTAAGCCGCCGCTTTGCCAATAACCTGTTTTCAGGGTTCACATTCACATTTACATTTTAGACAGGGCAACTGTATCTGCTTCCAGACGGCTTCTCTTGCACAAGAAAATGGCTGCTATTTCATGTAGGAAGAGGAAAGTAGGTTCTCTCAAGTTCTCTTCGGCTGCCGTCTTTGCTTCTTTGGATTTCAACGTAGATAATAACACCAGTCCATGTAATAACGGTAAAAAGAATTCGTTGGTTAAACCAATACTTAAACCTAACAACAGTTCCTTCCCGTATTCTACAAGAAATGATACTTTTAAAAACAAAAGAGATATATCAAACTCTTCTCTTTTGCCTGCAAAAAAAGTAGTTTTTTTGGTGGAAGAAAATGAGTCAATTGCTGATAGCAATAATAAAGAAAATGGCGATTCCAGTATTGACAACATCTTCAATAATGATCATTTCTCATTTTCTAACAATTCATCCATTGATAAGGATATCAAGGATTCTTCGAATTCAGTCAATGATAGCTTCAATTCAGAAAACGAATTTAAAACTTCGGCTTTTGATCCAATATCTTTAAATGTAGACGCTTGTAATAACGATGAGAAAGCAATTGACATATCTCCCCAGGAGAGTCATGCCATATTTCCAAATTACTCCAGCAGTGGTATTATAAAAGATATCGAAAACTATGAAAACGAAATAAAATTAATAAAAATGAATATAAAAAATCTTAAACAATTGAAGAGAAATATTCAGAAGCAACAGCACAAAAACCTGTTCAAAGCAATATTTGGTATGAGCTAAGCTGTCGTTTTATTTGCCATCTTTCCAATTGGAAAAGCAAAAAATTGCCATACACTCCATAGATTATATACCAGGTTGTGTAAACCCTGCCGCAAGAGTCGATTTATCTAAAAATACAATATTACGTGAGAGTTATGTATATTGACGATATTATTTAATTTTCACATCAATAATTATTTAAACGTTTCAAAAAAAGACAAAAAAAAAGGAAAAAGGAAAGTCCGAATGTGAATCTGCTTCTAGGCTTTCTTTTTTATTTTTCCCAAAAAGAATAGACATTGTATAGTTTACTGTCTCATCGCCCCTTTTCTGTAGCAGATTTACTGATACGATCAGCATTTATGTTAAAGTTAGCAAAACTCAGGGATTAAGCACGCCTCACACAATACAAACACAAATTCCTCTAGCTGCGCTAAATCCTTATCAGTGATTGCAGCCTTTGTAATTACCAGTGTTTTCTTCTTATGGACTGTGAGGACATCACATACAGGTTCTATCATTGTATCACTCAGAAGGTGGGGGAGAAACTGTTTAGAAGGTTAGTTCCAAATCAACCAATCAAATAAAAATGGCATCCACTTTAAGGAGGGGATCTCATGTAAATGATGGCCTTTCAAGAGTTGCAGCTCCTTTGTTACAAGAAGAATCTGATCAAAATTATGGTGCAATTGATCAAGAAATCTTGATTCAAAGAAGACGTGCTTCTTCTATGTATTCTTCTAGGGCAAAATCTTTACATCTTGCATCAACAGTTATAAAAGATGGCCAAATTTTACCTGTTGATACCGATGTTTTGACGGAAATTAAAATGATGTTAAAATCATCTCTACCTTTGATTGTTACTTTCCTTTTACAATATTCTTTAACGGTTTCCTCTGTTTTTTTTGTAGGTAATTTAGGATCAAACGAATTAGCAGCAGTTTCATTATCTAATCTATTGGCAAACATTTCCTCTTTTGGTTTGATTGAAGGTATTGCATCTGCACTTTCAACTTTATGTCCACAAGCTTATGGAAGAAACGACTTTCAAATGGTTGGATTGTATGCTATGAGATGTTTTCTTATACTAGCATTATTATACATTCCAATTTTTATATTTTGGACATGGGGTGCATTACCTTTTTTATCATCTGTCGTTACTGAAATTGAAGCTTGCATTTTAGCTGCAAGTTATTTGAAAGTTTTAGTATGGAGTGTACCAGGATTTATAGTTTTCGAAGTTTTGAAACAGTATTTACAAGCTCAAGGTATTTTTCATGCTTCAACAATAGTTTTAATTATATGTGCACCTTTCAATCTTATTTTAACATATTTCTTGGTCTGGAATGAGAAAATAGGTATAGGTTTCTTAGGGTGTCCATTAGCAGTTGTCATAACAAATACTTTAATGGCTTTATTACTCTTATACTACACCTGTTTTATAAATGGATATCAATGTTGGTACGGATTTTCAAATGATATTTTCAAAAATTGGTCCAAATTATTAAAACTTGCTGCTCCAGGAGTTTTAATGATTGAAGCTGAATGGCTTGCATTTGAAATTATATCATTTGCTTCTTCAAGATTTGGTACCGAGTCATTGGCCGCTCAGTCAATTGTTTCAACAGTTTGTGTCACTATATATCAAATACCATTTGCTATATCTGTTGCAGGATCAACTAGAATTGCATGGTTTATTGGTTCCGCTTCTAAAAATGCTGCAATTACTTCAACGCATGCAGTTTTATACGTTGCTTTGCTTTTTGGAATTTTCAATGGTTTAATATTAGATATATGGTCAAATCAAATTGCTAGCATTTTTTCAAAAGATGATAAAGTTGTTTCATTGGCAAGTAAAGTTTTAATAATTGGTGCAATTTATCAAATACCTGATTGTTTATCATGCGTTTCTGGCGGTATTTTGAGAGGACAAGGTAGACAATATATTGGTGGATGGTTAAACTTATTTAGTTATTACATTTTGGCATTACCCGTTGCATTTCTTTTTGGATTTTATTATAACTATCAATTATTTGGTCTTTGGATTGGTATGATTGTTGCATTAGTTTTTGTTTCATCGAGTGAATTGTTTTATATATTTATTAGTGATTGGGATCAAATTATTAAAGACTCATTAGAAGAAGATATAGACCAATCAGCTATTGAAGGTGATATTTCCCTTATCAATGATGATTTAACAACATTGAGATCTACCAGAAGTATGAATAGTATGATTGACCATAGTATTTTGAGTCCTACTATCAGCACTTCTATTGTTTTGGCACCTGAACCTTCAAACCTTCATATTTAGCTCATGATACGAGGTTCATTTATGCATTTCATTAACTAGAGTTTAGTTTCAGACTTATATTTCATATATACATTTAGATATAAAAGCATATATATATTTATGTATACAGGCAGTAAATATATTATTCATCACATTAATTGTGTAGATTGACGATTCCAAATGCAGTCTAGGCAAAAATTTTGCAGAATTTTTCAAAAATATTCTGAAGATGCACTACTGTATAAACACAATATTCTTTTCATTACAAACACAGTGTTTTGCTTTCAAGACAAGTTACTCAGAGATTACGTAAAAGGACATTAAAATAAGCGATACACCAGTTTAGTTTATTGCTAGTGAAAGGGTTTTTTTTTTCTTTATTTTCTTTTGATAGCTGGCGAGATTTGATTAACGCCTTCGGAATTTGTGTCTATCTTGATTACTCATGTTTTGTAGGTTTTATTTTCTTATCAAATAGGGGAACTTTTGATCAGTTTTGAAATACAAATTTATAAAAATAAGCAATACCGAAACAACTACAATGTCTTGGTTTAGTGGGTCTTCTAATAAATATCCTGAATTTCAAGAGAAAATTGAAAAGGCAACCTCAGAATCTATACCTAATGGCGAAATAGATTTTGCAGTTGCATTAGAAATAAGTGATTTAATACGTTCAAAACAAGTACCGGCGAAAGATGCAATGAGGTTACTAAAGAGAAGATTCTTAGATGGAGATAATATAAATATGCAAAAATCTGCATTTAAATTAATTGATTTTTGTATTAAAAATGGTGGTGAACATTTTATAACTGAAATTTCAACAAAGGAATTCATGGATCCTTTAGTTAATTTATTAAAAACTGAATCTATTAATGAATCTTTGAAAAATTATTTGTTAGAAAATATTCAAACTTGGTCTATTATTGTTAGTACTAATCCTAAATTTGAATATATTAATAAAGTTTATAAAAAATTACAAGATGACGGTTTTGAATTTCCTTTTATGAAAGATTTTGTTGATTCAAGTATGATCGAATCTAAAGTTGCGCCTGAATGGCAAGACTCTGATGCTTGTATGTCATGTTCTAAATTATTCACATTTTTAAATAGGAAACATCATTGTAGATCATGTGGAGGTGTCTTTTGTGGACCAGATTCGGATAAAGTTATTGAATTACCTGAATTAGGTATTAATATACCTGTAAGAGTTTGTGACAATTGTTATACAGATGAAAAAGCGAAAAAGAAGAAACGTAGCCATAATTCTAAAAAGCACAAAAAGACATCATCCGTTGAAAGTACTGATGATATTCAAAAAGCTATTGAATTATCTTTAAAAGATTCAAGTCAAAAAACATATTCCATCAACCCACAAGCAACTACAATTGACAATGAAGAAGAAGAAGAATTGATGAAGGCCGCAATTGCTGCAAGTTTACAAGAAATGAATGTAAAATCTATTGAAGAATGCAAAGAACCTGAGCCGAAGGAAACTTCAACGGGATTATATTCGAATATTTTGTCAGAGCCTAATTTCCAATATAAATTAAACGAAACAACAGATTTCAACAATACAGAATATCATCAACAACAGCAGCAGCAACAACAAAGAGCTAATATTGATGAGCAATATTATTATCAGAATGCTAAACAGACACCTCAGACTCCAATGCCTTCAAATTCTGTAATGCCAAAATATAAACAATCGTTACATGATCCTTATCAAATATATGGTAATGATGAAAGAAAAGTAGTTGAATTTGTTGATAAAATCAGTAAGCAACAAAAATCAAACTCTCAAAGTATAGATCCGTCATTAATTCAACTACAAGCCGACCTTGTTATTTTACATACTAAAATAAGTATGTCTATAAATAAAGAAAACGCCGAAATTGAAAAATATCAAACATTGTTTTCCAAAATTCTTGCTATAAAAAGACTTTATGATGAAATTTTACAAACAAGATTAAAACAAGAACAAGAAATGTTACAAGCACAACAAACTGCATTAACAATGCAGTTTTACCCAGAGAAGCCAAATTATTTACCTGAAAATTATACGAGTTATCAACCACCTATTCAACAGCAAGTACCTTCACAAACAGGTATTCTTACTTTGCCAACTTACTCACAGTCATATATGTCACCACAATCTACGTTTGGACAAGGAATGCTACCAGTACATCAATTACAGGCATACAATACTAATATAGGAGGCATTGCACCACCACCACCACCTCAGTATACTTCAGCCAATAATGCAAATGCACCAGAGTATTCAAATATTCCAATAAATAAACCATTGGAAAAACAAACACCCGTACAAAACCTAGAAATTGTTTCACCACCTGATATAAACGGTTTCTCTTTAAACAATCTACAGTATGCACCGATCCCGGTATTTGATAAAACAGGCACAGAAACAGAATTAAATAATTCTCATGTATCAGAACATACTACAGAGGAACCTGAGGTTAGTACAACCGCCGAAGAAGCCATTGAAAAAAATGAGGAAAAACAAGAACCGGTTATTGCCAATCTAATAGATCTATAGATATAATGTGTGTATTTGAAATCCCATTTTTTAAAACTCTTTTTAAACTAATCGATACTAATATAATCCCAATAGCAGGTATAGCATGTTTATTTACTCCGTATATTCCAAGCAACACTTTATAGCTTCAGGTGCTTATAATGAAATTGAAATATTCATCAAAAGTGGCTTTTTGTTGCTATATATCCACAGAAAAAAGAAACTGTTATGGTGTACCGTTTTTTTCTGAAAAGCCGGTTAGCAGGAAAAATTTTAAAATTTGAAAACTTAATTTTCTTTGCAGAATCTAATGGATGCTTTTGATATAGAAACCTTGCTGCAAAGACCCAGGGGAAATATGTGTTGAGTCATAAAAGAAAGCTGCAAATTGCAGCATGGAAATCAGCATCCAAGGTTCAAGCGTCTACAGGTTGTGTATCTATACATTTTGAAACCGGAAAAAGGCATCTACTAAAATTATTAGATATCCTCCAATTCAGCCTCAATAGGCTCCATATACGTGTAGCCTGGGCTAAACATTGCGTTTGCTTGACAAAACACCAAAAACTAGAGCAAGATCTGGGAATATGTGCCAGAGAGGGCTCATTTCCAGATCTATTTCATTCTTTCCATAATGGCTGTGCCAAGCATTTTTTTTCGAGGGCAAATTTTAAACTCATCTAGTTTCAATTTTTCAAGCATCTGCAATGTTTTACATTCACGTAAGGTTCCTATGAATGGATTGATTGGCTAGCTTAGGTAAACCGACTAGAGAAGGAGTGATAAATAGGCCTTTTTGTTTTCATTTGAAATTAACAGCAAAAACGAGTCTTTTTTTCTGATTTGCTTAGTAAATGGACAGATAGATACACATATTTATACCCCATTGATTTATTGCATTTTATTATTATTTTTACAACAAAGCAATAAAATATTTTCACCTTTATCAATTCTTACTTTTAATCAATATATCAAATATCAATGGAGGAATTTGACGCTCCTAGTGACCCAAATTCGCAATTAAAGTTATTCTTAATTAACTTCGCAAAGGAAAATGACTACAAATATACAAAAGACTCAAAAAATACTTTACTACAACAATTATCCGAATTCTCAGGTATAAATTTATCCTCTTTAGAAATTGATGAATCAAATCATAACCACTATAAGAGAACTTGCGGACATCGTTTCCTCCGTGGAGAAACGTGTTGGAGATGTTTAACGTGCGGTTATGATGAAACATGTGCCTTATGTCGTTTCTGTTACATACCTAGTGATCATATAGGCCACGAAGTGCATAAAAGTATAATATCTCGTGATTATATAGGGTGCTGTGACTGTGGTGATGAAGAAGCATATAAAAATTCCCAATGTCCTTTATATACTACAATGAATAACGCAGATGGTAATATTTTCGAAGAAACTATAGACGAAAATGTAATTGAACATCTTGATACCTTTTTTGGAATTTTATTAGATTTTATTATTGATTATACAAATCATTCTGTTTCCAGTTTATCACCTTCTAAGAGAGTCGATGAAATTAAGCTTCGTCATGAAATGAGTTTTCTAAATACTAAAGTGTATCATGAAATTGATTTTCATACAGAGAAGTATGCATTGGTTTTATACTCAGATAATGTTCATCAATATAGAGATGCAGTAGATAGAATTCGGTTTACAACTGGTAAAGTTAACGAATTTGCAGAAATGGTAGCAACCCGTTGTAATGAACATGGAAGAGCAATTGTAATGATATCCAATGATATAGCATATTTAATAACAAAATTAGCAATTTTAACTTCAACAGGGTTGGTTGCATGCATTAAAAACTTAAGAGAATTGTTCAGAGAAGAAATGTGTGATGATATAATATATTGGTTATACCAATTTACTCAATCAAATCTATTTAAAGGTAGTGAGCCAATACGAAGTTCTTTATCAAGGGCATTCTTATCACCTTACAATAGTGGATGTATGCAACAATGGCTTGACGTATTCCACGGTAAAGTTCTTTTAAATACACGTTGTTTAAGAACGGATAAAAATGGATCACCTATAATAAAATGGTCATTACCTCAATCTTTAAAAGATGATTGTCAGTATTTTGATGAAATAAATGATACTGATGCATACAATGGTTCAAGATTTCAGTTTTTATTATTGTTTGATATCAGATTTTCCAAAACTGCAAGAAAAGATTTACATAATATTTACATTCCTAATATTGCTAAAAATTCAACTTTTTCAATTATGCTGGTAGCTCAATTTCTTGACGTTTACGATAAAGTATTCACATTATTTTTAATGGTAGATAGAGAACCTGAACTATCAGTCATGCCTTTATTATCAACCCAATTATTTAGCTCACCTTCAAAAGATATTTTGATTTTAAAACATCAAGATGCCATTAAAATGATACGCACAATGTCAGAATATATAACTACAGGAGAAACATCCACAATAAGGGAGCTTCAGAATCTAGGGGATCCTATTCCAAACGGTATTTTAATGTCAAGTTTGAAAAATCGAAAATGGGCTCACATTTTACTTGATTTAACTTATATTGTAACAAGAAATCCAGATGTCGAAAATATTTTCACTTTTTTTTCCTCATTTCCTGATTATGTTCAATTTTTATCATTATTTCAAAGTAGACCAATTTTTAAAAGGGAAAAAACTAGACATGTAGAATATGAAAATCAAGATTATACATCGTTTTTTAACGCTGTTTCTGTGATCTCCCATTTTTCTGCTAATATTGGAAAAGTATTAAACAGGCTATCCAAAATGAAATTACTATCTGAAGGTAATAAAATGGATTGTTATTATCACTCATATTCTAAAACTATGAAAAAACCATACACAGAAACTTTATATACAATTATAATTAGGAAAATTATTGAAATATGCTTTACACCTACATCATTGTCGAACTTTAATAATAATCATCCATCTCCATCATTTATAACTGAAAAAGAAGAAAGCATTATTTTTGAGCAATGTAAAGAATTCCCTGGATTAAAAAATGTTAAGTTTAACGTCATGGAGGGTGTAGTAAGTTTTTTGCATCCTTTACATGTGATGTTTTCCTGGATGATAGAAATGGATCAATCCATAGACTCGGAAAAATCTTTAACACATATAATGGATATTATTCAAGGCGAATATTATTATATTTTAAATGAAAATTCTGATACTCAACATCTTCCAATGAATTTACCAGGCGAATCATCTAATTATGAAGGCGTTTTAGCCTTTTTTGATATACCGTTGAGAAAAATAGTTTTATTATCTCAAATAAAGGCCGGATTATGGGTGAGAAATGGTAACTCAGTCAAAAGTCAGATGAATCTGTATAGGAATGGAAGCAGCAGAGAATTTGGATTCTCAAGAGATTTGTTTTTGTGTCAATATTATGTTAGTTATTTCAGATATGCTCAATTGGTCACATACACAATTTTTGATAGATGGAATTTACTTTCATGGGCAGATAATGATTATATTAATTTACCATACAACGTTCAATATATGCAACCAATTCTTGAAGAATTTATTTTATTTATAATTTATTTGGTTACTGAAGACTTACATTTGCATAAACTAGAAGCAAATACATTATCTGATCTTTGGATTGAAAGAGAAATTGTTCACTCTTTGTGTTTTGAAAATAAAAGTTATAATGAAATTGTAAGTTGCATTCCAGATCATATTTGTTCCCAAAAACGATTTCCAATTGTTTTCAAAAAATGTGTTGAACCTATTAGAGAGTATGATGACGATGATATTTATTCAGAAAAAGTTTATAAATTGAAAAATGAACTGATTTGTTCGATTGATCCATATTTTGTTAATTTCGATTCAAACAGGAGAGAAAATTGTCTTAAAAAGATGAAGGAATACATTTCTTTAAAACAAGGCCTAGATATTTTAGATGTTGTTATTGAACCAAAGGAAATTGATTGGTCAAATAGTCCTTTCGGAAAAGTTGTTGATATATTGTTGCATGAAAAAATGCTATCATTTATTTTTACTACTTTAACTTATTGTAATACATGTATTAGAAAAGATGGCATAGTTCCCGAAAATAATATTCCAAAAGAAAGCTGTGAAACATTATTCAGTTTATCATTGCATTTAACGCATATCGTTCTTACACATAAGAATATAATGGCAGTTCAACCAATAGAACTTTTTAGAATTTTTGCTAAAATATATTTAAACTTTAAATCTGAATTTGCGATTCCTGAACTAAAGTCTAAGATGAGAAGGATTTTAAATATGTTATACCACATTCTTTTAGATATGAATTTTGATTTTAGTACGGAATTGCCAAACTTTGATCCAAATATTTTAGCTGACAACGATTTTGGCTTGAAAGATAACAAAGGAACCATCGATTTGACATTTGAAAGAAAAAAGAAGAAAGCTAAAAAGAAACGTGACAAGTTAATGGCTAAATTGAAAAAGCAACAACTGAGATTTGCTGAAAATAACATTACAACAGATTTAGATAGCAATACAGGAAGCGAAACTAGCAGTAGAATTATGAGAGATACAGATTCGTCTCAAGTATCAGAAATTATATCCAGGTTTGACAATTTAGTAGATGATACCACAAGTTGTTATAGTGGAAATGATATTATGAATGACGAAGAAGAGTTAGATTTAATAAACACAGACGAAAATAATGATTTAGCATGGAAATTTCCAGATAATTCATGTTTATTATGTCATAATCCCGCTAACGAAGAAAACAAAAGGTTTGGAGTTTTCAGTTATATCACAGAAAGCAATGTTTTCCGATATATTCCAACGGATGATGAATACTGGTTTTATAAATCTTTTTCAGGAGATCATAATCTTGATGTTGGTTGCTCAAAACATAATGAGATTAACGAATTAACTGAATTTCTTTCAAAGCAAGAAAATGATAGTGTTATTGGTCCAGGGTTTCCTTCTGTAGGTGAAACCATGGATTCCCCAGGATATTCTGACACTATGGCTGTATTTACGAGTTGTGGACATGGTATGCATGATACATGTTTTAAAGAATTTTATGCTTCAGTATATTCTAAGCAATTCTCTCAAATTACAAGAACGACACCTGAAAATATTCAAAGAAGGGAATTCATTTGTCCTCTATGTAAGGCAATCAATAATATTTTCATTCCAGTTATGTATGAAAAAAATGATAAAAAATTCCATAAAAAATTTGAAAATGATTTAAAAGTTGATGATATTGTTGAGCATAAATTTGATACTAAGTTAATCAAAGATAATAAAATCTTAGATGAGATCAAAGAAGAATTGCTTGTAAAAGTTACAGAATCTATGAAAGATAAAAATTGGATAATTGAACAGGATGTTGATGAGAATGGGTTTAAAAAATTTATATTTTCAAAAGATTCTGGCATTTTATCAATTTTAAAAGATACTTTAATCACAGTTACATTACTTTCACCACCATTTGAATCATTTGGATTAATTATAACGAAAACCATCGAAGCTTTAGAAATTTCATTAAGAGGTGAAAAATATAATAAAAAGGATACAGTACATTTATTAATATCTCATATCAACAACAGGTCAATAACCGGATTACGTGTATGGATGCAGATGAGTGAATTTTTTAAATCTTCACTAAGTGTTTTAAGAGAAGATTCACCACCTAAGGATAATGTTCATTTGTATACACAAAGTTTGATTGGTTTATATGAAAATTTAATAAATGATGATAGCTTATTATTTGAAGGTCAAGACTATTTTGCTGCCTTGATTCATTGTGAAGAAGTATTGTTATTAGGATATTCATTTCAAAAATTGGTTGGTATATTTTTTGCAAAACATATTAGGCAAAGTATACTCAAGATTGTGCTACTTTTTAATAAGTTTGACAGTGGTGGAAGTATGAAAAATTGGAGTGAAATTTCAAAAATGAAATATTTGGTAAGTGATACATTTGAAGGAAACAGGGAACACTTCTATGCAATAATTTGTAATTTTTTTGATTATGGGGTAGTCACAGAAGGGATGATTGATCTTTTTTATAGTATGGTGATAAAACTATGTACGCCATTCATGAGGAAAACGTTGATATTTGCTTATGCAAAATATGCAGTATTTCAAGAACAATTTATTGAAATAGACGACGAGTTAACTGAGTGTGATAAAATCTGTAAAACAATGAAAATACCATATGTGAAAGATATTATTGACGAACTTGATATTGAATTTTTTAATAAAATTGAGAATAAGAAAATAAAGAAATTACAGAAATCGAGAATACCATATCCAGGCAAGATACGATTGATTAATTTACCATTTGAGTTAAACGATTTTTACATTAAATATTATTTAAATTTAAAGGAAGAGGAAAGGCCAGCTGATCCTGCTATCTGTTTATTTTGTGGGAAAGTTGTAGATTGTCAGAAAACTGAGTTTGGGGAAGAATTTGGATCATGTACTATCCATTTAAAATGGGATTGTATAAACGAAGGTAGAGGTATTTTTTTACTTCCTAGGAATAATTGTTGTTTACTACTTGATAATAGCAAAGGTACATTTATAGATAGTCCATATCGTGATGAATATGGTGAGGTTGATAAAGACAACAAGAAAGGGCACGATTTGATCCTCAGTGGGAAAAGATACGAAGATTTAAACAAAAACATATGGCTGTCACATAATATCCAAAACATCATAGCACAGAAGCTTGAAAGTCTGAACGATCTAGGTGGATGGAACACGTTATGAAAGTATATATAAGTAGAGCTACATATATATTTGTATACAATATATATATATATATATATACATGTGTGTTTATTTACCAAATAATTTGGAGTAACTATTGGTACAGATGGGAAATAACTTTTTTTGGGAAAGGATTGATAAGGAGTAACCTAATATTTTTTCAAAAACACCTAATTTTTGTTTTCATAAATACTAGTGTAAAAATTTTTCGTGTAAACAAAGTTCTAGAATTTATTCAGCTAAATGTTAACGAAAAAAAGAGAGGAAAATAATATTTGAACAAAATAGATCTGGAATATTTACGTGAAAGTGTGTTTATTTTTTTACGAATTACCGATGTTTTGTTAGGAAACGCCATGGAGGAGCTTATCTACAAGGATTAATATTAGCTGATTGTGAGCAGTAAGCGGCCTCGTGTGTTAATTAATTTGCAGCCCGAGTAACGCGTTCACGGTTGGCCAGATCAAAACTGCCTAATGCGGAAATCACAAACACAGGAAACGCGATTTTGAAACAATAAAACGCGGTTTGCCAAAAAGCGATGTGGGTGCACGACCGCAGTTGCTGGGCGACAACACTCTTAGGGGCCGTTAGAAAGCTTGTGTTTTCTGGGTATTTAAAACACAGACAGAATCCACCTTTGTCGATTCTATTCTTCCCTCTCTCTCTCTTCTTTTCTTTTGCTTTTCTTCTTTTACCAGATCAAACTCACCTTAGTCACTCATTTAACAATGCAATTCTCCGTCGTCGCCTTATTCGCAGCTTCCGCTTTAGCTTTCAACTCTACTTCAACTCAAACTGAAGTTTCTACCTCAGTTGAAACCATCACTTCATGTGATGAAACAGTTACTGACTGTCCAGTTGCTCCAAAACACAACGATACCTCAGTTCCAACATACTCTGGTGCTGCTGTCGGTAGTCACGGTTCTTACTACGCTGCAGGTGCTGCTGCTTTAGCTGCAGGTGCTTTATTAATGTAAAGCTAGATGATTAATTCCAATTTCTAGTGTTAAGTTACACCAGTGTATAATAGTACTTTTTAGATCTTATATAATTTAAAATCTTTTGATAACCCTATAATTTAATTCATTTATATATATATTCGGCCATATTCTTGGAAACACAAACAACACAGTAATCAGTGTATAAACATGTAAATACGTATATAATATTGATCTCGGCTTCACGTGATCTGCAATCGACGCGTCGACTACTTTACCAACTCATTGAAAATAGAGTATACATTATATTCTCTATATGGTAAAAAGATAAAACCAATTTATTTTCCAAACCGTTTTCGTTTTATTCTGTTGATTCTTCCCCAAATTCTTCTGAAATTGATCACATTGTGCAGCTTGTTTTCAATTGGTAATAGAGATAGACATTATTTTTCTCTGTTGTTGTTAAAATATAAAAAGACCTAGCTAGAGATCTATACATGGACTGTTTTTTTTATTTTGTTTAAATAATGGCATTGCTTATATCAAATAGATTCGTACGGTCTGTTATTTTCAGTTATAAACGATATAAAACACTGATATGGTCAATTGTATTACTATTTTTGACTGTGAATATTGTATTATATAACTATACTCAATCTCAACCATTATTTGAAATTGATGAAATATATGAAGGCACATTCAGAGGTAAATATTTACAATCGATAACTGACATTAATCAATTAAATAGTGATGAATTCTATGAAAAATGGCAAATTATTGGATTTTTAGATGATTTAATCGATGAACCAATAAATCACCACGATTTAGATAACTCAATTGATCCATTTTTTTTGTTATCAGAACTTGAGAAAAAGGATAACGATTTTAATTTCTTACAGAAAACTTTACTAGATAAAATTAAGATTTATAATAATGCAATTTTATTAAATTCTAATTTTACATTTCATCCAATTCAAAATGTAATTTATAAAGATGCATATTATGGTAAAAAATTCATTAACACAAGATTGAAAAAATGGATTAAAATCAAAGCCGCTTTAACATCCGATGAACTTAAAATGTTAGATATTAATGATGATTGGTTTCAAGATACTATAACTGAATTAAGAAATAAAAAATTACAACATAATTTGGTTTATGCCAATGAAATCAAATATACTTTATCGCATTTTAAGATATTTTCTCATTTGTTTTTAAAATCAGATATTACCAAAGAAGAAAATTTAAATGATTATTTATATTATTGCTCTTCTATTTCTTCAAAATTATTTAACTGGTTAAGTGGTGAATTACCAATATTCAAAAAATTTGATAAAAAAATGAATCCGTCCATAGTTTATCCTTTTAATTCTATAAACAAAGACTTATTTAGTCATTGTTTTATTAAAAGTTTACAATCAAGTTTTAATGGTAAAGGTATTGTGATAACATCTTCAAATGGTTTAGTTCCTGAATTAGCTGGTTTACTGTCTATTTTAAAAGTTACAGGAAATAAATTGCCAATTCAAATTTTCCATAATAATGATTTATCATTAGAATCTATCAAAATTTTAAATGATATTGCACTCGATCCTATCATGAAAACGCCCAATGCCATCAAATTGGATCTAACATTTGTCGATATTTCTAAAACTTTAGTTTATCCTTATTCGAAATATTATGGACATTTCGGTATGAAATTATTAGCTTATTTATTTAACTCTTTTGAAGAAATGGTAATGCTTGATACTGATACCGTCATACTTGAATCAATTGACTATTATTTTAATATTGATGGTTATATTAAAAATGGTGCTTACTTTTTTAGAGATAGAGAAGCAAATTCTTTCCTGTATCAAGATATTGTTGAGTATTATAAATCTTATTTAAATCATGAGAATGAAATTCATTATTTAGGATTACCAAGAGTTAAAGATGAGGTTTTAAATAATAGATTTTTCGGTGAATACGCTCGTCATTTTATGGAATCAGGCTTATTTATAATTAATAAAAAAGAGAAATTTGATGGTGTTGTAACATCGGTTATCTTACAAATGTTACAATTATTTTCAAGTCTATTACACGGAGAAAAGGAATTCATTTGGTTAGGTCAAGAAATAATGGGTCAATCATATGGTTTTAATTCTAATCCTGCTATTGCAATTGGTGAATTATCACCAGAAAATGGTTTAAAAAGTCATGAACTATGTTCTACACATCCAGCTCATATTGATGAAAATGATAAACTATTATGGTTTAATTCTGGATTTTTAACATGTAAGAAACCTCAATCTTATTATAAAGATATTAATTATAAAAGAAATAAAGATAAAACCTTAGTTGAATTGAAAAAAGAGTACCTTTCACCTTTACATATAACACATGGTTTAAGGCCACCACCAGCTGAATATTTAGTGGAAACTGAAGATGGAGAAACAATGCGTGGATGGATGATGACGCAACAATGCTCAAATTATTTATGGTGTTCATACGATTTATCAGGACTGGGATCTGAATTTAACGTTCCAGTTGGTGATATAATTAGATTTGATTCGGCATCTATTGAAAAGTATGATAAACTTGGAAAGTTATGGGTGCGTTATTTTAATATTGGAAGTTTAGGTAGTTCCGATTCTGGATTTATTGAAGGTGATAATTACGATGAATTAGGGTTAGATAAATTGGACGTTTTCAAAAATAAATTTGAATCTGAACCTGATGAAGACATTGACGTTTTCGAAGTCGAAGAGAAAAAACCTGGCTTGGAAGAGAAATTTAGCAACAAAGAAGATAAATTTTTCTTAGATGATACAAAAGAAGAAGAAGAAGAAGAAAATAGAAAAGATGAGACTAACGTGGAAAGTGATGATGGAAAAGAAGAAAACGGTAAAAATAGGAAAAGTGGTAAAACGGGTAACGAAGATAACTACATGGAAATTATAGATAAGAAGCATGGCATTTCTAAAGTGTTTAAAGATAGTGGAGATGATTATTAGCCAATAACATTTTCCTATATAACATTTTGTTTTATTACTTAATTGCATTCACCCCTCCATTTTTTTTCCTACTTTTTTTTAAAATTTGAATTTAAGTTTGTATTTTGTACCTGGCATTGAATTTTTTGTATTTTAGTTTAAACATTAGTACTTGTAATTATTATTATTAAAGACATAAAAAAGCTAAATATGACTAAATATTGTTTACTTGAGAGCTACATATATTTATATTTTGGTTTTTTTTCAAACAACTTTCCAAATTTCTAATGCTAAGATACGGAATTTCTTTGTGGAACTCAAAGGCTCATTACCAAAAGTTTCTACCGAGTCTGATGCTCCATATTCTAAATTAGAGTCTACCCATAATCCAAACTTACCATCACCTGAACCAACACTTATGAAATCATTGTTTGAGTAAATTATGAAATCATTGAGTGAAGTATAAGGATATACTTTTAAATTCAATTCATCCTCTTCTTCATAAGAATGACCTTTTTCTGACTGAATTGATTCGTTGGATTCAGTTGAATATAATTTCTTGATTTTACTTTTTTCAGCCTTCCATAAAAAACAGTCGCCGTTACCATAATAATATTTACCATCCAACGGTCTTAGATTATCATTCAAATAAGCACCAAATATGTTTTTGTGGGAATCTTGAATGACTAAAATGTAACCTCTCCTTCGATTAAGATTTTCACCAATTTTCGGTTTGCAGTTGGTATATAAAGTTTGTAAAGAGGTACCGCTTTGATCAATTGAATATAACAATTTCCAGTCATGGTTAATTTGTAATAATGAAGGGATATGTTGTCGAATCTCTTCACCCAATTGAGCAGTTAGTACTCTATGTTTTGTAGTAGCTTTATAGCCTTTCAAATTGAGCGGAGAAAGTGGCGGTTCTTCAAACTCATTGTTATATTCCTCAGTGGTTAAATCATTATTGTTTAAGGTTGGAGCTAGTTTTTCCGAGGAATGTCTGCTAAACACAGATTTTATCTTATGTAGTGGGGACCCAGACATTGTTGATGTAGTTGTAGAAGTAATTGACTGTCTGAAAGACAAGAAGATCTTACTGTAACAACGAAAAGACAACACACAAAAAAACTAGAAGAGAAAAACGTAGAGAAAGAATGCTGATAATCCAATCAATAATCTCAGCAAATCAGGTGCCATTCGATTATGAAAAGTGGGATTCAACGTTTGGCCAATTTGCTAACTGTTCACAAGTACGATTCTGAAAATACACAACAGTGTCTCTGGTACCTGTGGTATACAAACAAGCGTATGCTGATATTCTTGTGTCTCAGATTGAGATCTCTTTCACTAAGTGTTCGTAGTTTGCACTCTTAAACATAGTTAGATGGCGATTTCTACATAATTTTGGAGTGTTGGTTAGGGAGCAGGATGGCTTGTAACAGATGTTTCCTGTCTTCCAGCAGGATATTATCTATGTCGGAGATAACTGAGTTGTTCAGAATATCACAGGACGGCAGCATGCATGTTGCCAACGCTAGGGGAATCTCTTTAGAGTCGTTGATGTCGTCGTTAATGTTTGCTACAGTTTACTGTGCCATTCAACTGTTTTCATTCTACTATTTACAATCTAAATTTCCTTCATTCTATGATAAATATGGTGTCAATAAAGTAAAACCAAAAAAGGGTAATATCAAATGTAAATCGGTCGTATCTTTCTGTTTATATTATTTGCGTAACAGAAACAATATACTTGATTTCCTATCAATTAAAGAATACAAAAGATACGGAATGGATTCATATCTTTTTTTACGATTCCTTTACGTGTGTCTTTATTTTTTTGTTGGAATTTCTATTGTTTGTTTGCCGGTGTTGATCCCAATTAATTTCTTGGCAACAGATACAGGGAACAATAATATTGACGCTACACACGTAAGTGAGATTTCAACCGAAGCTGGCAATATCAACTCCGGATTAGATTTGATTTCAATTTTAAACATTCCATCGAATCAATTTTATAAATACATTTTCCATTTTTTGGTAACAATTTTCATTGTTTTCTGGTTTCATTACATACTTATTCATGAAATCAATTTTTTCAAAGAGTTAAAAATAAAATTTTACAGAAAATTAACTACTTTTGAGAAAGGACAAAATTACTTGAAGATAATGTATATTGAAAATATTAATACAGAAAGGTACCCGACCATAAACTCTTTGAAAAAAGTTTTTGAACAAATTATTCCGGATTGTATTGACACAATTTATCCAATATATTATTCTAATAACTTGATTAAATTAGTTGAAAGGTATGATAAATTAGTTGACGAATTGGATCAGTATATTGAACAGCTACAAGATTTTAAACAAGGGAAGCTGTTATTCAAACCTAAAAACTTCAAATATTTGCCATTTAAAATATTCAATAGTGAATATGAAATTGTTATTGTTGGGATTTGTGATAAAGTTGATAAGTATAAATATTTGAATTTAGAGATCAATAGAATCTGGAACGATATAAAATTATTACAAGACAACTATTTGAGTAATGATTATTTGGAAGATCCCAAAATTAGCAGTGGAAAAGTTTTTATTAAATTCAAAAAAATTTCATACAATTACATAATAAATCAAATTGATATAAGTAAAGGAAGTTCTTTGCTTAATTATAAATTAATTGAAATCAATCCAAGGGATATACAATGGGATAAAATGATGAAAGATAATCAAAATAATAATTTTTGGATTGTTATTAAAGATGCATTATTATTCTTTATTGCGATTGCAGTGATAATATGCTGGGTAATACCTGTTGCTTGTGTAGGCACACTTGCACAATTGGATTATTTAACTATGCTAATACCCACAATTAAATGGATTAATAAAACGCCAGAAAAATTAAAAGATTTCATTTCCTGGATCCTACCTACTGTTGTTTTAACCTTTTTGACAACTTTTGGGATGCTGGTATTTCGATTAATAAATAATCAAAAAAGGATATTAATTGGTAGTTTAAACGAAATTAATATGCAGAAATGGATTTTCATATTTTTATTTTTCCAGTTATTTATTGTAATCACAATTTCATCAGGATTTATATTAATTTTACAAAAATTGGTATCAAATCCAATATCTATTATGCAGATAATTGCTGTTGATTTCCCCAAAGCGTCCAATTTTTTCATATCATTTTTCATTTTAAAAGGATTAACCTTATTAGGTAATAATGTATTACAATTTTATTATTTTTTCCAAAAATGTATTATAAATGATTTAATTTTAAATTTAAATAAAAGCAAAAGAAAAAGTTTGAAAAAGGAATTTAAAGATAGATTTGATAATGAAAATTATTGGGGACAAATATATCCTACATTTAGCGTGTATGGATCTATTGGGATTGTTTACTCGATCATATCACCTGTTGTGGTTATATTTTGTTGTATTAATTTTACGTTAAATTTAATAGGGTACAAATATTCCATTAAATATGTTCTTAACCGGACAAATAAAAGTGAAACCAATGGCAAAATGTATATTAACAATATAAAACAAATGTATGCAGGGATATACAGTTTAGAAATATTTGAAATTGGTCATTTCTTCAGCATTAAAGATGAACACGGATATAGGAAATGCATAGTGTTATCGGTTCTGCTGTTTCTCATTCTTGGTATAACAGCATACGTCCATTTAAACATCAACTCCAACGATAAAAGTCTTGACTTGAACCTGCTACAGGAGATTGAATCGGAACCAGACAACAGCGTAGGTGCAGATGGTAGCCGATTGCAGTATTTGCATAGCAGTTTCAGTACACGGAAAAGGTTTCGCGTTTGACGGGGCAGCGAGGCTGGTGTTTATTTTTAGAAAACGGGTGGCTGAATTTGATAACATGCAGTTATTTTAAAAGGAAGCGGTTTTGCTGGTTTGTTTGGCTATATAACAAGGACGAATTCTTCTTCTCTTTGCTGGTACTCCATTATCTGAATATCAATATATTATAGATTCTGTTTTATTTTATTTTGTGTTTTTTTGCTTTCTACTTTTTGCCTTTTTGCCTTTTTCTTGAATTAAGGAAACAAGACAAACAAAACAGAAACGGAAATAGAAACAGAAACACCAATGTTTGTAACAAAATCTAGTTTAACTTATTTGACTTTGTGTTTGATCTCAAATGTCTATGCTGCAAGTGACGATCTCGTAGCAAATACTGTTGCCGCTACTACTATAGCGTCATGCAATCCTTTGAAAACTTCAAATTGTGAACCAGATCCGGCATTAGCAACATCAATTGTGGAGAATTTCCAATCCGAATCAGAATATTACTTACCTTATAGAACTCCATCTGAAATTTTCTATGGTAATGAAGGATTGAGCTTAACTTTAAGTAAAAGATTTGACAATCCTTCATTGGTTTCAAGTTTTTACATGATGTTTGGTAAAGTTGAAGTTTGGTTTAAATCTGCACCAGGTACAGGTGTCATATCATCATTTTATTTACAGTCTGATGATTTAGATGAAATCGATATGGAATGGTTTGGTGGTGATGTTTCTCAAATGCAATCCAATTTCTTTTCTAAAGGTGATACAACTACATATGATAGAGGTGAATATCATGATATGGCAGATCCAAGAGCAGATTTTCATAATTATACAATCGATTGGACTGAATCCGAATTAAATTGGTATATTGACGGTAATTTGGTTAGAACTTTATTAAATAATACCAGCCAAGGTTATCCACAAACTCCAATGAGAATATATTTCGGTATTTGGGCAGGTGGTGATCCTTCAAATAGTGAAGGTACAATTGAATGGGCAGGTGGTGAAACCAATTACAGTGATGCACCTTTCTCAATGCATATTAAAAGTTTGGTTGTCAGTGATTATTCATCTGGTACAGAATACGTTTATGGTGGTACTTCGGGTGATTGGACTTCAATTGAAGCCGTTGATGGTAGTGTTAATGGTAGAAAAGCAATTGCAATGGCTGAATTTGCTTCTTTAGTAAATAACGGCAACATAGACTCTTCAATTAGTGACTCAAACCAATCACATATTTCATCTTCATCATCTTCATCTCCTTCTTCTTTTTCATTCGAAGAATCAACTACATCATCTATATCATCTACATCATCTACAGAATTTTCTTCATCCGAAAAACCAACTACTAAAACAACAGAATCAACTAGTGATGAACCTAAATTATCATCACACACAAAATCTAAGACCGTTAGTCTCAAAAGCAAATATTTAAGTTCAAGCACTTACAGCTCGACTATTAAAACTTCTACAAAACATAAGACTAAGGAATCTACATCCTCTGAAGAAACTTCTAAAACTTCAAGTGAAGCTATTGTATCTTCAAACCACGGTAATACCACAAAATTTGCAAGTTCTTCGATCTTCGGATTTATATTTATGGTATTATCATTTTTCTGATTCAATTCACAGCTTTACTACAATCTTTTCTATTTCCTTCCTTGTATTCTTTTATCTTTTCATCAAATCATATATAGAGTTTTTATAATTAAATAAACAGCACATATTTTTCTTAACCTGAAAAAAAAGAAAAAAAAAAGAAAAAAAACGAGAAAAATTTTTTTTTTCACTTTTTTTTTAACCAGTAGATGTGTGAATTTTTTTTTTGTTGTTCCATTGTTGCACGAGAAAAAGCATACAAATATATAATGGCTAGCAGTGAAATTAAAGAAAAGAAAAGAAAACACGATGAGAATGGAGAACCAATAAAGAAGTCCAAAAAGGATAAAAAGGAAAAGAAAGAAAAGAAGGAGAAAAAAGATAAAAAAGATAAAAAAGATAAGAAAGAGAAAAAGGATAAAACAGTAAGTTCAACAAATGAAGAAACTGTTACTGTAACTGAAGCCGAAATTGAAGATTTCTTGAAAACTAATGAAGTTAAAATTGAGAATGGAGAAAATTTAAATATTAAACCAATTGTTAAATTTGATTTATTAAAGAATTATTCAATGGATTCAAGAATTTTGAAAACATTATCCAAATTTGATAAACCTAGTCCAATTCAAGCAGCTGCATGGCCTTATTTACTTAATGGTAATGATATTATAGGTGTTGCAGAAACTGGTTCAGGTAAAACTTTAGGATTTGGTATACCAGCATTACAACATGTTATTAAGAATAATTCTAAAAAATTACAAGTTTTAGTTGTTTCACCAACAAGAGAATTAGCAAGTCAAATTTTTGATAATATTAAAGAATTAACAGATTCTGTTGGTTTAAATAGTGTTTGTATTTATGGTGGTGTTCCAAAAGAACAACAAAGAAAAGATGTATTAAAATCACAAATTGTTATTGCAACACCTGGTAGATTAGTTGATTTAATTAATGAAGGTAGTGTTAATTTAAATGATGTTGATTATTTAGTTTTAGATGAAGCTGATAGAATGTTAGAAAAAGGTTTTGAAGAAGATATTAAAACTATTATTACCAATATTAAAAATAAAAATAGACAAACTCTAATGTTTACAGCAACTTGGCCAAAGGAAGTTAGAGAATTAGCTAATGGATTTATGATTAATCCAATTAAAGTATCAATTGGTAATAGAGATGAATTAACAGCTAATAAAAGAATTAAACAAATTGTTGAAGTTATTGATCCTTATGATAAAGAAAGAAAACTATTTCAATTATTACAACATTATCAAAAAAATGGTAAAGACGAAAAAATTTTAATCTTTGCATTATATAAAAAGGAAGCAAGTAGAATTGAAAAAAGTCTTAAATATAAAGGTTACGACGTTGCAGCATTACATGGTGATTTAAATCAAATTCAACGTCAAAATGCTTTAGAAAGTTTCAAAAAAGGTGAATGTAATTTAATGTTAGCAACAGATGTTGCAGCAAGAGGTTTAGATATTCCAAATGTTAAAGTTGTCATCAATTTAACATTCCCTCTAACAATTGAAGATTATGTTCATAGAATTGGTAGAACTGGTAGAGCTGGTAAATCAGGTATTGCACATACATTATTCACAGAGCATGAGAAACATTTGGCTGGTGCTTTAGGTAATGTTTTACGTGGTGCTGATCAACCAGTACCTGATGAACTATTAAAATTCGGTTCACATACCAAAAAGAAGGAACACAGTGCATATGGCTCCTTCTTCAAGAACGTGGATATGTCCAAGAAGGCAAAGAAAATTACTTTTGATTAATCTACTGTAAACCAACAACAATACATATATATATACACTTATATATTTAAAAATCTACGCCGTTGCATGTATTTTGTACAATGTGCTGCCAGCATCATTACCCAAACGGGAAAATCCTGTGTCTGTATCACGTAAGCCGCGAGATTCCTAATTGGGACACCGCACATGTCTGCAGCACAGAATTCCCACGTGTTAGCGCAATACAATAAAGAGATAACAAATTGACAGAAAAACCATTTTTAATGGAAACGATTGCAGCCTTTGTTGAGTTTAGGGGTTTTGAGTAGGTTTGTTTTTCTTTGGAGTCCTGCTAACGAAGTCTTACTAACGATTGGCACTGTAAACTAAGGAAACTATGAAGTTTGGTGAGACATTGAAGTCATCTTTGATTAAAGATTATGCATATTATTATATCAGATATGATGAACTCAAGTATATAATGAAAAAGGGTCTCGAAGAGAATGGTGGCCGTTGGAATAATTCATTAGAAGAGAAGTTTGTTGATATTTTAGAACAAGAATTGGACAAAGTTTACAATTTTTTTAGATTAAAACACAAAGAAATTCTAAGAAGGGTTAAAGAAATTGAAATTTTAGTATCTAGAACTGTTGATGCAGCTAAAAACACTGTTGATATAGAAGATTTAGAATATTTCGAACAAGATTTCCAAAACTTAGAAGAAGAATTGTCTGATATTATTGCAGATGTCCATGATTTAAATACTTTTACAAGATTGAATTATATTGGATTTCAAAAAATTTTGAAAAAACATGATAAAATGACTAAATTTATTTTAAAACCAATTTTCCAAGCAAGATTAAACGCTAAATCTTTCTTTAAAGACAATTTAGATGCATTGATTGTTAAATTGTCTAAGAATTATGATTTGGTTAGAACTAAAGGTCATCCAATTAAAGGTGATTCATCTGCTGGTGGTAAAATGCAAAATTTTGTTAGACAAACTACTAAATATTGGGTTCACCCAGACAATATTACCGAATTAAAATTAATTATTTTAAAACATTTACCCGTTTTAGTTTTCAATTCAAATAAAGAATTTGAGAAAGAAGATTCTGCTATTTCTTCAATCTATTTCGATGATAAAGAGATGGACTTATATTACGGTAGATTATTGAAAACCGAAGGTGCTGAAGCAATTAGAATCAGATGGTATGGTGGTATGTCAACTGATACTTGTTTCATTGAAAGAAAAACTCATAGAGAAGATTGGACAGGTGAAAAATCTGTTAAAGCTAGATTCCCAATTAGAGAATCCAAAGTTAACGATTTTCTTAACGGTAATTTTACTGCAAAACAATTATTTGAAAAAGCTAGAAAAGAAGGTAAAAAATCATCTCAAGAAATTGATTCATTAGAAAGATTAGCTCAAGAAGTTCAATATAGAGTTATTAAAGATAAAATGAGACCAGTTATGAGAACTTTCTATAATAGAACAGCATTTCAATTACCTGGTGATGCAAGAGTTAGAATTTCTCTTGATACAGAATTAACTATGGTAAGAGAAGATAATTTTGACGGTATTAATAGAACCAACGGTAATTGGAGAAGAATGGATATTGGTGTAGATTTCCCATTTAATCAATTACCTGAATCTGATGCTGAAAGATTTCCTTATGCAGTTTTAGAAGTTAAATTACAAACTCAAATGGGTCAGGAACCACCTCAATGGGTTAAAGAAATGGTTTCTTCACATTTAGTTGAAGCCGTACCTAAATTTTCTAAATTTATTCATGGTTGTTCAACCTTATTACCAGAAATGGTCAATTTAATTCCATTTTGGCAACCTCAAATGAGTGTTGATATTAGGAAACCTAAACATGATGCATCTTATGGTATTATTAGTAAACATAGGTTATTAAATGAAGGTGGACAATTAGATGAAGAAGAATTTATTGGTAATTCTAATAATATTAATAATAGTATGACAGATTATGGTTCCGTATCAATAGATGAAAGTAATAATAGAATTGAACATTCCCCATCTGTTCAACATAAAGGATTATTAGGTCCAATTATAAACTGGTATCAAAATGTAACCAAACCAGACCACTCTTTTAATAAAGTCCCAGATGGAACTGTTTTCGAAACAACTTTCCGAGCACCAAAAGGTAAAAAAATCGCTGTACCTGTTAGAGTCGAACCAAAAGTTTATTTTGCTACAGAACGTACATTCCTTTCATGGTTATCAATTTCACTTATATTTGGTGCAACAGGACATACATTAATGAATTATGGTGACGTTGTTTCTTTAATTACAGCTGGATGCTTTTATTTAACTGCTATCATGACAATTATATACTCTTCGGGTACTTACATTTTCAGAGTATACAGTATTCGTAATAAAAGTGCTGTCAGATATGATGATCAAATAGGACCTACAATGATCTGTACAGCATTGGCATTATCTGTAGGATTATCATTTGTGTTTAGATACCTTAAATAAGTCGTATAACCTGGCTATTTTATAACTAAAAATGTGTACTAAATTTTCCCTTTTTTTAACACTATCTTCGCGGTTGGCGTGTAGGAGAAAGACGAATAGGATTTGCTGCAGTAGCAGGATTATGATGTCAGTAAGTAGAAGAAGGAGAAGGAGAAGGGACAGTAGGGAACAGTCTAAGCTCAACGGATATAACACGACTGCAAATGGTCAGCAAAGGACACAGCGAATGTCTTTTTGGACAAAGTTTGGTTGAAACTTCTTGTTCAACTACAGACGTGCCTTCGAATGTCGATACTTTAAGTTCAGAAACTTTAGAAAGTCAAAAAAAAATAATCAATAACAGTAATTTGGGAAATGAAGTTAATATGGATGAATTGGAACAATATTTATCAGGTATACTAAGCGGTTTACATAAACAACAAGAAAATCAGAAAAATGAAGTACTACAATTAATTTTGAAGCAACATCAAGAAATTCAAGATGGACAACAAAAAAATCATCAGTTTTCACCAAGCACTGCTAACTCAAATATACATTCAAGCAATCAAATAAAGCCAAATTCAATTGGAACATCATCTGCATGGACATTTACCGAAGGCTTGATTTTAGGACAGTTATCTGTTATAATATTATTTATTGCGTTTATTAAATTTTTTGTTTTTACTGAAGCAACACCTACACAGGCAAGTTCAATTCCATCAAATAAAAATGTATCCGTTATTAAAGCGAGTAGGAAAAGTGATGAACTTGATATATCTAGATTACAAACTGCACCAATGAGTAGATTAAATACCGATCGTGGATCCAACCTTTCATTACATGATACAGATATTACAAATAATATTAAGAATGGTAACTCTGATAATTTCAATAACAACAGCAATAGTAATAATTCAAGTAATTATAACCAAATATTAGGAGTAGTAAATGATAATATTGATAATGACTCTACATTGAAATCAATTCTTGAGAAAACTTATTATGACGTTAAATCTCATCAGCCCGAGTCGCTTGATTGGTTTAATGTTTTAGTTGCACAAATAATTGCGCAAGCAAGAGTTGAAGCTTTGAATAATGGTAATATTTATGAATCTTTAAATACTGCATTGAATTCTCCTAGTGTTTTACAATATTTTGATAAAATGAATATAACAGAAATCAATATTGGTAATGATTACCCTATTTTCAGCAATTGTCGTGTTAAAAATAATGAAGGTAGATTAGAAGCTAAAATTGACGTTGATGTTTCAGATACCATAACTTTAGGAGTTGAAACCAATCTATTAATTAATCAACCGAAATTTATGAGTGCAAGCTTACCAATAAAATTGGCTATATCTGTCGTAAGATTTAGTGCATGTTTAACAGTTTCTCTGATTTCGATCGATGAAGAAGACGAAGATATTGAAGTTGATGAAAAAACATCAAATGATTCTGATGAAAAGACAAAAACGGATAATACAAATAGTGATAACAATAAAAATAATAATATGGAAAACGTTGAAAATGCTGAAACCGCAAGGCCGAACAATCATACATCTAACAACAGCAACAACAACAATAATAATAATAATAATAATAACATTGGTACTGATAATGATAACGATAATGATAATAATAATACTAATAATGGTGCCAATAATACTAGTCCAGAAAATATTAAAGATGACAATAATTACAATAGCAATACTAATACTAACTCAGATAATGATAATTCTGAAAGGAAAAAAGGACATTCGATAGCATTGATGTTTTCCTTTAGTCCTGATTTTAGGTTAGAATTTGATATTAAATCTTTAATTGGATCAAGAGCAAAGCTTGAAAATATTCCTAGAATTAGTTCAATTCTTGAGAATGTGATACGAAAATGGTTTATTGAAAGATGTATTGAACCGAGATTTCAGTTAATCAGGCTACCATCAATGTGGCCTAGAAAAAAAAATACAAGGCAAAGTAAATCTGCTGAATATTAAATTTGTGTATTATAAATAATTCAATTCTACAATTTTTAGGAATGTATACGATATTATGTTGCCTAATTTTTACTATATTTATCCTTTATAGAAAAACATTTGAGTAAATATTATATATTTTGAATATATGTTATATATATATATATATATTCCTAAAATGGATCTTCATAAGGGTCTTCTTCATCATAATCGTCATCTTTCTCAAATTCATAAACAATTGAACCACCCACACTTCCCATACTCTTCTGAGCTTCTAAGAATGGTAAATCAACTTTCTCTCTTTGTGCTTTCTGTTTTTGGGTAGTACCTAAATTGAAAGTTGTTAAATCTTTAAGAAGCTCGTCTTCTTCATTGGCTGATTTGTTGTTATTTTCTTTAATTAGTTCATATTCGTGGGTGGATGAGTTAATTATAAATTTATATTCTAATGATCGTCCGGATTTCCTACGATAAGTTAAATCAGCATGGTAAATTTTTGATTGAAGTTGTCGTTTGCTTATTGGGAACTTTGGACCATTGTGTAAAGTTTGATTATAAAATGAGTCCGGATCTTCTGCATCAGTTGGTTTTATTTCAAAAACACAATTCGAAAGAAAATGTAAATAAGAATATGTTGATGGGGAGTTATGGGATTTATCGGGTATATCTATATGATATACACCGCATACAGTGTGATTTGGAGACATTGTTAATTTTAAAATCTGGATTATTTGTGAATGACTAATGTAGTTCAACGAATCAATTATAATTAATTTTCTAACTTCATCTTGTAGTGGTAGTTTTGAGAGTATAGAAGTGAAATCCTTATCTAATAAGTTTATAAATTGATCCTTTCCTTTGATTATATATGATGGTGGAACAACAGTTTCAAAAGATAAATAAAATATGCTTAGATTTGGATCAGAGTGTCTAGCTTTTTCAGCAATTTCGTTATTTAATAGTGCTGCGCTTTGAATAAAGGTGTCGTTAATCAATATAAATTGACAGGATTCTCGTAAGTTAAAAATTCTATTGAGTAGTACCGGAGGTGATGCAAGAGACGCAGACATTTTCAGTCGATGGTAAAGAGTCGGGTAATGTTAGAAACCTACCTTTTGTGAAACATTCGAAAAAAAAGGTATTCAAAAACTTTTATACTGAATATTTCATACATTTTTGGCTTAATGTAGATACGGTCACGTGACTAATTTATTTTTTACGTCGATAGACCGAAACAAAATTCTGATTTTCTTTTTTATTTTGTCTTTTTTTTCCTGAGTTGAAACATTTTAATCTAGCTATCTTTGCCAATTTGGAAACTACAATGCAATACACAAATCAGAAATATTATATAATACTATAAAACAATAATTTAATTTTAAACTATTGTGATGCTTATATAATATTAGTTGGTCAACCCAAATTGTAGTCATTGAATTGTTCAAACTGGATAACATGGTGTAAATCGTTATATCCGAAACTGTTATCATATAAATCCCAGTTTCCACTTTTCATAATCTTACCATCTTTTCCCCTTACATTTTCAAGCTCAAAATAATAGTTTTTATTAATCAAAAAAGTTATCAGTTTTGACTGATATTGAATTACATCGGCATCATTTCCAAAATCAAAGCTATTACAATTCTCCGCTTCATCATCTTCATACAATTGATCGCATGTAGGAATATGTGGATTATAACAAGTGCTAATCCAAGTATTACACGTTTTATTGGTTGGAACGGAAGGTACCAGTTTAATCCATTTTTCAACCTTTTCTTCCTGTGGCATATTGAGCTCTGCCCTTGGATCAAAAGAGTCGGGAAATTTAATTCTAGTTTGGGTTAAGTCTGTCAATTGTGGTGATTTTGGGCTAACAATATTTTGGGTGTTTTTTGTTTTATTTTCAAAAAACTTATCATCGAATTTACTGAAATTGTCACTTTTAGTACGTTGGAAATCTTCAAACATTTGCTGAATGTTTGACGGTTTCGAAACTCCCGGTAGTGGAGTAGATGATGGTACTTGGTTTACATTCATAATAAATTGATTTATTAAATTATTCAATAAAAAAAAAGATGTAGAAGCTTATGCACACAGAAACGGGGATCAAAAACAAAAGCGTAGCAAAATAAATAGCAACAAAAAGGGGGAAAAGAGGGAAATTTTAATAAGGAGGAAAACACAAGAAACAAATGATTTTTGGCGGCGATCGACTGTACCAGATTTGGAGATTGTAAAGTTTATCAGAAATGGATTATAGTACATTTAGCTGTTAACATGCCCTTATTGTTAAAGTATAGCCAATTGTTTATACCTTGCTATGGGTGTTCATCAATTATGGGAGATTGTTGGTCCCAGTGCACGTCCTGTGAGATTGGAAGCTCTAAGAAACAAAAGGCTTGCCGTGGATGCATCGATTTGGATATACCAATTTTTAAAAGCTGTCAGAGATAGTGAAGGTAACCAATTGAAAAATTCACATATTGTTGGATTTTTTAGAAGAATTTGTAAGTTGTTATATTTTGGAATAAAACCTGTTTTTGTTTTTGATGGTGGTGTTCCAGCTTTGAAAAAACAAACCATCAAAAAAAGAAAGGAAAAAAGAGAAAGTAACAAAGAAACTATTCAGCAAACTGCCCAAAAAATATTGAGTAGGCAATTGCAAGATTTTGCTGATGGTAAGGTACTTCAAAATAGGTCTAGTGAAAAAAATTCAGCATCTAGTAAAAAGACTACTTCCACAAGAAGAGAAATTCCCACAGACCAACTTTATTTTAATACTTATTATGACGATTTAATTGAGGAAAATAATAACGAACAAACTGATAATGAAGATGCTATAAATAAGGGAAAGGAAAGTAAATTTTTTCAGAAACAAGATGATTATGATTTACCTAACCTGGAGAATGGGATTAATGTTGACAAGAATGATAACAGATTGATGACGGATTATGAATACGAAAGGCTAACTAAAGATATAAGTGATGGATTAGATGAAGTGGATTTAGATAACATTGATCCTCAATCAGCGGAATTTTCAAGGCTTCCTTTATCAACACAATATATTGTGTTATCACATTTAAGACTTAGATCGAGATTGAGAATGGGTTATACCAAAGACCAATTACAGGAGATGTTCTCAGATCCTATGGAGTTTAGTAAATTTCAAATTCAAATGGTTCAAAAAAGAAATTATTTAACTCAAAAAATTATCAATGCAACAGGTATGGACGATACTGATAGTGATGTTGTTGCTAGAAGAATTGCAGGTGATAAGAATAGAGCTTATGATTTGAAAAGAACTGGTGATGGGTATGCATTGACAATTGTTAAGCCCGAAGATAATAATCTAGAAAATCCGATTTTATTGAATGATGATAAAGAAGAAGAAATTAGAAATAAGATGAAAAGTAAAATTGTCGAATTTGATTCCGATTCAGGATCTGAAAGTGTAGATTGGGATGATGTGGAAATCATCAATGAAGAACCTATCAAAAGTGCAAATAAAGAAACCAGCACTTTATTTGTTGAAGATAATACAGAAAGCAGTAGTGATGAAAGTATAAGCGGAATTGAAATGGAAGAGGTTCCATTGGAAAAAAAAAATAATGACAGTGACGTTATGGCACAAATTAAATATTTGTATGAATATTCAAACAAATATAATAAGAAAACGAAGCCAGAAACAGCTTCGAAAAATCATAAAGTTGTTTTAAAGGACGATGATATAGATGAATACCATGAAATGCAAGTTCAAAAATTCGAAGAAGAAGAATTGAGAGAGGCTATTGAAAGGTCAAAAAAAGATTATATGCAAAGTTTAAATGAAGAAAAATCTGGTATTCACTCATCAGATAATAAAGATTCCGGTGCTCCGATTATTTTGAGTACTTCAACATTGGCAAAAACTTTGAACCTTTCAAATCTGTCAATGGCAAATAATCTTTTATTTGGAGGTACCGCAAAGAAAACAGGAAATTTTGAAAACAAATTGGATAATAAGATTTCAAATATTGACATGGGGATAAATGGAAAAGAGGACCAAATTAATAAAAATGAAGAATTGGAAAAGGAAAAGGACAGTAAAAAGAAAATTCCACTGCCTGATTGGTTTTCCAACCAAAATAATTTTGATAAGCCTGAAGATGGAGCTCATAAATTTAATCCAACAAATATCACGGAAGACGAAAAGGCTGGATTAATATCTTATGTGGAAGCAAAAGACTATTTTTCAAGCGATGAGAGTGATGTTGAATTTGTGGAAGTTCAACAAAATGATTCTGAAGATGACAAGATAGCTTTTAAAAATAAAAATATAAGTAATCAAAATAATGAAGAGCACCCTATTTTAATTGATGAAAACAATATTGATGGAGTTAATGAGATAGTAAATGAATTGGTTATTGAGAAGAAAAGTAACTTAGGTCATAACATTTCAAGCCAGTCTGTTGACGATACACAAGATGCCTCAGGGAACAATGTTGAAAAAACTGTTATTAGGACTGAAGTATTGGCTGTTTTGAGCCCTAAAGTTAATGAAGAAAAAAAAGAGAATAAAATTAATATACCAGAGATAGAAGAGGAAAAGACTGACTCTAGATATTCCGAAGCAAAAAATGTCACTGTCGATTCTATATTAGTAGGAAACCGTGATAAAGAGCCACAGAAAGCCGGATTAGATGATTATGAATTTTCAGATGATGAGGAAGTTGATTTGATGTTAAATATGGAAGAAGAAAACAATGCTTCGAACAGTTTTTTCAATAAAATTAAATCAAAAGATCAGAATGGTACATCATGGGGTTTTGATGATGAAGCAAATCTACAAGAGGCATTGAAAAAACAGAAAAGAGATGCAGATGAAGTTTCAACCGATATGATTTATGACGTTCAAGAATTGCTTTCAAGGTTTGGTATACCATTTATAACATCGCCGATGGAAGCAGAAGCACAATGTGCCGAATTAAAATTACTACAATTAGTTGATGGTATAATTACAGATGATTCGGATTGTTTCTTATTTGGAGGAGATCGAATTTACAAAAATCTATTTAACGACAAACATTTTGTTGAATGTTATCAAATCGAAGATGTTGAATATGAATTAGGGCTTGGTCGAGATAAATTTATTGAATTGGCTATATTGTTAGGTAGTGATTATACAGAAGGTGTTAAAGGAGTAGGTAAAGTTATGGCAATGGAAATATTGGCAGAATTCAAAAATCTTGAAAATTTTAAAAAATGGTGGATAGATTATCAAAATGGACAGATTGATCAAAGTAATGATACAGTTATTAGGAAAAAAATTCGTAAAACTTTAAAAAACAACAATTTCTTTATTCATGAAGGTAGTTTTCCTAACAAACTAATATATGAGGCATATCTACGCCCAGAAGTTGATCATGATAAAACTGAATTTAAGTGGGGATATCCAGATTTAGATAAATTAAGGACATTTTTAAGATATAATGTTGGATGGAATAAAGAGAAAGTTGATGAGGTTCTTTTGCCAGTTATTAAAAATTTGAATAAACCACAAAGTACAATTGAAGAGTTTTTTCCTGTTGAAATGATTCAGAGACAAAGACAGTTGAACTTGAGTAAACGTATCAAGAGTGCTACGGACAAAATCAAGTCCTCCAAAAAACAGAAACTCTAGTATACGAAAGTATGAATATTATAAATTATCTGGTCTATATATATATATATATATAATTTTTATATCTGAATACATAGATATCCCTGTAGCATGTATGGAATCTGAAGAGATTGAACTTTTAATAACTGCCGAATTTCCAAATATCCTTTTGATAACTTTCAGTTAGTTTAGGATCCTCCCCGTATAGATCTTGCCATTTACTAAACCCTCCTTGTAATACGCAAATTTTTATATTGTCTATAAATTCTAAAGTGGCTATATCGCTTTCATTTTCAGTATTTTGGAGCATATCTTTCTTTTCATTCAAGAACCTCATGAATCTCATTGAACTACTTGGTCCTCTCTGTTGACTTAACATGCAATGGAATACAATTGTGTCAGCTTTTCTCATGATCATTTGGCTTAACACATAATTTAATGTTTTCAAGCTATTTTGGTTTTTGAAATCACTACTTTGGATGTGTAAACTGTGTATGATGTGGCCACCGACATAGTCGGAGTCACGTACATCTATAATCAAAAAATTAGAGCCTAAATTTGTGTGGCCTTGCAGTACCCAGTTTTTCAAAGTTTCTCTGGCAACATATTTGATATTAGCAACAGTGAAATGTGATGACATGTATAATTATAATGGCTATTGTCAAGTTTCGTGGATGTATACACGGAAACGGGGTTGAATTGTAAAAGAGTCGTAACCAAAACTTGGGGTTTCTTCATCAAGTTGTTTTTTTTTTCAATCTTCCTCCGAGTGTTTAGTGGTTTACACGATAAACGGTATGCAAGATCTACTTAGACGTTAATGTTTATAAAAAGAAAAGGTTTACAAACCAGTATTTATGGGGGGAAAATATATGTTATGTGAAGTCAGTTGAGCTTCTTTTGTTTTTTGGGGGTTTTCTTAGGGGTTCTCTTTGGAGAATTCATGCTTTTTGGAGTACCATTTATCTTCTTTGGGACTTTAATAACTCTTTTCGAAGGAGTTGAAAAAGTATTAGGCTTAACTGATAAATTAACTGTTGTATCTGCGTCGGTTTCTGTTTCGTTGTTTGAATCTTCGACTTCAGAATTCAGAGTATTACCAACCCAATCCCTGATATTGTTGAAAATGTTCCTACCACTATTTGATTTTTTCAATCCATTTGCATTGAATTTCAATGCAAATTTATCAACAGGTGATAACCCTTTCAATAACTTATTATTATTTTTATTGAGGTTGTTACTATTTATAAGGGACTCTCTAACCAAGACGTATAAATCTTTGGTTATATGGGATAAATTATCGTTTGTTTGTTTCCAAGAATTTTTGAATTCATTGATATGTTTCTTCATATCCAATTCATTTTTTTTCAGCCAAGAAACGTTCAACTCTTGTCTAGTTGCACCTCTATCAAAATTCCTCATTAAATATTTATCATAATCTCTAATGATCTTAGTAATTATATCACTAGTTGAAATACCGTTGGTTCTCTGCGTAGCAATAAACATACCTGCTTCTTTCATTGGTTTATAGATATCATCTATTCCATCAGCAACATAGGGTAAATCATCATGGGCACAATAATCAATTTTATGATTCTTCAAAAATTTCATATCTAAAATCCATGGTGCATCTTCTATCACTTCATCTACCCACTTACAATGTCTAACAGTTTCATATCTTTGTTTATCTGTTAATACTGTTAAACCTTTACGTTTATGAGTTTCTTTATCATTTGGTATACCAACAACTAATTCAACATTTGGAAATGCTTTTTTACATTGTTCTAATTGTCTCATATGACCTAAATGGAATAAATCAAAGACACCATCAGCATATATTCTTATTGGTCTGTCTTCAGGTGGACAATTCAGTTTATAACCTTTTGGTCTCCATTTCCTATATTCAGGTTTAAGTAAACTATCATAATATTCTTCTTGTTTTTGAAAAATTTTCAACTTCTCTAATTCCTTTTCTTCTTCTTCTTTACTTAATTTTTTCTGTTTCTTGGTTTTATGATTACCTTCAATGTTTGTTGAGTTTGATCTGGATTCAGCATCTGATATAGAAGCTGTAGACTTTAAATCAGATGATTCATTATCATCGATGTCATCTCTACTTCTTTTGTTTCTTCTAAACCCACCAAACAAAGTCTCACTTAGAGTCCTTGTAAGGGATTTAGGTTTCTCAACAGCATCAATTGAGTTGTTATCTGGTGAAGACATCACTGCAGCCTTGGTATTCCTCTGGTGGCCAACTGCTTAGCTGATTATCTTCCACTTCGGGTGCTTGTTGTGTGGGTTGTGCACAGTAAACGTGCGTGTGTCCAGTTTTCTTCGTTTGCGCTACTGACTTGGCTCAGTTGGATTTACGTTTTGCCTCTAACAAAGAACTGTTTTGTTCCTCTTTAACAAGTGCAATGGACGATTTACAGATAACTAGGAATATAGGGGAAATGTTAGGGAATGCTACACGATCCCTTTCTCTGCAATTTGATCCGAAAAATGTTACGCTGCCTCCTTCAATTACCTCTTTTTTAAACACAAATTATTATAACAAACAGACAGTTTTCAGCAAAAATGAAATAATAAAAAATTTAGAAAGTAGTAATGATACCGAAATTTACACAGTTTTAAAATATCTTGTTAATAAACTTGGTATAAGTACCGAAATTGATGATTACGAAAATATTAAAAATGAAATTATTCAATTATTCCCTTTCATCATTAAGAATATCAATTCAAACAATTTAAAAATTAAAAGAATGGTTTATATATTATTGATTAAATTCAATTATATTGAACAAGATATTTCATTGTTATCTATAAATGCGATTCAAAAATCTTTAAGTGATAAGAATTCAATAAATAGATCAATTTCAATTAGATGTTTAAGTAGTATTAAAATACCTGCAGTTTTACCTATATTATTGTTATCTATTAATAAAATCATTAGAGATTCTTCACCTTTAGTTAGATCTGCTTGTTGTATATCCATTATTAAATGTATTAAATTGGATATTGAATATAATAATCAGTCATTGAATAAAAGAGATTATTTAATTGAAAAATTAAAAGATGAAAATTCGATTGTTTATCAGTTATCTGCAAATTTGGAAATTTTATTATCTGATAATGACCCGAAAGTTTTAAGTTTGGCAATTAATGCATATTATGAAATCTTTAACGGTTTTTTCGATATACTACATAATAAGTTAAATAATTTAATCACTCATATAGAAGATTTGGATAGTTATTCAACTTCATTACTAATTGAAATTTTGATAAATTATAGTAAATTATTTTTCAAAATTAATAATGAAGATATGTCAATTGAATTGGTTGAATTTTATGATAATAAACTAATTAATTTAATGAAATATACAAGTGATTCAAATATATTAATATCATGTATCAAAATGATTTATAAGATATATCCCTTTAAAATTTTACAAAAAGAAATTAAAATTGAAAATTATTTAATTAAATTAATTAATAAAGATTATTTTAATGTTACCAATGATGAAAATAAGATTGAAATTGGATTAAATTTAATTTTAGAATTTTATGAAAAGAATATGATTGATTTTAAAAATTATCAAATTAATAAATTTATTCCATTAAGTAATGATGGATTTAAAATATTTAAATTAAAAATAGATATAATATTTCAGATGATTAATAATAATAATTTTAATTTAATTTATAAAGAGATTAAATTTATTTTAAATAAATCTGAATTTAATTATAATTTTAAATTTATTGTATTACAGAAAATGAATAGATTAATAATTGAAAATAATAATGAAAATAATAAATTAATTGATAATGATAAATTAAATTTAATTATTAGATTTTTTATGAATAAATTGAAAAGTGAGAAAAATGAGATATTAATTGGAGAATATATAACTGGTTTAAGACAATTAATTCAAAATGATTTAATTACTTATAATAAGATATTAATTAAACTTGTATCATTATTGTATGAATCAATTGATGATAATAAAGGAATTAAATTATTAAATAAAGCTAAAAGTTGTATTATATGGTTATTAAGTGAATTTTTATTTAATTATAATAAATTTAAAAATAATGAATCAAAAGGTATTAAATATGATAATGAAAATTATGAAAATATAGATATATTGTTCAAATTTTTACCAGATTTAAGTTTAAAATTAGTTAAATATTTTAACAATGTTGAAGATAATTTTATTAAAATTGAGATTTTAAAATTTATGAGTAAATTTTTAATTTTTAAAATTAAAGAGAATACAAAAATTACAATTAAAGAATTAATAAATGATAAAATATTTTTAATTTTTAATTATTTATTATTAATGAGTAAATTTGATAAAGATATTGATATTAGAGATTTTAGTAGATTAATTGGATCAATATTACCAAACATAATTTATATCAGAGAAATCAAAATAAATGAAGAATATAAAATTGAAGAAATGGTATTAAATGATATAAGTTTAATGAATCATTTGGAAGATCAGATTAAGAATATAGATTTAAGTATATTAATATTTGAATTTGATAAACCTATTGGTATAAATATAGGAAATAAGGATATTACTAATAGTAATAAGAATAAGATTGAATATGAAGGAGATTTAATGAATAGTTTAAAAGAATTTATTGATAAAGGTATTAGTAAAGGTGAATTAAATTTAAGTTTTGAAGAGTATTATAAAGAATTAAGAAATGAAGGATTTGAACTAAAAGATTATAGTAAATATAATGGATCATTATCGATGTCATATAATAGTAGAGAAGTTAAGAAAGACGAGGATAAACGTAGAGAAGCGACAGTTGTACCTAAAAGTACAATAAAGAGCAGCAAATATAAGTTGCAGACGCTCGACGATTTTCTTGGTGGAGCGGAAAACTGAAGAAATATGTTCAAAGGTGAAGAAGAGTTCGAAGAAGAAGAAGAAGAAGAAGAAGAAGAAGGAGGAGGAGGAGTAGTTCTTTGAATATTGATTTTGCCAGAAATGTCATTTTTAGGATTTGGAGGTAATAAAGGAGAAGATTTGAAAAGTGGAGCTGGTAGTGCTAGTATACCAGCTGATCAACGAGAAATTATTGAACAAGTCAAAAAGAGTATTGCGGAAGAAGTTGCTACAACCTATGCGACCACATTAGTTAATTCTTTAAGTGACAATTGTTTTGAGAAATGTATTAAAGTTCAAACCGATTTTATGACGAGTGAACAAAACAAATGTGTTGAAGACTGTTCAGCCAAATTTATGAGAGCCTGGAATGTTGTGAGTAAATCGTATGTTAGTAGAATCAATCAAAAATGAGTGAATGGTGAATGATATAAAAACGAGATGAATTGATGAGGGAGGAATTGAATTGACGATGTTAAGTTGTAAAAGGTGTGTATACTTGTATATTTATATGTATACATATATATATTTGTAACGTCTACTAAATCTACAGTAATATTATAGAGATTATTTTTTTAAATAAGGGTGGTACAAATGTGAAGTGAAATAATTTTGTCGCTTAGTGTAAGTGACACAAAACAGTTTGTGAATAAAGAAGATGAGTAGCTGAAATATTTAAGGAAAATTGGAGACCAGCGTAAGATGTTGAAAGTACTTAGCAGGGATTTTAGCAGTAGTATAAATAAATTTGATAAATTTAAAAGGAGGGGGCATATTAAACTGAACCAGGTACCTAAACCGCCAATTTCTAGGGTAAATACGAATAAACAAAAATTTTCAAATACTGAAAAATTTTCGTTTAAGTCATTGAATGTGAGTGATAAAATAAAGGGTGATGAAACTAGGAAGAATTTAAAAGATGAGAGAATTGATAGTAAATTTAGTAATTTGATTAAATGGAGGGAAAGCATTGAAAGTAAAAAAGTTGATGTAAATTCTAGTAATGAAATTTGTGAAATTCTTGGAAAAGTTAGTAATAATTATGAGTACAAGAGTGAGCTTAGTGTTAGTAAATTTGAATTTTTAAGAAAGAGTATAAGATTATATGACAGATTATATGGGCCAGTTGAAGATGGTGGAAGTGATGGTGATGGTGAAAGTGAAAGTGATAGATTGATTTTACCGGATAATATTAAAGAAGGTTTATTGCAATGTAGGAAATTTGAAGATTGGGATAATATGATTAGATTATATGATTATTATTTTAAATTGATATTAAATAATGGGTTAAAAACGTTTAAAGCGGAGAGGCAGAACATGATTAAATTGGTTAATATCAAAAGTGATGAAAAAATTATGAGTGAAAAAATCAAATTGAGAGAAGAGCTTAACTTAAAAGACGTTAAAGAAATTGAAGAGAGATGGTATAAGCTAGATGTGCCTAGGAATTTAAGTATATTTAATAGTGATTATAATAAATTAGTTAAAATACTTAATAATGAAAAGAATTTTAATAAATTTAGTAATAAATTTATATCTGAATTTTTCAGTGATTTAATTGAAAGTAAGATTGGTATAAATTATGAAGAATATTTAATTTTAATTAAAAAGATAGATAAGCAAGGATGGATTAATAAAGAAATATATAAGAATTTACGTGAAGAGTTTAAAAATAATGACATGATTATAACGCCTAAAATTTATAAAGAATTGGTTAAAATTAGTTTTAAAAAAAATAATTATGAGTTAGTCAATAAAATCATATTAGATTTTGAAAATGAGGAAGGGTATATAATTGATAGGGATATGATTAATATATTGATTAAATACTATAGTTTTTTGAATGATAAAGAAATGATTTATAAAATTATTAAATTTGGGATTGAAGATTTGAATATAATTATAACAGAGGAAGAGATAATTAATTTAATTGAAAGTTTAATTAGGGTAGGAGATAGAGGTGGTAGTTTTAAAATATTGAAAAATTTAATTTTAATGAATGAAGATCTGGACAAGAGTAAGTTTACAGAGTGTAAGAGTGATGAGAAGAAATTTAGCGAATTAGAGGATGGATATTTAGACATTGATATAATTAACAATACTTTAAACAATGATAAAGTAATTGGAGATATCAATAAGGTTAAAACTATTATAAGAATTAAAAGTGAGATGTTAATACCAATAATAATTACAAGTTCGAATTATGAAGAAGGGTTAAATATATTAAAGATGGTTCAAGAAGAGGAAAGAGGAAATTTTGAGATCAGCAGTGAGTTGGGCAAAGTGATGGTTATACTGTTGAGTGAAGAAGCTGTTGAAGGTGAGATCAAGTACAGCCAGGTGCAGAGGCTAGTTGTGGAGCTTTTTGAGACGATGGACGTTGGGGAAATCGGGAAGATGGTGAATGACGTAAGCTTCACTGTGGCGTTGTTGAAGTGTGTGGACGCGCACGTGACTGCGGCTGCGAATTCAAGTGTGGCGTCTGAGTTGTTTGAGGCGTCGACGTCTGAAGTGGTGGCGTCGTTTGGAAAATTAACAGAATTCGCGAATCTTTCAAGTGGCGGTGGCAATGGCGGTGGCGGTGGCGGTGGCGGTGGCAAAAAAGATTTTGGGGACATGCTGCGCCACACCCTAGTGGTGTGTGGAATTGAAGCGTGAGGCGTGAAGCTGTGTGAGTAATTTTCAAGAGTGGCGCATTATGACCGTTGGGGTTATCGGAGCGTGGGTCAGCGAGTGAGTCACTGTGGTGGTGTTTGGTATAAGAGGGAGCACATTCCCACCAGTGTCGGTGCTGAGCTTTGATCTGCTCCCCTGTTCCTACTTCTGTTCCTCTTCTCTTCTCTTTTCTTACCATACCTGCAGTACTACACAGCAACAACACTACACAATGCAATTCTCTCTGGACAACTCTGCTCTCCCTGACATTGTCGACGCTGACACCGATAATGAAAGCATTTTTCAATTAGACGATCTAGATGCTTGCACTTACAAAGAGCAAATAGCCTCGTCTCTCCCTTCTCTTATATCTGAATACTCAGATAATGAAGACGACGACGATTACGACGATTACGAAGTTGATGAACTATATGAAGAAGATAATGACCTGTCGGACCGTGATTATGACTCGGACTACGAAATTCCTTCACAAATTAATACTAATTGCAGTTCTGAATACACATACGATAACTGGTGCACGCAAAATCTTTCGCCTTCTCTATCGGCAAGATCTCCTTCAACTGACAACACTAAAAAAACTATTAAAAATATAAGCTTACAATATAACATCAATAATATAATATCAATAAATAACAATTCAAATAATAATAATTTAAGTTGGAACATACCAAAAGATAATTACATGCTTTGGGTAAATTCTACAGGATCTACATCAAACTAATTTTTTAACAGTTATTTTTCAAATATCCTGTACTATTATCCATTTTCTCTCTTTTGCTGCATATTTTATTCTTTTTTTGGGTTCTTTCAACTGAAGTCGGTGAACTTCACACTATTTATTTATTTACTTAATTTATTTATTTTATTTAATTACATAATCTATATATCCGTATATACAAACTATTAAAGCTTTTCTCATATAATGCTATTCTGGCCAGGCTACTGAGCAATATCTTTAGGACAAGGTAAAACAAAGAGAGAGAAATAGAAATAGGGGGGAAAAAGAAAATTTTCCATGTCCACAAAAACCGTTTTATGTCTGAAAAAATAATTTTTCACATTTTTCACATTCCCTCTATTTGCTTTCAAGTGGCTTATTTCGGTGATTCCGGATTTATCGCAACTCGCAATACGCGGGAAAAAACTTTATTCTCTCTCTAGCTTATAACATCTCTTCATACATTCTTTTCCACGGAATTGTAAATAGGAAAGTACACACCATACAATAAGTTGTAATTAATATAACAATCCATGCATAAATAATTGCTAATATTTTAAATCCTATTAAATCTGTTATTTTAAAAAATTCATTTGATGCTAAAACCATTGTACCAAATGGGAATGTTGCTGCCCATAATGTTGGTATCCAATAAGGTATTTTATAATTATTAAATTTAATCCAATAAATTATACTAAATAAACCCCAAATTGTTAAAATTATACCAAATGAAATTAAAATTAATGATATAATTAAACTTATAATTGTTAATAAACCATTATTATTTTCATTAATTATTAATTTACCAAATTTACCACTTTTAATCGTTAAATAATAATCTAATTTATTTAATAAATTCATTATACTAAAACTACCTTGTCCCATAACTCCAATTGGTATAAACATTGTGAAAACTCTTATATTATTTGGTATACCATTCAATAATAATCTAACAAATATTACTGATAAAATTAAAAATGATGTAATTATTGCAATTGACCATAACATTAAACAAATTATATACATATAAATTTGATCATTAAACATTATTAATGATCCAGTTGCACTTGTAACAGTTGATGTAACTAATGGTAATAATAATGTAGGTAATATAAAATCAATTGTTTTAAGTTTCTCTAAATCTGTATTATTTGATAAAATGAAAAAGAAAACAATTAAAATACATGATAAACATTGAAATAAATTAATCCACCAAAATACTTTAATTACTGTTACCCAATCATTTTTCATATAATATAACATATTAATTAATGTTGAAACTGACATTGTTGAAGCTCCCATGAAAACTGATAAATTGGTATCTCTCATTAAATCAATTATATCAGTATTATATTTAATAGGTTTAATTTTTGGTAGTAAAAAATATTTTAAAATAAATAATATATGATTTATAATAACAACAACTAAATTAATGTAAAAATAAACTATACCTACGTATTTCATACCTTTCCTAATTGAATCAATTGGAAAATTATACATTATACCTGATGTAATACCTATACCCATACCGGCAACAAAATTAATTGGTTCAAATGATGAAATTAGTATATGTAGTATTTTAACTATTCGTAATTTCATCGCTTTTTGTCTTCTTTGTGAAAATATATACACTAGTGTTCTGTGTTCACTGCTTTCCAAAAAAAAAGAAGAAACAGGAGGAATAAGCTACTCTTATAAACTGCCAATTGGTTAAAGCATTCACAAGACAAAACAAGTAAGCTGGAGGGAAAGCGGAATGGTGGAGATAACTTAATTTGTTATCTTTAGCATCATCGAAAAAACATTGAAAACAAATAACGATGAATCATCGTAATCGAAAAAAAAAAAAAAATTTTCCCTTGTTATCCCAGCAATTTCAGTTTCAGACACCTACTCCGGTGTCCGTTTATCGAATTATTTCCTAAAACGAGGCAAACCATGCAAAGTCACGTGATGCGCGGCAACTGGCGAAACCCCGCGCGTCGACCGACGCGCCGCGTGCACGTGATGGCTTTTTTTGTCTCTCGTATAGCTCGTTTATCGTTTAAACACGATTTTTCCTATTTTTCCTTTTTTTCTTCTTTTTCGTGTGGGAAAACAGCATCAAAGTTTCGAAAGAATACGTTTTCACGTTTTGTGCTGATTCTGACATGCTCAGCTTTCTCCCCTTTTTCCTAATTTGATTTGCCTTGGCTGCTTTTCTCTTCCTCTTTCCCACTTTTCTTTCTTCTTACCTAAGTCCCTTTTCTCTTTCTTCAGGTTAATTAAATACGCTCAACTACTCCCATCCCACAATGACAGTTCAAAACGTTGGTATTAAAGCTATTCAATTTTATATTCCTGGCCAATACGTAAATCAATCAGATTTAGAAAGTTTCGATAATGTTTCACAAGGTAAATACACAATAGGTTTAGGTCAAACTAATATGGCATTCGTTAATGATAGAGAAGATATTTATTCAATGTCTTTAACTGTTTGTAAAAATTTATTAGATAATTATAATATCGATATTAATTCAATCGGTAGATTAGAAGTTGGTACTGAAACTTTATTAGATAAATCTAAATCTGTTAAATCTGTTTTAATGCAATTATTTGGTGATAATACAGATATTGAAGGTATTGATAATGTTAATGCATGTTATGGTGGTACAGCTGCTGTAATTAATGCAATTAATTGGGTTCAATCTGAATCTTGGGATGGTAGAAATGCTATTGTCGTTTGTGGTGATATTGCAATTTATGAGAAAGGTGCAGCTAGACCAACTGGTGGTGCAGGTACAGTTGCTATGTTAATAGGTCCTGATGCTCCAATTGTTTTTGATCCAGTTAGAGGTTCTTATATGGAACATGCTTATGATTTTTATAAACCAAATTTTACTTCAGAATATCCTGTCGTTGATGGTCATTTTTCACTTTCTTGTTATGTTAAAGCAGTTGATTTTTGTTATAAATCTTATTCTCAAAAAGCAATTAAAAAAGGTTTAAGTAATTCAACTAATGAAACTGTTGGTATTGATTATTTTGATTATAATGCATTCCATGTACCAACTTGTAAATTAGTTGCAAAATCTTTTGCAAGATTATTATATAATGATTATATTGCAAATCCTTCAAATTTTAAAGATTTAGATGATTCAAAATTGAAAAATTTAGATTATGAAACTTCATTAATTGATAAAACTGTTGAAAAAACTTTTATGCCTTTATCAAAAGAAAGATTTAATAAATTTGTTAAACCTTCATTAGAATTACCAACTAATGTTGGTAATATGTATACAGGTTCTGTTTGGGGTTCATTATGTTCCCTTTTATCATTAGTAGGTAATGATGATTTACAAAATAAAAGAATTGGTCTTTTCTCTTATGGTTCAGGTTTAGCTGCAACTATGTTATCAGTTAAAGTTATTGATAATATTAATTCAATTACTGATAAATTAAATGTTGTTGATCGTCTTAATTCAAGAGAGAAAAAATCTCCTTCTCAATATGAAGATGCAATTGCTTTAAGAGAAAAAGCGCATTTACAAAAATCATTTAAACCAACTGGTTCAATTGATTATATCCCACAAGGTAGTTTCTACCTTACCGAAATTGATGATAAATATAGAAGATTTTATGAAATTAAAAATTAATTCATAAATCAATTAATCATTTAATTAAAAAAAAAAAGAAACTACAAATAGATTAAAGTAGATAAAAGTATATCTATTTATCTATTTACTTACTTACTTACTTACTTACTTATATTTTTTATGTGTTTGCTTGAATGTATTATATTCATTCCAATCGATACATACATGTTCATTTATTCACTTTTCTTAACATTGCTGTTGTGTTTTTTCTGAAAAAATATTTTTTTCTAAGAACTTAAAACTAAATAGTAATAATAATAAAAAAATATAGAAAAACCTAATATTTTTTCTTAATTAAAGTTTTTGCTTTCTTATCATTTAAATTTATGCTATATTACTATATTACTGTATATATATCTATGTATATATATATATAATAACCTGTGTACGTGAAACTTATAAACTATTAATATAAACTTTCATAATTTCCTATAAAAAAATTATAAAATGAATATAAAGTATGAATATATAATATATATAATTGGAAAATATAAACGAAAGTTGTATATATATATATATATTAAAAAGTTTTTAACTAATGCAGTATCCACAGAAAAAAAAATTGAATTATAAAAAATGAAGAATGAAGAATGAAAAGTAAGAGATTTAAGATGGGAAGATGGGGGGAGAATAAAAACACAAAAACTAAAAAAAAAATGTTGGAAAAGTACAAGTAATAAAATGAAAGACTGAAAGAAAAGATCCCAGGGGTATAATTATGCCATAATAAATAAAATAGCACCAATTCCCATTATAGAAGCACTTGACCACCACCATAATGAATAATTAATACTATCTTTCCTTATAGCATTAGTTTTATATCTATTTTCCAATGATCTTTTAATTCTTTCACTTAAACTTAAATCTAAACCTAATTCTCTTCTTTTCAATTTTGCTTTTGAAGTTTCAGTTGATTTAGAATCATCACCACTTGTTGGAGTTGGATTTAATGTAATTGTTGGTAACATTTGAGGTGGTTTATAAGCTAAATATAAAGGTTGTAAATATGCTCCATTAGATTTAATTAAATCAATTCTCCATTTACCATGATATGGATCAACATAAACTTGATAAGCTTTAAATTTCTCTTCTTGAGTGTATCTTGAATAAATTGATACACCACCATCATCACAAGGTTGTGATAATAATTGTCTACCATCAACATCAAATGGAGTTAAAATTAATGATCCATTACTTGTTTTCTCATAAGTACCATGTTGGAAAATTAAAACAGCTGTAGCACATGAATGATTTTTAGCATTTGATGAGACTTGATAAATTGCTTCTTCCCAAAATCCATCTTCTGTAAATGAATAAGAAATACCTGGTAATGCAGGCTCAATTAAAAGTTCATCAACTGGATCATAAAATCCAGGACCGGTGAAAACAGAATTGGATTTTGATGACCAAGTACCAACAACAGAATCAGAAACTAAATCTGGATTGATAGTTTCTGCAGGTGCTGAGCTTGTAGATGTTGAAGTTGAATCAGTTTCTGTATCTGTGTCAGTATTAACTTTATTGGTTGTTTTTGTTTTTGTATTAATAGTATCTGTATCTGTATCAGTAATATCAGTAGCGGTATCGGTATCAGTATCAGTATTCACAGTTGCAACTGTATCTGTATTTGTATTTATAGCAGTATCTGTATCAATAGTATTAGTGGCTTTGGTATTAGTTACAGCAGTCTTTGTTGTTGGCACTACAGGAGTGGTAGTAGTTGCCGTATTGGTACCAGTCAAAGCAGTATTAGCAGTATTGGCAGTATTTAAAGTATTTGTTGTATCAGTTGTACCAAGTGTATTAGCAGCAGCAACTGCAGGAGTTGCAGTTGTTGGTGTAGTAGTTACAATTGTAGGCGTAGTTGCAGTAGTAGTGTCTAAGTTTGCTGCTGCAGGAACTGCAGTTGTTGTAGCAGTTGTTGCAGCCAAAGCGGCCGCTGCTGCTGCTGCATCTGTAGTGGTATCAGCGGCGGCAGCTGCTGCTGCTGCAGCTGCATCCAAAGCAGTTGTTGTGTCAGCATTGGCAACAGCAGCGGCGGCGGCTGCACCTAAAACTGTGGTTGTGTCGACGTCAACTGCAGCAGCTAAACTCAGCAGTTGGGACAGTATCCATAGACTGTGGTAATATGGGTATGAGATCTGGACCATCGCTGTGCTTGTAGAACTGGTAAAGGGTGCAAGAGGAAGCAGAGCCAGCAGAAGAAACAGCAAACTGACAGTCTTCTGGTCAAAAATGTTCAGAGACGTAAGCTTTCCTTGTGTAAACACCCGCGTTTTCTGGGAACGCAAAAGGAGAAAAAACAGAATTTTCTTCTCTTTTTTTCCTCTTTTTTGCCCATTTTTGCCACCTAAAAGTGTTGTTTCCCCTTTGCAAGACAGGGACATGGCTGAGGATGGCAGCAACAAGACGAAGTTGGTTCCGTCGTATTCGGTGCCTAAAGAAATAGTGGAGGAAGCAGATCTTCATGCTCAGACGCAAATCCAATTGACACCGCAGTCGCATCTATCAAAATCCGGTTCGGTTGGTACGAGTACCTCAAACGCTGATATTAATAGCAACACACATTACAGCCATGACCGAAAACAGAATAAATTTGACTTCATACAAGAGAAACTAGCTAAGATTGATGGTACCGTAGCACATAAACCAGAAGGTGCTGGAACTTCAAAAAAAATAGATTACCATAAACGAGATAGAACTCCAACTAGGAATGAATTACAATTACATCAACAATTGGAAGACGGTGATAAAACGCCACCAAGATCTCAAAAAAACAAGATAAGATTAGAAAGAGGTAGGAAAAGAAGAAGAAATAATGAAAGTGATAATGAAAATAGTCAATCCGATAGCGATGTAATAAAGCCAGATACTAAAAAAAGTTCTGTCGCCAAAACTTTAGGCAATAACTCAGAAACCAATAGCAAAGTGCCTGTTGTGCTGGGGATCTATTTAACCGAGGATAATTTGAACAAATTGTTGCCTTCAGGTTTCAATATTGTGCCGTTTCCTGACAATTATAAACCTTTAAATAACTCGTTGCCAGATTTTACAAAACTTGACTCAATTCTTACATCATCAAACGCTTTACTTACAACCACAAATGACAATTCTGCTTTGAAAGAAGATAAACTAGACACACAGCTTATTTATCAAATACCTGATTTAAAAGATTTACAGTTTTTCAGTGAATCCGATTTAAAAGTTTTCAGAAAGTTGATTACTTCTAGGAATGATAAAAATTTATCAAATCATGATCAGCTAGAATTAAGGTGTATGAAATTAATTTTGAAAATTAAAAATTGTTCACAAGCTTCAAGAAAATCGGCTTTAAGAAATTTGACTGATAATGCCAAAAATTATGGACCCGATATTATCTTTAGTATAATTTTACCCTTGTTAAGTGAATCAACATTAGATGACAGAAGTAGACATTTATTAATCAAAGTGGTTGGTAGAGTAATGCTTAAATTGGAAGATGACATAAAACCTTATGCTGAAAAAATATTGGTTGTTATGATGCCTTTATTAGCAGATGAAAATAAATTCACTAGATTAGAAGGTCGAGATGTAATCTCTAAATTAACTAAAATTGTCGGTTTATTAACTTTAATCAATATATTACGTCCAGATTTATCAAGTGATGATGAATATGTTAGAACATTAGTTAGTAAAACTTTTGCTGTTATAGCTAATACTTTAGGTATTCCTATTTTATTACCATTTTTAAAAGCTGTTTGTCATTCAAAAGATAATTGGAATATTAGATTTACTGGTACTAAAATTATTCAACAAATTGCTATTTTAATGGGATCTTTGATTTTACCAAATTTAAATCAATTGATTCTTTGTATAAATAAAAATATAGAAGATGAAGTTTTAAATGTTAGAATTATTACCGCTTCAACTATAAGTTCATTAGCTGAAGCAGCTTCACCTTATGGATTTGAATCATTTCAAATTTTAATTAAACCTTTATGGAAAGGTTTAAAAAATCAAAGAGGTAAATGTTTGGCTCAATTTATTAGAGCTTTAGGTAATTTAATACCTTTAATGGATATTCAAAATTCAAATTTTTATTCTTCGGATCTTTTAAAAATTATAAAAAGAGAATTAAATACTGCAGATGATGATATGAAAAGAGCAATTTTAATTACAATTATTAAAATTTGTAATTTAGATTTTATAAAAAAATCAATAATTTATCAATCTCAAATAACTAAATCGTTTTTCACATATTTTTGGGTTAGAAAAATGGCAACTGAAAAAAAATTTTCAAATTTATGTATTAATGCATGTTTTAGTTTATCATTAAAGGTTGGAGTTTCAGAAGTTATATTAGAAATTTTACCTTCTTTAAAAGATGAATCTGAATCATTCAGGAAAATGGGTTTAGAAACTTCTGATAAAGTTATAACTTCTTTAGGAAGTTTTGATTTAAATGATAAATCAATCAATAGATTATTAGATGGTGCATTATATGTATTTCAAAATCAAAATTTGGAAAATAAACAAATGAATCAAATTATTTTAAACAGTTTTGGTAATATTTTAAATAATTTAGGTATTAGAGTTAAACCACATATAATGACAATAGTTAGTGCAATTTTATATAGATTAAAAAATAAAAATTCAGATATTAGAGAACAAGCAGCTGATTTGATTGTTAAAATTGTTCCTGTTTTAAAAATTTGTGATGAAACAGATTTGTTAATAAGATTATGTACAATATTATATGAATCATTAGGTGAAGTATATCCAAATGTTTTAGGTTCAATATTGAATGCTTTAAGATCTGTTATATTATCAATTGAATCTGTTGATTCTTTAAATCCTTCAATTCAACAAATTTCTTCAACCTTAACACCAATTTTAAGGAATAAACATGAGAAAGTTCAAGAAATGACAATAAATTTAATTGGTGATATAGCTGAAAGAGCTAAAGATTATATAAATCATAAAGAATGGATGAGAATATCATTTGAATTATTAGAAATGTTAAAAGCTTATAAAAAAAGTATTAGAAAAAGTGCTAATAAAACATTTGGATTAATTGCAAAAGCTATTGGACCAGCAGATGTTTTAGTAACTTTATTAAATAATTTAAGAGTTCAAGAAAGACAATTGAGAGTTTGTACAGCTGTTGCAATTGGTATAGTGTCAGAAGTTTGTTTACCATTTTCAGTTTTACCTGCTTTAATGAATGAATATAGATATCCTGATAAAAATGTACAAAATGGTGTTTTAAAAGCAATTGGTTTTATGTTTGAATATATTGGAGAATTAGGTTCAGATTATATATATGCTACAACTCCTTTATTATTGGATGCATTAACGGATAGAGATTTAGTTCATAGACAAATAGCTTCAAATGTTGTTAAACATATGTCATTAGGTGCATTTGGTAGAGGTTATGAAGACGCATTTATAAATTTTCTTGATTTAATTTGGCCAAATATTTTTGAAACTTCACCACATGTTATTTCTCAAGTTTTGGAATCTATTGAAAGTTTAAGTGTAGTATTAGGTTGTGGAGTTATTCTTGATTACATTTGGAGTGGATTGTTTCATCCTGCAAGGAAAGTACGAGAAAGCTACTGGAAAATCTACAATAGTATTTATATCAATAACGTTCATGCTATGGTACCTTATTATCCAAGATTTGAAGAAATCGGTAGAGAGCCAACAGAACAAGAGGTGCTAAACGGTAAATACGACGATAGTGATACCAAGGAGCTGCGTATTGTTGAACTTGATCTCTGGGTTTAGATGGACATGAATGGGCTAAGCCTTTTATTGTGTTTCATGTTGTGTGTGGCACCAGTGCACCAGTACATGCGAGCTTGTTTCATGTTTCACATTATTGTTAATCAATTACGTCGATCTTGACATGGGTGTGTGGGTTTTTTTTTTCTTTCTGTTACTATCACTTCAATCAAGTGGCAGATAATTTCATTGTATTATATATATTTTTATTTATTTATATCTATTTATTTATTCGTCAAATAGTAGATATATTTACTGGACTGTTTTTTCCATTGATTCATCGGTATTCCGGAATTTTATATTTAAACTAATTATACAAGATTGTAGGAAAGAGGAACAATAGAGCTAAAAAAGTTAAAATAAGAAGCAAATTATTATAGTAATAAAATAAAGTATGAGTATTGAAGTTGCACTGCAAAATCAATTTGAATTATCGAAAACATTGAATAATAAAATTAATGTAGCACAAACAGTTTCTAATCAGTTAACTCAACAATTGAAAAAGATTAAACAAGAAAACCAAGATGCAACATTACAAACAATGTCAAATAATTGTAAACATTTTTTAAATGATAATTATAGATTAAATAATTATAAAACTTTAAAAGGGCATTTTGATAAAGTTTCTAGTTGTGCTTGGTATCCTGATAGTGAACATTTAGTTAGTTCTTCACAAGATGGATATCTATTAGTATGGGATGCAACAAAAGGTTTAAAAAAACGTTTAGTTGAATTAGATGATCCTTATATTATGGGATGTGATGTTAGTTATAATGGACAATTGGTTGCAACTGGTGGTTTAGATAATAAATGTATTGTTTATAAATTAAATACAGATATTGATACCGAAGGTAGAAGTGAATTATTATCAATTTTACAAGATCATAAAGAATATATATCAGATTTATCATTTTTACATAAATCTTCAACTCAATTAATAACAGCTTCAGGTGATAAAAGTTGTATTTTATGGGATACAACAAAAGGTGGTTATATTCGTCATTTTTATGGACATTTAGGTGATGTTTTATCATTAAGTATTAATAAAAATGACAATAATAATTCAAATCCTAATTTATTTGTTACAACATCATCTGATAGATTGGCAATGCTTTGGGATATTAGAGATCCATTAGCAACTAGAAAATATTTGGTTAATTCTAAATTTGATTCAAGTGAAGTTGAATTTTTCCCTGATGGTAACTGTTTTGCTTGTGGTTGTGATGATGGTACAATTAAATTTTTCGATATAAGATGTGATGGAGAATTATCATCATTTGGAATTAATAAAGTTCGTAGATATATGAACTCAAATAATTTACAAAATAGTATACCAACATATATGAATTCTAATATTAATAGTGCAACATCAATTGAATTTACTGATCAAATATCATCATCTGCAAAAAGTTTACATAGTAATATACAAGCATCTATTGATAATCCAGGTGTTTTATCATTAGATTTTACTAAAAGTGGAAGATTAATGTTTTCATCATATTCAGAATCTACAATTATTTACGTTTGGGATATAATATTGGGAGAAATTGTTGGGATATTAAATGGACATAATGGGGTTGTCAGTAAAATTAAAGTTTCTCCTGATGGTTTAGGCGTTGCTACTGCAAGTAGAGATGAAACAATTAAAATTTGGTCAGTTTAATGAATGGAAAGTAAAACAACAACGGTATTTTCATTTGTTTTCTTTTTATATATAAAAATTACTTTACAAATCATTTACCTGAGATCTTTAAACATGGGAAAGCAAAAGCAAAAGCAAAAAACATAAGCTATTTATTCACAAAGAAGAGTACATTATTTAATAAATGTGAAACATTGTATACAAAATTGAAAAATAATATAGTTTACAAACAAGAAAGATATTTTTTTTTTACTTTAAAGGAAAAAAAATTATACATAGAAAAAAACATATAAATTCAGATATAATGTTATATTTATTCGGCTCTCTTTTTAATATAATCCCATAAACTTTTCAATAAAGTATCAGGTAAAGTATATAAATCCATAGTAAATTCGCCATTATCTACGTCATTTTTAATGTTCATTTCAGGTGTTCTATTATCATTAATCATTTGTACTACACCAAGTAAATCATCTTCTTTTAATTTTGTTAAATAATCAGCCATTTTCTCTAAATCAACACCACCTTTATTTGCAGTTGTTTTTGCCCTTTTAACATTTTTTGGTTCACTTAAATTTTTACGTTTCTCTGATAAATTAGAATCAGGTGTTGCAGCTGCTGCATTTGTATTTGATGCAGGAGTAACAGTATTTGAATCATTATTTGGTGTTGGAGTAACAGTTGATTCAACACCATTAACATAACCTGGAACTGGACCAGATTTAGATAATTCTTTTAATAGATTAGGTTTATTAGTATTAATAGTAATTTGTTTATCAACAACGTATTTCTCTTTATAAAAATTTAAATCATGATTTAATTTTTTATCACCACCTTTTTCAATTAATGATAAAGTAATTGGAATATCAAAACCACCCCAACCTTGTTCTTGAATTGCAAATGGTGGTTTTTTGAATGACCTTACAGGATTGGCAAATGTTGGATGTAATGCATAAGTTACTTTATCAAACAATGTTGCTGGAATTTCAACACCTTTGTCATTAACTAAAGAAACTGTGATGGTCCATTCCCTCATTGGGAATCCTTCTTGAACAGGAGGGATATCTTTAAGAACGTTTTGGGACGTAGTGATTCTAACCGTTCTCTTAACTTCAACCATTGTGTGCTCCCTTGTCTCCAGCAGGCCGGCTCTTGCACTTCCATCCAACTGTTCAAGTCAATACTCTCGGTTTGCTGTTTGCCCGCTAGTAAGCCCTCTAAGCAGGAAAAACACACACACACACTCTGGTTTTTCTTTTTCTTCTGTTGTTCTTACGTTTGATTCTTGTTTTCTTCTACACACTCTGTCGGTACTACTTATAAGATATACATTCTGGCTGCTGCCTAAACAAGTGCCATGCCTCCGATACTGGCTATCAAGATGACGGCGTACAATGTGCCTTGCAATAAAGCCACGTCGACATTAAGTCCCTTTACAGCTGCGTTTGTGAAATCGTAGTCAGCTTTTGGAAGATCGGTGTATGGACTGAAATTATCCAAAAGCTGTTCCAACCCATTGCTTGTATAGTTAGACATTGAGCTATATGAACTCGTAAAGCCAACTGTTTTGCTTTCCAATTTCCTGCTATCTGTAATTTTACCACTGCTACTGCTTTCTTCTTTCATTTTGTAAATAGATGTACTACTAACATGAATAATTGTTGAAGATACTGGATTAGAGACGGTGAAACTAGTTATAGGGAATGTAACTTCGGCTATTGAAGTTTCTGATGCAGTTGTAATAAAAGATTCAATAGGTGTTGGAATGAATAGCTCCGATGGAGTTACATCAAAGATTGTTGTTGATGTAACGTCTGTGATTGGATTTAAAGTTGATACAGAAGTAGATGCTTCGATACTGCTAGTTGATTGCATTTCAGTTAACACCTTATTGCGGCCACCTAATATCATATCTAACTCACCTGTTGTTGTCATCAATTCTTTTTGGACTAAATTGGTAGATGCCGTTTTCGTAGATATTGGTAAAATTGTGCTATTTCCGTATTTGGAAGTAACAAATGGCTTGGAAGTTTCCACAATGGCAGAACTTGGAGAAACTGCTGTAATAGATGTATTCTTGGTTTCAAACTCAGTAGTAGGAAAATAAGTGACAGTATTGTCAACAGTTTTCGTAACAGTAATAAAGACAGTGGTTGGTTCTAATGTAACAAAAACAGTCTTCTCTTGGGTAATAAATTTGAAATTTTCATAAACAGGGAAATCATCTTGAATATTTAACAAATCAATATTTTTATCAATGCTATCGTGTAAAATAACATTCTGTTCTTGATATTGATTTTCTACATTACTGGCAGATGCTTTGCTTGTAAAAGCTAATGCTACAAAAATTCTAAAAAAAGCTATTCCAATCATTATTATTGCTTGCTGTCTACAGAAATTTCTGGGTATTCTAGCAACGTCGAGCTTTAAATACTTATTTAAAGTGTAATGCAGATATCTACACAGCAAAGAAAGCAGGGACAAGGAAAAGTAAAAGTTAAAAAAAAAGTATAAAAATGTGCTATGCAAGCATTAAAAAAAATCGCCTTCAAATGTTTTGTGAGGAAACCTGAAATTTCAGTTGCCCTATTCTTGCTTTGGTTTTCAGTTTAATTTTTTATTTACCTAAATCTATTTATATATCTATTTATATATATATCTATGTATATGGTCTATTCTAACATGTTTGACCAGATATCCATATATAAATCTAATAAACATGACGCACTCCATGCTTGTGTAGGACTTGAGTCGTTACACATCGCCCCATCTTTGTTAGTTAGCTCAGTTAATCCTGCCCATGGACTATTGTATAACCACTTCTTGTGTTCAATCAATCTTTCAGCCATTAATCCTTTTAAATAATTGCTTGGTTTACCATCTTTATCTTTACATTCAACTGCAACTTTATAATGTAATTTAACAAAAGCTCTAATAAAATAACCGTATATCCAAACCCATTCCGGACCTTGATGATAATTCCTTCCTTTAGATGTTGAAAAATCATCATTATCAACACTATTTTCATAATAAGGTCTATAATCCCAGTCTTCGGGATCTAAAGTTCTCAATCCAACAGGACCTCTCAAGACTTTATCAGTGATTTCAATTGCACTCATTGCATTCTCATTTGTAAATAATTCAGGTGCAGCACAATACGCTATTGGGAAATTACCCCTTAGTTGATAATCTTCATATGCTTTAGTACTTAAAAACAGATCTTTGTAAATACCTCTCCTGTGAACTACTGTTTTATCAATTATAAACTTTCCATCATCTTCTGGATTTATTGGAACGTAAAAACATTTTTCAAAGTTGTCTAGCAATAATTGGTTCCATTTTTTAAAAGTAATTTTATCACCGTGTTGGTTAACAACATAATCTTTGCTTAATAACCCATTCTCATTTAATTCAATTGCAAATCTTAGAGCACTTTTCAATAATCCATTGATTTCAATTGCTGCACCTGTTCGGGGTGTACCAGGAAATCCTTTGTTTTGGGCACGTTCAGATTCTCCCATTTTATCCATCCATGTTCCACAATTCCATTGATTACCACCAAAAATTAATCCATTATCCCAGTCTACATAAATATCAACATTAAAACCTTCATCTTTCATTTGTGAATCAATTTGTGATCCCGCATTGGCTTCTCTGTATTTGATACCTTTTGCATGCCTGCTTAAAATTTCATAGAATATTTCTTCAATTGAACTTTCAGCTTGGAAGGCCCTTTCATCATTAAATGGTACATAAGTATCGTCTAATGGAAATCTCCTTTTAACTTTTTCTTTTAAAATTTCAGATCCATTTGGAGCATTATTTATATAATCTTGAATAAATTGTAAGTAAAACCATACAGCATCCCTTGCATTATATCTTGGATCTTTTCCTGATCCTAGCAAATTTGGAATTAAACCATGTTTTAATGTCTTACCAAAGCACAATATATGATCTTTTGCATTATCGTACCTACCAGTTGTTAAAAGTAATCCTCTAGCAGATATGAAAACATCTCTACCCCAGCATCTCATAAAATCAGAACTAAAATGTGGCAAGCCAGCAGCTAAAGATGGTATTTTTTCAAATGGATGAATTGATGCATTATTCATTAAACCAACCATTTGAAGTGAAACCATCGATAAACTTTGAACAAAAGATGTTGAATGCTGAATTTTTTCAGGCATTCTTTGTAAAGCTGTAAATCTTAAAGCTTCAAATGCAACACCTACAACTAATGCAAATAATCTAGGAATCAAAAAATATGGTGCATTTTCTTTAATTTTGTTAAATCTTGATTCTAACCATTCTCTGAATACTTTAATTGAATTATCATCTCTCTCATAAAATTTCAGTCTATTAACAACATAATCTAAAGCCCATGTTCCTTGTCTCAAATGATCTGCTAATGGATGTGCTAAATCGTTTTGCTCAATCATTTGTCTTAAAACTGAAACCCAACCTTGAATACCAGCATAAACTAAATTACCATAGTTCGGAATATTATAAGTACCATTTTCACCATTACTTGCGTCTCTTTCTTCAGATTCACATCTATATAAAATAGCATTGATATCAATTAATGATAAATTCTTCGCAGCTGAAATTGCACCAGTTCTTACAAAATCATCCAATTCTTCGTTGCATCCTAAAGTCTCAGTCGCTACAACAGCAATTGATCCTTGAGGGAAATAATCAGGCATTGAGAGGGTAGTTGTTGAAGTTTCTGAATTAAAATTGCAATTGATAGGGTCTAGCTCTATCAGTTCTGTTTTAATAGGATGAATATAACCATCATTGTCACCGCTAAGTTCTTTGGATTTATTTACTAAAGAGTAACTAAATTTAGAAGAAGCTTTTGCTCCTGTTAAAACAATAGGAGATAAGTTTTGATCACCATCTTGAAAAAATTTTGTACGTGCAATAAGTAAATAACCACGACCAGTGTTAGCATTTAATCTATGAATAGTTATAAATTCATTTTCATGGTGTACATACATTTCATTCATTTCAATATCATCTATACTTTGATTTGCAATTTCATGTCTTATATCACTTAATAATTTTTTTACTTTAGAAATACCAACATCCTTACCGTAAGTATATTTTCTTGTTTCATTAACAACATCTAATAATTTTGGATAACATTCATCAAATCCCATTGTGGTACCATTAGCGCATGAGCAAAATGATACCAAAGCAGCTGTTGACAAAGTGTCTTCAACGGTTCTTTTTTGCGCAGGTGTTTCATTATCATGAGTACAGTCCATAAATAAAGCATGTGGAGCTTGAGAAGTAACTAATTCAGGGATTCTGATTTCAGATCTACATTTAATATCACCATATCTCTTGATTTGCTCTTCTGGGATTGCTGGATAGGCTATTGAATCTAATGGTAACCATTTAAATGAACCGATTGGTCTACCTCCATGTTTATGACATAATCTCGATAATTCTGCAACAGAATCTGCTTGCATTGCTTCTCTAACTAATGAGGAAATACCTAATTGTTGAGCAAATAAAATATCCAAATCTTCACTACCTGTAAATAGTTCAGCAACCACGTATAAATTAGGATTCACATTTCTAGCAGCATCTAACATGGCTATACCTACATGCATTGGAGTTGAATGACAATTATCAATTCTGAAACCATGAAATAATTTGGCACATAGCTTAGAATAATCGATCATTCTTTCCCATAGATATGGAGAATCTTCAGGTTTTGAACCATAACGTAATTTGACACAATCACCCCAAACAATGACTTGTCTTAATAAATAAGATCTGGATTCGCTTGACGCAAAATCCACCAATGGATTACCACCCCATATCCAACCATTATTAGCTAATGCCCATTTTTTACCATCTTTATCTTCAAATCTTGTAAAATATGGTTCGGTTAATGGATTTGTTTTAGTAATTTTACCCAGCTTTGGGCCATTTTGATCAAATCTGGTATATTTAATTCTATTAAATAATTGATTTCTTATTGTTTTAATGTCATTATCAAAACTTTGGTATAATGGTAAATTGACAGAATTCAATAAATCCAAAGTATGAGGTTTAATATTTTGAAAATCAGTTGATTCATCATAAATATTAGCTAATAAATTTGCAAGCTTGTCAATATTCAATTGGTTTTCAAATCTCTTACCTAGTACTGCAAAATCTCTATTTTTACAGTAATCAACCGCAAATTTGGACATTTTATCAATATTGTTTCTAATATCATCAGAAACATGGATTTTTTCAATAAATTTGTTTTTACATTCATTCCAGTAAGTTTCTAATTTTAAAAGATGTTCATCGACATTGATCGTATAAAATTGCCAAAACTGCAATTTATCTAAAACATGGTTTTGAATACCGTTCATGAAGACGACAATATCGTTTTCATTATCAATTGTGTCTTTAAAACCTAAATTTCCAATATTAGCACTAAATTCAAGTAGTGCGCCATCTAATTCAATAGCAGAAGTTAAATGAGGGGCAGTTTCTTCATTATAACCAACTTCAGGGTGGTCTCTAATCCATAACGAGTTATTAGCTGTATGGTTCAATACAACATCTGTCATTGATAAAATACCATAATCTTTTTCTAAAACTGAAACAATTCTTTCGATATCAGCTTTATCATTTGGAAACAATAAACTATCAAATTTAAGTTGATCAAAAATGGAATAAGGAGAATTGGATTCACCACGTTGTTGTAAAGGAGTAAAATGAATCATATTGTAACCTTTATCTTTAATATTTTGAAACAGAGGCAGCCAATCATTTTTAAAGCTTTTGCCCACCCATTTTGATACAACTGATTGCATTGTAACAGAGTTAAATGTTAAATATTGATCATTAATAAATAAAGAAGGTGGGACAACAAAATCATAACTTTGAGAAGAAACACTGGAGACATCATTTGAAGAATTTAATGTTTCATATGTGATATAATATGTGTAAGATCCTGGTTTGAAAACAGGGAAATCAATAACGGAATCTTTGTAAATTGAACTTGGTATATTGAAAGAATGAAAGATGGATCTTTGAAACTTGTCATCATATGACTTACGTAAATTAGTCCAAATTTTCCCATTGTTGCAAATTTTTGAACCAGAAACGACATAAAATCTTAAAATAAACAAAGGAGCGTCTTCTGGGCCATTAATGTTAGGTGGACAAGCAGGGAATGTCAGCACACCGCCGTTATTGTTAGAAACAATCGGCTCGCCTGAATCACCGATACGTAGTAACACAATTTTAGTCATTGTGTTGAAAGTGATACAGATTGTTTCACTATTAAGGATAAGTTAACAAAAAGTGAATGTGAGTCAACTTGGATAGGAACAAGTCTAAAGAAGGAGAGTCCAATGGCTTAAAATAAGGACATCAATTTATCTTGTAAAGAGGCAATGCCCTCCAACCTTCCTTCATCAACTTAGCAAACTCATGCATGCAGCCGCGCACATGATATCATCGTCTTGCTTCCCTCTTCTTCCATCTATTATATATGTATATATATATATACCGATAGATAAAACTAGCTGTGTTATTTAGATTATACTACATTTAATATTTATCTATATACTGTGTATTTTACATTATGTGAACATAAAAGCGGCTCGGTTATTAATATTTAACTGGAAGCAATCATCTTCACTTACTTCCATCGAGATATCTTGTGGTAGCATTTTCGGAAATGCATTTAGATAGTTCAGTAATAAAAACCCAAATTGATACTCACCTATAGGTTCATAAACCTCATCCAGCTTGGAATATGTTACGTTGAAAATTAAACTTTTAGATATAAATTTCTTTGGTGAGCTTTGCGGAGAATTTGAGGGTGTTGTTCTTTCTACAATCCTATTGTAAAACTCTTTCAAAACTTGATCAAATTGAATGTTGCTATTTTCATTGGTATTTTTCTTTAAATATTTGTTCCATATATATTGTAATAAAATCATATTTAAATCTGGAACTTTTAACAAAATAGTATCATCTTTTAAAAGATTAAGATTTATGTTATCCTTGAATAAGTTTTTATTGTTTAGTTTCCAAATTTGAATGCTCATTGATTCAAGATTTATAATCCCTAAAATATTTTGGTTTCTCAAAAATAGTGGATATTTTAAAAATTTGGCTTTGGTGTGATTTCCTGCTTGTAAATTTTGTTTTAATTTTTGTTTAATATCGTCTATATCTATTTTATCATTTCCAATTTCTTTATCATATTTTTTCAACCTCACTTCTGAATGTTTCAGCGGGTGTATTATCCATTGATTAAAATTTTCTTTATTATAAACAACCCCACAATATCCTAAAATATCCAATATCAATACAATGTTTAAATATCCAGTTTTAGACTTTCCAAATATAATATCTTTCAATTCTCCGGAATACTGTATATTTACCAACTCATTGAAATTAGTTTTCAAAATGCTAAATAAAAGCGTGATAGTTTCCCATAAGGCGTCATTATCTTTTGCAAATATAGAAACAGTTGAGAAATTTGAAAGAAAGGATATTACTGAATTGGTTATTAGGTATAATAAAACTGAACAATCATCATTTTCAATAAAAATTTGAGGAGCTTCTAACATTACATAAACAATATAATCTAAAACACTTTTTTTACTCTCAATTTCAAAAGCATGATTTTCAATGATTGTACTAACAATGACAACGAATGAAAAACTATCTTCTTTTAATAGTAAATCAAGATAATTTGTACACCTTTGAAAACTTTTCAAATTTCTTTTCTTTGAATTATTAAAGAATTCTGATCTAATTAAAAATATTTTGTTCAAAAAACCAATGATATCAAAATTATTGTTACTATTTGTAGATATTTTTCCATACTTTGAAAATTTAGATAATATTTCAATGCAAATTTCACAAATGTTATCATTTAATGTCAACATATATTCAGCTATATTATTAAATAAATTTCCAAAATCTTTATAACCATTAAAAGCTTCCTCATCAATCGATATACAAAATAAAATAATCATCAAATTAATCAATTGGCTATCATTATCTTTTTTTTTAATGGTTTTCTCATTCTCATTATAGCTTTTAATACACATATCATAAATTGATTTAACAATTGTTCGATCTTTTAGCAAAATTGTATATAATGAATATATTGAATATTCAACTATTGATTCATTCTCTGAAATACAAAACTGTGTAATTCTTTTTATAAAATTGTTCAAATTTGAATTTTGATTGATCAAATCTTCAATCTTTAATAAACTATTATCATTTCCTAATATATTATGTAATAGAAATAGCTCAGGTGATCTTAGTAAAGACTTATCAGTTTGATAAAAAATAATTTCTGTGTCGTTATTGGATATTCCAATCCATTTATGAGCTTGGATAATTTTTTTCTTGTCTAGAAATTCGTTTATTTTTAATGTTTGAACGTTATCAAAAAGTGAGAATGGTGTAAGATTGTATTTATTAAAATTAGAATTACTGAAAATTAACAATTTTGTAGCTTTATTAATTTTAACATTAGGGGTCAAACATGTGAGATCATCGAGATTGAAATATAATGAATGACTCTTTATATTACTTTTAAATTTTAGTATATTGAAATCTTCCAAATAATAAACTTGTTCGAATACGTTGGAATCGTTAGTTGTGATTTTAGAAATATTAATTGATTGAATTAGTTTAGAGCATTGGTTATCTAACACAAATAAGTGGAAGTTAATTTTTTTATCAACTAAAAGATAATATTTTATATTTAAATCATTAAAAAATAGATTTAGGTCAATTATTTCAATGTATGAATCATCTATTTCAAATAAAGTGCAGATTTCCAAATCTGTTCTAGTATTTTTTAAAATTAATCTATTAGAAACTTTCACAATTGTGAAAACATGATCGCAATAACATATAAGGTTTTTTGATATATTTTTCTCATTTTGAGGAACATTGATCCAATTAAAATATTCGTCTAATATTTTCATGTATTTAGAAGCATTAATTTTATTATTTTTGTAAATGCCTTCTTTACTAAATATTCCCATTAATTTATTGTCTCGATAATCTGGTATTATATTTAAAATGTTTTTTTCATTATTGCATTCTATCAATTGAATTTGGTTATTATTTATGAAAGTTATCATATGATTTGACATTAAGATGAATATTCGATTATTTTCAAAACAAATACATTTTTCATGCGGAGAAGGTAAAGCTGAAGAGACAGACAAAGTTAAAAAATCAATATTATTAACCTTATTCTGTGAATTTATATCTAATTCAAAAATAGACCAACCTTTTTCTTGTATAAATATGAAAGAATTATTATTCATATCAAATTTGTAAATATTTAAAAGCTTTCCAAAGTTTTCATCTAACAAGTCCAATTTTTTTTTAGAGTCTGTTAAGAGTATTAATTCCAAATTTGGTAATATTTTAAACATTTGATAGCTTCCATCGTAATCAAAAAAATAAAAATTAGATTTTATATAAGCAAAACAATTAGGCCAGAATGTAAGATAAATTAAAGGTGAAAATAAAAATAACTGATTCAATTTTAGATCAAGCTCAACTAATTGACAACAAGTAGATTCAGTATATAAAGCTAAAATTTTATTTTGGGAATATTTTGTAGAAATTTCATGGTCGAAATGTATAAACTCCTTTAAATAAGTGAAATGGTATGAAAGTTTTATAGAGAATAGAATGGATCCTGATACCGGATCAAGAAGATAAAGCCACTGATTTTCAGATAAAACTAGAATTGTGTTATTAATGTTTTTCAAAAATATTATTTTACTAGAGTTTGAAACATTTTTAATGGATTTAGTTAACTTCAGGTTGTAATCATAAAAGTACAATGTATTGATATCAGCTAGTAAAATTCCGTCAGTGTAAGACTCAACAATAGAATTTAAAGTGAACAGCTTAAGAAATCGGAACGGTGCTAACTCTAAATTTAAATCTATAAAATTGTTTGAAGGTAGTAAAATATTGAACGTATCATTGAAAACAAACTGGTTGATATCGATGATATTCTTGGTATTTGATTTTTTATTGTTAAAAGCTAAATCATTTTGTTTACACGGATAAAAATATGAATTGGAAAAACATGTGGATAACGCAGAAGCAATTGGTGATATTGACATTTAAAGGCAAACAGATAATCCCATCAATTTGTTAATACTTCATGAATGTACAGAAGCAGTTTGGTGGCAAGATGTGTTATCCACATGTGCCATCTGTAGTAATCACGTCGGAGTAAAAAAAAAATTAAATTTAAAATTTAAAAAAGAATCGGAATGTTACGTAAGCGCGATGTAGGTGAAATTAAATTTTATATAGTAACTAAATATTTAATATCTAATGTAGTATAAAATAGGTAAAGAGCTAGAAAAGAATAAAAGTTTATGTGGTCTATGATGTAATTATACAATGAGTTGTTTAACAAAACATGGATTTAAAATTTAAGAGACTTATTTCTTTTAGAAGCTTTCCTTTTTTTATAGTCAGCAGATTTTGATTTTCTCCAACCATGAGTTTTGACTTTTAAAATTTCTTCAACTGGTTTCTCTAAGACTTTAGATTTACTAGATTCTTCCATGTTCTCTTCAGAAATCAAAGCTTTTTCCATGTTTTGCTTTTCTAAGTTTTCCTTTGTTTTTTGAGCTAATCTTTGAGTTCTATTTTCAGTAGCCTTGAAATAATCGGAATTTGGATTAATAGTTTTAATATGTTTAGACTTTAATTTTGATTTGGATCTTAGTGAATGCGCCATTTTTTTATATGTATATATTTATTATGTTTGTAGTAGTGTAAAAACTTGTGGCGATATGTTCTAGGTATAAAGCTTGTGTGAAGGAGGCGACTAGGACTGAGTAGATTAAGTATAGAGTGATAAAATAAAATTTTACATAGAAAAAAAAAAATTTATATTTAAAATTTTAATAGAGAGCAACAAAAAAAAAGAAAAATGGAGTCACGTGATAATGTCCACGTGACCTAATCTGTATAACGTGCGGTCTCTGTGTGTCTATGTAAAAGGCGCAAAAGTATAGAATCGAAACGGGGAAAACGAGGAAAAGCGAACTGGAAAAAAGTGCGCGTTGGTTTCTCCAAACCAGCAGCAAAACGCAGTCACAAAATGCTTTGCGGGAGACTTCTTCACAATAATAACGAAGCTACTCGCGCTGGAAGTATTCCACACACCAAATTTTCCAAATTATTCAATTTTACATTACTTTTTAGTTTTAGTGTACTCCTTGAATTGTTGAATTTACTTATAATTCTGTTTCATTTTAGTGTTATCAAGTATCAAAAATGTACGTATATGACATACAACAACACATGATTATCAACTGCACTGTCTTCTGATTATATTACTCTCCAGCTATGTACCATATTATCGTTTCAAATGAAAAAGCTGAAAAAAGGAGAAAAATTTTTTTCATAAATTTGTTTTTTTTTTAATTAGTGTGCACACGAATAAATTTTTCTGAGGGAAAAAAAAGGATTAAAATTGAATTAATTTAATATACCTACCTAATTTATTCTTCTATTCTTTTTTGCCTACTTAAATTGCAAAGTTCCAAGTGAAATCAAATAAACAAAAACTTATATAATGTATGTCCCATTATAAGTATCAAGTCTAGATACAACGTATACAAACAATATGAATATTCTACAACAATATACATTATTGAGTTTTTACTGCACCTAATGCAATTATTAATCCCAACTTTTTAGAATTTTTGAATCAGATCTGGCAGTTGAGTAATGAAATATATTCAAGTAGAATAATATACTAACATAATCCTATTTTCTATTATCTTATTTTATTTTATTTATTACAGGGCTAACCTTCGTTTGCAAAAAAGACTTGCAGCTTCCGTCTTAGGTTGTGGTAAGAGAAAGATCTGGTTAGATCCAACTGAAACTACTGAATTAGCTCAAGCTAACTCAAGAGCTACCATCAGAAAATTATACAAAAATGGTTCCATTGTCAAGAAACCAACTACTGTTCATTCTAGAGCTCATGCAAGAGCTTTAGCTGAATCCAAAAGAGGTGGTAGACACATGGGTTACGGTAAAAGAAAGGGTACTGCTAACGCAAGAATGCCAACTCAAGTTTTATGGATGAGAAGATTAAGAGTTTTAAGAAGACTATTAGCTAAATACAGAGATTCTGGTAAAATTGACAGACATTTATACCATTCTTTATACAAGTCTTCTAAGGGTAATGCTTTCAAACACAAGAGAGCTTTAGTCGAACATGTTATCCAAGCTAAAGCTGAAGCTGCTAGAGAAAAGGCTCTTAAAGAAGAAGCTGAAGCTAGAAGAAACAGAAACAAGGCTGCTAGAGAAAGAAGAGCTACTAGATTAGCAGAAAAGAGAGAAGCTTTACTTAACCAAGAATAAATTATTATCTAGTTAAATAGCATTAATAATAATTCTGTGTTTTATAAATATAATTTACAAAAAAAATCTCTTATATAATCAATCTACTATATCTAACTAACTTTAAACGTTTAATTTTATATCTAGTAATTAATTATTGACATTGTTCCTTTGATGGAGAAACAGGCTCAGTTTCTTTGTGTTTTTTTTTTCGGTTTTTTTAGTTTTTGCCCTTTCCTTTTAAGTTTACCTCTTTTTATGACTATCAACCCTTGTAACCACTAGTACCGTAATGGAGTCTAAGAGTATTGATGAATCGTTGAATACTTTTGATTCTAATATAGACGAGCAAGCTTTAGACTATGATGATGATAATGATTATTTCATTTCTTCAAGTGATAATGAGGAAGAACCTAATGAATATGATTACAACACATATTCTAATAAACTAGATAATAAATATAAACAACAATCCAACGGCCCTTTTCAAAATAACAATCATTCAAATAGTGTAATAACTCCTTTAGATCATATTCAAACAAATAAATCACGGAAAAGTATCATAAGTAGTACAAAGAGTTTTGGTTCAGCTTCAACTACAAATAAACATTCTTATAATAGACAGTATTCCAATCAATTAATACCCACTCGTCAATCAACTTTTAATTCTACGATAGATTCTGCAGATTTATCATATGATAACGACATTAATAATGACACTGGAAATAAAATTGGGAACAGTATCACATCAGATTCGGCAAATATTGGAGGCACAATTACAGGTACTCCAACTAGAACTGGTACTAATATAGATTCGATTTTCTATAAACAAACTACGTATGACGATTACGATAAAGACATCGATACATTTGATGGACTGGATGATTATAATAGAAAACTTAAACTAGGTGATAAACTAAAAACCTCAATCCCTGTTGAAAATGAAAGACAATATAAAGATTTACAAATAATTGACGAAATTTCAAATTTACAGAAACTGAATTTTTTTAGTGAAAATTATGTTAATAATCTAGAAAAATTAAAGCTTTCACAATTAACTTTATTAATTAAAATGGTCCAATTAACGGAAAACTCGTTTGAAGAGTTTCATAACATATGGAACAATTTAGAATCTAAAATAGATAGAGAAAGTGAAAATGCATTCAATTCAAATGCTAATTTTACTCATAATAAAACCAATAGTAACAACATTAATAATTCTAATAATAAAAAATCTTCTGTATCACATAAAGAAGTAGATGGTGATATCATAAATAATGATGATAAAAGTATAGATAAAAATTTGATCTCAAGTTTATCTTCACAAATGGCAATGTCATCAATTTCTATTAAAAACGACAAAAAAAATATCCAAAATACCAAAAGTACAGACACTATTGATAAAAAATTTGTGACTTGTTTTGATATAAACAACAGTAAAGGATTCGAATTAATGAATAATCACAAGTTGGAAATTTTAGATGATTTAGACAAGATTAATAAAGAAATTGATAAAATAGATAGATTTACCAATTCAATGTGGGATACAGTTTAGAAGAAAAAAATAAAATGAACTAAACTGTTTAATTGGTGTTGGTAACTTTTTAAAGTTGCTATAAAAAAATTTATAGATTATTGTGGTTCAGAGCCATGTATATTACAAGTATATAAGCATAAACAAATTTAAGAAGGAGAAGGGAAAGGAAAAGGAAAAGAAAAAGAAAAAGAAAAAGAAAAAAGTTTATTAAGAAAATAAGAAATTGTGGATTGATGTATTAAACAAGGACTTTTAAGTTCTTGAATTATTAAAAGAGGTGTGCCTGCCTTCTTGTCCATATCCGTTGTAATCTGATATAACCTCTTCAAAATTATCGGTTCCTGGGTAATTGTGTTGAATTTTTTCGTTTTGCTGTGTTGGTGTTGAAGATATAAACAATCTATTGTTAGTTTTATCTTCTGCGTCCTGAAGATATGGTATTCTAAAGCTTTGTTCCTGGAATTTTTGATCGTAAGAATTGTTTGTGGGGATTATGGCTGTGGTTACATTATTCATATATGATAGATTATGTATGGTATTTTCGAAAGCGTGATCTTCAACTGTGCTAATTGGAGTGTTATCAACCATTGCTCCATCATAGTTCAGGTTATTGAATGCTTGGTTTTTCTGCATATATCTGTAATTTGGATTACATACAGGTAAATGATATTGTTCCGGTATTGGTTTTTGAGGGGTTTTATAGGCTTCAGAATATGGTGTTTCCAAATACTGAGTAGAATTATTTGAAATCATATTAGACTGATTCTGTATTAGTTGAGTTGAAGAATTTGAGTAGTGAAAATATCCCTGATTGTTTGTATTGATATTATTGTTTGATGGAAGAATTGATGATGATGAACCTCCGGGGTCATTTGTTTCAAATTTACTGTATAGTGGTGGGTTATCAAATTTATATGGCTGGCTCATTTGCTTGGGAGTGTTAGATTCTGGTAAAATGGAAATTTTATTGATTAATGTGGTAGCCTGGTCGGAGTCATTAACTTTTTCAAATTTCCAAATTAAGATGCTACGAATTTTATTGGAATCGATATTTGTGGATGTTATATTTGGATTATTGGGCTGGACGCTTTTGTTATCATAATTAACAATTAACTGATGCATTAAAAGTGAATTAATTTCAAGGCTAAGTCTAGTTTCATCAATAGAATTATTTTGGAAAAACTCAATTTGTCTATGTAAAATATAATCTTTCCAATAATTGGATCCAATATCAATGGATAATATAACTTCAGTTTTAGATTTAACAGACAATGGTTCTAAATGCTGGAAAGTTTCATAAATTTTAAAATTATTTGAAGTAATTATGGTTATTAACCCATATGATTTTTCTTCAGCTGGTAAATTAAACAAAGAAATTTTAGAGCTTAAGTTATAGCTTCCAGTTTTTAAATCATTAAAAAAAGATGGTAGCGATATTAATACATTTCCATAAGTTGTTGATATATTTTGAATTTTCTTTGAATTTTGATCACTTAAAATGTTTGCAATAATTGGAAATTTTCCTAAAAAAACATATTCTGGTAGTTTTGTTTCAGGTAAATCTTTATTTAACAAATTCGGGTGTATAGAAGAAAATGTGTTTGATTCATTTATTGATTGAAAATTTACATAAGACATTTCAAATTTTTTGAATATAATTTTGGTGGCAGGTGGTTCTTTTAATTGAGGGTACTCTAAATCTTCAGGTATTTGGTCCACTATTTTGTTAGTGATTATATCTTTAAAATTTGGAGGATTTCTTTTTATTATCTCTGTAAATAGCATTATAAATTGATGGCAAATTTCTGGAGTATCACCAGGACCATTTTTTAACAATTGTAAAAACTGAAGATCTTTTTTAGCGTTATTTATAGCTTGAATATGAGATGATACTTGCTTTGCTGTTCTTCTAATACCCGATTTATCATAAATATAAAAGGATATATATTGATTTCTGCCATGAGTTGAACCACAAATTTTTATATTTTTTATAGCTTTTTTAGGTATCAAATAAATTGATTCTTCAAATAAACTTTCTAATAAAGGTGGCCATTTTGTTACCAAGTTTGGTTTTTTTAAAAGAGAAGGGTATAAAGATTTTGATTTTAAATCAGCGGAATGTTTCCTTCGATGTAAGCTTTTAATGGAAGAAATTGAAGGAAATTTATTTTCATGATTGTATACAATATGTTCATTATCGGCAGGTTTTTCATTGTGAATATTGTTATAATTGTAATTATTATTATTATCATAATTATTATAGTTATTATAGTTATTATATTTATGTATGTTGGAAATGTTATTATTGGAATTATCATAATAATAACTATTAGCGTCGGTTTCATTTGGTTTATTATTATAATAATGATTCATGTATGGAGGGTTAATGTTTTTTCTTTTTTCAGCTAAAACTTCAGGGTTTAAATTTTTACTTTTAAGTAAAGTATTATGATTAGTTAATGGATTGTCAGAAAATATAAGGAAATTGTCTTCTTCCATTGAGACCCTAAAACAAACAAATATAAAAATGCTGGATCAAGGAAATTAATAACTAGAGGAATTTGGATGAGAAGAAGTACAGTTAGATAAAACTATTATAAAAATGAAATAAAGCAACAAGTAAAAAAAAGTATTTGATAACAAATAGTTACCAATTATAAAGAATTAATTAAACAATAAGCCACACACTTATTGAAAACGAAAAGAATAACTAAAAGAAAGGAAAAAAGTAGGTTGCAAGAAAAGAAAGAAAAAAAAATGAAGGAAATTAGGATACGACCATGATCAAAAAATTGACAGATATATATATTGGATCCGTGAACATATATATTCTAGGGACTAAAGTTTATAAAATATTTATATAGATTAGGCAACGCACACACACATGTGTGTCTGTGTGTGTCCGATCCAATATTGTGTAATAACAATGCATGTATTTTCAATGTTGTATTGTAAACTAACATAGTTGCACACACATGTGGAGAAAATAAAACATGAACACAGATCTATTTGTGATAATATTTATAATTACAAAGCTGGTAATATACGAATCGATCACCTAAAACTAAGAGGAGCTAAAACGTCCAAGAAAGATTCTTCCAATACTGCAAACCGATGGTAATTGCCGCAGAGACACCACAGGCTTCCGTACAATGCAGCAACAACAATTCCACAAAACAAAGATCGACCATTTGGAAACCCGGTCAACGGTTGTTTACGTTTTGCCGCATCCGGTAACTTGGCAAGCGCGGCGCAAAAGTGGCGCAGATGTCACGTGACTAGGATACTAACAAAAAACTTTGTTTTTTTTTTTTGAAAAATTCTAAAATGTATAAAAATATATACTACATGTACAAGATTATTCTTCGTCATCGGAAGAAGATAGATATTGTGCATAGTCTTCTGCTGATGCAAATGTCGGTAACGAGTTTAGCTTGATTTTCTTGTTCTTTTTGGTACTGTTTTCAGAATCAGCGTTCTTCCTCTTTGTGTTAGCCTTGGCTTTATGTTCTTCTTCGATCTCTTCTTCTGATCCAATATCAATATCTTCACTTGCAAGCTCATCTTCATCTTCGTCTTCTAATAATACTTTAATATCTTCTCCATCAGAAGAAACGTTGTCTTCAATTTCTTCACTTTCGTTATTTTCTTCTTCTTCCAAATCATCAAGGGTTCTCAATCTAACAAGTCCTTCCTCCTCCTCTTCTTCTTCATCGTCATTTTCTTCACCAAGATCTGAATCTCCAATAATTTCTTCTTTTATATCATCATCCTCATCATCCTCGTCATCCATATCTGAGAAATCTGACATATTCAAATCAGATAGTTCATCTTCTAAATCATCATCACCTTCAACGTCGGGATTACTTTTAACTAAAGCCGACCAAACAGTGTCATCATCCAATTCGGAATCTTCATCTTCATCATCTCCCTTTTTAGCTTTAGAATCCATTTCTTTGTCAAATTTAGAACGCATCATTTTTTCTTGTTTTGTACTAAAATATTGATAAAAGAATTCATCTTCTGGTTTAATTTGGTTTGCTTTCTTGGAAAGCCAATCTTCTATATTGGCTGGAATGTCATTACTTTCAATACCTGTAGCACGAACTAGTAAATTACCTGTATGAACACCACCTAATGGTTGCATAATAGAAGAACCTTTCAAATTGGCTCTTTCTTTGGCTTTCTTATAAACAAATCTATCAAGGAAATGTGATAATGAATATAATCCTAAATCAGGTTTATTAATTGATTTTCTTTCGACTTTACTTAATTCATCATAATTTAAGAAACTTGAAGCATAAGATTGAACTGTTGGATGATAATGATTCAAAAAATAATCAATTTCCCATAATGATGATTTGTCAGCATTAGCAAATTGGGGCTCTCTTTTCTTTGGATCATAAATTTTAACTTCGTTTTCATTATTACTATTAGTATTTTCTGACTTTTTAACTTCATCAAGTGATTCTTCTTCTTCGGTTTTCTTATTTAATATATCATCCATTGGAGTGTTGAAAAATAAATTCCTGATTTCAGGTAATTCTCTTTCAAGTTGAATTAAAAGGAAAATCATACCAGCTACTGTACCGATATTTAACCAACTTAAACACACTTGACAAATTCTTTTAACAAATGCTAACACTCTTTCATTTTTATTATCATCTTTTAAAGATTTATAAATCAAATTCAAATAAATACCTTGTTTAGAAGATGTTAAAAGTCTTTCATCCCATAATGATTCATATAATGTTCTTAAATATCTATCTTTATGTTTATCATCTGCAAATTTCATTGAAATTGTTTGAATTAAAATTAATGCTTGAACAGATGTATTGAAATTTAAACTGTGAGTAATTTTATAAAGCACATTTAGATGATTTTCAAAAATATTCATTGGAAAGTTTGAAAACGGGAAAGCACGGTTCAAACCAGTTAAAATGGCAGCAAACATTTTAGAATTTTTCTCTTCAATAATTTCGCTTTCATCTTTAACAATTTTAACTGATTTACCACCTTTTTTACCCCTTTTAATATTTTTCTTTCTTCTACCATCTTTTTGATGTTCTGATTCTTTTAATATACCAACATTTTCGTTGTTTGTTTTAATTAATAATTTTTCAAATAATGCAAAATAAGCATCAACTAATTTATTTGCTAATGTTTCTTCACGTTTTGTTAAAATAGTTTGATTTAAAGTATTAACAGAATAATAAAGTGCATGATGATCATTATTTGATCTGAAAATAACATCAATAACTGATTCACAAATAATTTGCTTCATTGCAGGATGTTCTTGTTCTAAAAGTAAAATATTATAAGAAGTCTTGGATGATACTTTATTATCAATATCACCTAATTTATTAACACCTAGTCTTAATAAATTTGCTTCTTGTTCAGGTTTAGATTTCAAAAGTAAGAAAATATGGGTAACAATTTTCATTCTAACAAATAAAATTGAATCATGAGATAATTTTTCTAATAATGAAATAAATTGAAAGTATAAAGTTTTCAAATGATCTTCAAAATACATAACCATTAATTGTTTATCGGTTAAATTAATAGACAAAGGTTGTTTTTTGAATGGTTTTAATTTTCTATTTGATGGTAAAATATTATTAACTAATAAATCCACTAATGCATCAACACATTGTATAGCTGCAGTTCTAGATTTTTTTTGACACATATTGAAAAGATTATCAAGTGCTTTTAAATTATGCATTGGAGCTTCTTGAACTAACAAAGTTAAAGCAGATATTTTATCTGATAAAGTACCACCTGTTAAAATTTGTGACAAAAAACGTTTTTGAGAAGAAGATTTGTTAAATTCTTCATCATAAACTTTATTCTCTTCGTAAAGTAAATTTTTAGCTTTTTCATAAAGTTGATCGATATCATTTTGCTTTAAAAATCTATCTGCTGTAATATTCTCAATATCAATATCTGAATTATACCAATCACTTCTTGGTTCAAGTGTAAGTCTATCTGAAATAACTGTTTGAAGGTTTGTAACCTTATCACTTTTCTTTTTTTTTTCAATCTTTCCTTCTTCAATAATTTTATCTTTAGCTATCTTTTCATTTTTTTTGTCAAGAGTTGGTATATCTAAGGAAGCATCCTCAGAAGATTCTTCTTCGTTTTCAGTTTCAGATTTGGATTCAGACTCTTCAACTAATTCAGGAACTTCTTCTTCTTCTTCTTCTTCTTCTTCTTCTTCTTCCTCTTCCTCTTCTTCTGATTTTTCTTCTTCTTCTTCATTATCAGTTATAGCATCATTGACATCATGCTTGTCTAAACCAATAGATTTCATGAAACTTGACAAATCATTTTTTAGGTTTTTATCATTGATTGGATTTTCATCATCAAATTCTTGTTCACTTTCACCATTGTCTTCGACGTCATCTACTAATTTAATGTCATCTTCTGTTGCACCTAATTCCAATGCTTCCTGTATTAGAATCTTCTTTTCTTCATCATCAGTTTTCGTTTTTAATTCTTTATTTCTAACATTTTTATGATTTTTATTACTATTATCATTATTATTCTTTTTATTATTATTTCTTTTGGATTTTTTATCATCTTTATTTTTGTTAGACAAAGCAGAAGTCACTTTATCTTTCAAGGAGGCTAAGTTCAATTTAGCACCCTCCATTTTTTTGTCTTGTTCTTTGTTACTTGATGTGTAAAGCCTATAGCTCTTACGCTGAAAAGGTAAAAAGATAACTGCAAATTTTATCTGTAAAAAAAAAATTTTTTACAGAGAAATTTTTCAAAAAAAAATATATTAAAAAATATATATGTATTTGATCTAATTAGGCAAAAAAAAAAGAACTCCCTCCTTCCGGGATCGAACCAGAGACCTCAAGATGTCTTATAATTGAAACCGAAGTTTCCTAATTACAGTCTCGCGCTCTTCCAACTGAGCTAAAGAGGGGTTTCGTTGAGAATCTAAAACGCAGGATCAAATTCTGTCATTTGCTACTTTACCAGTTTTCAAAATAATGAAAACCATATTTGGTTTGGACTTACTAGTTAACAATAAATAAATCAGTGTTATATAATCAAGGGACTCTTTTTACGTGTGGAATTATTTAAATACTATATTTGTGCAACTTTTAATCAAAAAGAAAAAAAATGTTTTAAATAACTATTTTTCTAATCATCATCAAAAATCAATAACGATTAATTTTAAATTTTTCTTTACGGAAATAGTTCAATTGATGACATCAGTTTATTTGAAAAAAGTAAGATATCATATTAAGGAACAACCCTGGCTTCCCAAAGGGAAGCTAAAATGTTCATACTTTACAACATCGCAAGTCTGTAGATACAAAATTTACTAAATGATTGATTCGACGATTCACATTGGTTACCTTTACCTAGACGTTACCAATATACTACCATGCTATCGAAAAGAGAATCACTCATCCCCGGCAGTTTAACTCAATCACCGTCCCTGGGGGCACCACAGTTCTTCAGTTCCTTACAACGGTGTGGCGCACAAATTACCCCAGTACGATCATAAAATATTTTTTAATACGTGTTAGAGATAACACTTCATGACAACAATTTAGTAACCTTTGGTAATACATTATTTCATAATCATTGAATTTTTTTCAATTCAAGCATAAGTTTACAATACAAGGACAGAAATGAACAAGTGGTTTTCAAAAGCTATTGAATATAACATTAATTTAAGTAATTTACCAAACAATGGTAAATATTCTCCTATTGATCCTATAGTAAAAGGAGATATATCGATCAATTTTATTGATGAAATCAAGAAAGTCACAACAATTAAATATGGTTTAAGAGGTGATGCTAATATAATATATTATGTATCAGATATACCTTATGGAAATGTTCAATTATCTTTAATAAATCGGCAAATTGTTTCCCAAGGCTTTGTTTTTTTCGATACTTTCAATGAGTTAGATTTAAATTGTAAAGAAGATACATGTTCAAAATGTGATAATTTTGATGATAATCATGATGATGTAAATAATAACAATGAAAATAACAACGTTGATAACAATAATAATAATGAAGAAGAAGGAATAAAAACTTTTATTTTCAAAAATGGAGATAATTTGAAAGCCAATTTTGAATTTGAGTTCCCTAATACTGTTTATTTACCAAGTTCAATAAAAGATTTTGGAAATATTAATTGCAGCATAAACATTTCATATAGTTTATACGTTGAAATTTATAAACTTGGAGGTTTTTTAAGTACCAAATCCAAAAAAATTTCATGTGACTCAATTCCAATTTTTTATCAATCAGGTGTTGATCCACTTTATTATAAAAATATTAGTGATTTGAAATATAAAGAAACAAATTTATTTGAAAACAAAATTAAAAAATTTTATTATGATGATAATCAAAATGCATTAATTCCTACATCTTTAAATAAATCACATTCAAAGACAAAATTTATAAGAAAATTATGGAACAATGAATATAAAGATGAAAATTATAAAAATATAACCAAATCTATTCCTCTAACAATTGAATTGTCAACTAAATCGTTTATTGACATGTCATTACCTTTTAGTACTCAATTTACAATAAGTTTAATATCAGATTTAAAATCCATTGGCTTTAAATCAAATAAAACAACAGATTTTGTTTTAAATAATCAAAGTACCAATTTAGGAGTTTTCCAAATAGAATCTTTAACAGTTGAATCAACAACCAGATCTAAAATTAAATGTCAAAATTATATAATGAAATCATTTGAAACTGAAATAATTTTAAAAATCAATTTTAAAAATTTGAAACTCGATATCAAAGATTTTGAATATGATAAAGATTTTGGTTGTTATAAAATTGAGATTCCTGCTGAACTTTTGCAAGATTGTTCAGATGTAAATTTGAATGAGTCACTTTTAAATTTATTGAATGATAAAACTGTAATCCCTTCAGGTATAATACCTGATTGGTTTGAAAATAATCAATCAGTAAGTTTTACATGGAAAATATCTGACGGTTTCTCTCAGAAAAAGAAAATTTTATTTGATACTAATGCCACATTAGATTTTTTGATTGATCAAAATATCAACGGAAATTTCTCAAATTACGATTCTGTCGATTTTGTGCCACCTCCAACGTATGAGAATAGTAAAATCGACGAGAAAGTTGAACATTAACCGAAACCGATTGCCCAACGCGCAATTCAAACGCTTTCTCGGACTTGGGAAAAAACAAGAAACCGTTATCCGCCATTTACCTTTCTCCGATCAGTTTCTTGCCTTTTTCCGTTTTGAAGGGCACAGTTAAGCTATATACTGTTAATGGCAAACTAATATAAATATACACAGATTTATCCACTTTTGCATTTTTTTAAATTCTGAAATTCTGTATTTCTGCATTTCTAATTTATTCAATTTGCTCCTTTAATCAAATGGCTCCAATAAGTTTAACAACTTCAACTGAATTACTACCATTATCAGAGTATATTTTCCGTAGAATTGAATCTTTAGATATTCATAACATTTTCGGTGTTCCAGGCGATTACAATTTATCGTTTTTAGAATATCTGTATAATGTTCCTAATTTGAATTGGGTTGGTTGTTGTAATGAGTTAAATTCAGCTTATGCAGCTGATGGTTATTCACGTATGATTGGTCATGACAAATTTGGTGTCATTTTAACAACTCAAGGTGTGGGTGAATTAAGTGCAATTAATGCTGTTTCTGGTTCATTTGCTGAGCATGTTCCAATTTTACATATAGTTGGTACAACAGATTTAAATTCTAAAAAAAATGGTTCTCATATGCATCATATAATTAATGGAATTTCTACAAAACAAAATACAAACCATTACGTTTATGAAGAGATGGCAAAAAATATTTCTTGTAAAGTTTTATCTTTAACAGAAGATTTATCAAATGCTGCAAATGATATCGATGATTTATTCAAAACAATAATCTCAACAAAAAAACCGGGTTATTTATATATACCTCTGAATTTAGTTCATAAACAGATTGATTCTTCAAATTTATCTAACATACCCGGATCTATGTTGAAAATGAGAGATTCTTTTATACCAATTGAAGATTGTAATTTAATAACCGATAAAATTTTGAACATGTTATTAAATACTGAAAATTCTGTAATCTTATGTGATATTTTAACTGATAGATTTGGACTAACATCAATTTTACAGGAAATAGTTGATATTTTGAAAATTTCTTGTTGTAATTCATTTATGGGTAAATCTTTATTGAATGAATCCAGTAATTGTTATATAGGTGATTACAATGGATCAGAATCTAATAAAAAAGTACATTCATTTGTCAAATCTACTGATTGTTTAATTCATGTAGGTGATTATTATAATGAAATTAATTCAGGTCATTGGTCATTATATGAAGGAATAAAACAAAATTCGATTATTTTATTAAATCCTGAATATATTAAAATTGGTAATACCATGTATGAAAATATATCATTTGAAGATATCTTACCAAATTTATTAAAAAAGATTAAACTACAAAACAAATTACCAATTTTCACAATACCTTCTATAAAACCTGAAATTGAGCAAATACCTTCAAATACTCCTATATCGCAAACATATGTTTTAGAAAAACTTCAAAATTTTATTAAACCAAATGATATAATAGTTGTTGAAACTTGTTCCTTAATGTTTGGTTTACCTGATATAAAATTACCTGCTAATGTTAAAATAATTGGTCAACATTATTATTTATCAATAGGTATGGCATTGCCTTGCTCTTTTGGTGTTAGTATCGCATTATCCGAATTAGGTAAAAAAACAGATTCAAGATTAATTTTAATTGAAGGTGATGGTGCAGCTCAAATGACAATTCAAGAACTAAGTAATTTTAATAGGAATGAAACAGTCAAGCCTTTGATTCTTTTACTCAATAATAATGGTTATACAGTTGAAAGAATTATTAAGGGAGCTGAAAGAGATTATAACGATATTAGACCTGATTGGCAATGGTGTAAAATTTTACAAACTTTTGGTATAAATGATGCTAAAACTTGTTTAGTTGAAAAACCTGAAGAGTTTAATTTTGCTTTGGATGATTTTGGTAAAAATAATGATGTTTCAAGATTAATTGAAATTAAATTGGATAAACTAGATGTCCCTTGGAGATTCCATAGAATGGTTGGTAATTAATCTGATAAATATATATATTTAAAAATCATTTTTCTACTCTTAATTTTATATACCAAGTATTCTTAAATTTGTATAAAATATATATAACCATATTCGAACACATTATAAACACATAAAATCAATAATAGTGATTTTTATTATCATAAATGTTATATATATGTTTAGATAGTATCTATATATCTATAAAAGAAAACAATGATTAATTTTGAAAACAACAAAATGCCACAATTGAAAATAGAGATAAAAACATGTGGAAAATTCTTATATTTATGTATATTTGAATAAAAATGTAAATAAAAAATCAAAAAAGAAGAAGTCGGGAAACAATAATAATTAGGTAGAAACGAATTGTAAATTTAGGGAACTGAAAATAAATATAAAACTGGAAAAAAAATAAGAATAAAAGTAAGAAGTGAAAGTAAATGTAAATGTAAATCTGTATTATCTAATAACCAATTGATCATAATTACATATGATAATCAATAAAATCATTTACTGTAAGCTTAACAAAATCGTCCATTTCAACCAAAACAAACTCTTTAAAAAATGAATCATTCAAAACTCCACTTAAAAATCTTTTAAACTCTGTTAATAACAAGTCTTTACGGCGCATACCTTTCTTAGTTTCAACAATATCCTCTGGCCCTCTAATTGAAAGATAAAGCGCAGAAACCAAAATTAACTTTGTAAATCTTTGTGTACCTAAAGTTTTAATGTGATTGATTATTTCGTCATCTTGGCAGATTTCTGTAGATATATCAATTCTACACTTTTTCTCTTTGGAAATTTTCGAAGTTTTGGAAATGCTGGAATTTCTCTTTTTGTTAGAATTCGATGTATTTGACGAAGATGGTGAGCTAATAGTGGGAGATATTGGATCTGAAAATTCAATTCCATTTCCACCACGAATAACGTCTTTAATAAATTCCATATTTGTTGTTGATACAGCTAAACGATATAATTTCTCTTCAAATGAGTTATCAGGTTTATTAATTATCATATTAGTTTTAACATTGCTATTATTTTTATTATTAGTGAAATTCGATAAAAAGCTTGAACTTGATGAATTTCTAACAGGTTTATATTGAGGAATAGATGGTAAATTTTTATGCGATAAGTCGATACCACTTGATTTAGCAAGAGATTCATCACCTCTTTTTTCTATAAATAGATCAACCAATACGTCATTTAAGCCATTAATACCGGTTCCTTTAATTTTTAAAATTGAATTCAACACTTTGAAAATTTGTAAAAGTAAATATTTGTCCAATTTCCAACTATCATTAGAGGTATTATCAATCATTCTATCCAGTATATTAATTAAATAATGAGTATCAAGCCTAATATCAACTCCTTCTTTTATATCTGAGATAAGATCATCATCTTGACTGATTATATTTTCTTCTCCACCACTCCAAGAAAATATAAAATTTGGCATTAGTTTTACAGAGTTGAAAATTTCAGAATTATAATGTACAGCTAATCTTAATAACGGAACATTGGCTAGTACAATCCTTGAATAATATGCAACAATTTTTGGATCATCTAAAAATGATTTATTTTGATCAAATGGATAATTTAATGGGAAAGCTTGAATCAAATTATTAGATTTGATATAATTTTGAATCATTAAATTTAAATCATGATTAAAATCTCCATTAACTCTTTTAACCAAATGATTATTAATTATTAAGTAAGATCTGTAATCTCTTATTTTCAAAAAAACAGAAAAATGATAAAATGAAGGTAAAATCCTAGTTGTTAAATTACGTAAATAATTAGTTAATAGAATGAATAAAGTTTCATCATCATGATTATTTTTAATCAATCTCTCAATTTGTAAATCCAATGCTTTATCAATTCTTGGAATTGAATTGATCAAATTATTGGAAACCAAAATAGGAAATTTTAAAGGTATAAAAGAAATATCATTGAAGTCAGATGTGTTATCTGGTTCAATATTGTTACTAATTAAACCGTGAATATTAGTATTTGGAACCAATCTAGGGAAGCATGATGGATCCCAATAAGATAAGCGTTCATCAGCATGAAATGATTTGAAAGACGAAATATTTGAAGAAAAAGAAGAGGTTGAAATTTGCATTGAATGTTTTGTAATATTTGAATTCATTGAATATCTTTTAGAATCATTATCTGATTCATTAACTGAGTTTCTTTTAAGGTTCAAGTGGGAATCAAAATATTTCAAATCAGTTTCGGTTTTATTTAAAATTTTAACATGTAAACTATTTGAATCAAAGTTTAAAAATAGATCCCAATCTAATTTATCCATTAACATAGGATTAGAAGTTCCAATTAAATAAGAATCATTTGACTGAATTAAATCCATTGTTGACAAATCAATTATTGGATGGAATGGGATTTTCAAAATTTTTGAACAGCAACTTGAATTAAATAACAAATATAATGATTCCGCAAAATCAGTTAAGATATTGTAACAAACATTATGAGCATATAAAACAACTTTTTTATTTAAAATTAATGCATTTAATAAAACATGTAATGAATTAATATTTAAATAAGGAGTTAAACAAGATTCTTGGAAAATATTATTTGGATAAACTATGTTAATATTATTTAGAATTTCAATTAGATTTTTCAAATTGGAAGATCTTTGTAAATCTAAACCAAACATTGATAACGATGACGCTAAAATTGAATTTTTAGGAATTTGAATTGGAAAGTTTAAACTTGATGAACCTAAGTTGATTGATGTTTTGAATAAATTATCAGAATCTGTAAAGTATTTGGATAAAGAAGGAGATAATTTTAAAGAATCATTCAAATCAAAATCTGGTTTTATTCTAGTTAAAACAAATCTTGAAGCAGAATTCAAATTTTCAAAATGATTGAGTAAATCATTTAAATGAGAATTATTTACATTTTTGAAAGCTGAATCAATTAAATTTTTATCAAAATTTATATCGAATGATTCATGTAATAAATAATATAATAAAGGTTTTAAAACTTGAAAAATCGGTAAAGTTGTGATAATTGAGATTGCTTTGATTTGTGAATTTCTATTAAAATCATTTGAGAATTTTAAATAACTTATAGTGAATAAATAACAAGGAGTTAAAAAAATGTTTTCATTATCATTGAAATCAATGTGACTTAATAAATGTCCATTTTTTTGATTAATTAATAATGGTATAATTGTATAATGTTCAGTATTCAAAAATTTATGTAAATTTGAAGGTATAATTGAATCAAGAATTGGGCCTAATTGATCTTGAACGGACAAATTATTATTAACATTTGAATAAGATTGATCTATTACAATTCCTTGATTATGATCAAAAGATGAAGTAAATATATAGTCAATTACAGTATTTAAAGACATTATTTTCTCTAATAAGAACGAGTCTTGGAATTGAGTTAGATCAACTGGATAAACCTATGATCTAGAAAGAGCAAACAAATTGGAAATGACAGCAACAGCAAGAAGAATAAGGACGAGAAAAGGCAGGAAAAAGAAAGGAGAAAAAAAAAACCAAGAATTGAAGGTATATTTTTGTGCTATATACCGTTTTTTTACAAGAACCAGAGACAATGGAAAAACAATTGATCAGGCCTCCCCTGTACCTTCAAAGATTATGTAAATTCTATCTTCCAAGAAATCATCAACCCAAAATAAGGAATAATTTTTTACACGCGTTTGCGCATTGGCAGCTACTACATCTTCCGTTTTAGGAAACTGGCAACACTCGACACGGGCAAAAATGAGTTGCCCCTTTTCTCCATTTGTTCGCCACTGATACTACCTCTTTCCTGTTTGGCAAACACTTTTACAACACAACACAAAACAACACAAATACAATCTAACATGTCTGCTTTGGAACAATCTTTAGACGCTATTATCTCCCAAAACAACAAAAATAGGGCACCTGCAAGACGTAACCCAAAAGGTTCTCTTAATAATAAATCTGGTAAAAGAGTTGTAGCTTCCAAAAAGGTTATCAATAGACCTCGTGCTCATGCAAACATCAGGAAACCAATTCCTTCAGGCCCAAGAAAGGCTTCTATACCTTCAGTCAATCCTCACTCTTTAGATACTGCAACCAAAGTTGTTGTTTCCGGTTTACCAAAAGACATTAAACAAAATAGTGTTAAGGTATGTCATTTATTTTGACTTGATTTAAAAGATTTGAGCTTTTTCAATTCTTTAATTCTTTCTTTTTCCATTCTTTCTTTCATTTTTTTCTGATCTTTTCATCAAACTCCCAAACATCACATTGAGTTATAGGTGTGGACCTATTTCCGTTATAAGATCTTGTCTTACGTTTCATGCTAAAAAGAACACCAATAAGAGAGAAAATATATACATATATATATGCACCAGTTTTTAATGCATTCTTCCTTTGCTTTTTTTTCATCTCTTTAACATGGATTCTTAATCGTTTAGCATTTCTGAAACTTTGTGCTTAGTTAGTTTATTTTATACCGCCGGCGGTTTATTAAGGTATATTATTAAGGTTTATTGTTCATTTGAAATTGTATTTAAAGTTCTAAAATGTTTTATTATCAACATTGTTTTCAATTACTGTCATTACAAAGCTTAATCATACTTTGTGCGTTTAAGGGTAAATGGATTGTTTTTATTTTTTGATTGGTTTTGTTGACCTCGGTTATAGTCATTGAATTTGTTTTTGAATTAACTGTTTGAAATTAAAAGATTAATGATTTAGTAAAAATGCAATTAAGTTTGATTGTATACTAGAATACAAATATATATCACATTACTATCATAATGCGGTAAATGAAATATTTGAATTATAAAGGTACATTTTCTTTTCAGATAAAATATTAGTATATCCTGGCTTATTTGATACTTTTTTTTAAGTATAATTTGAAATTTTAAATTGTGGAATTTATTATTCAAATAAAACAAATGCATTATTTTACATTATCTTTTCAACAGTATAAAATGTTTGGGTGTCTTCTGATTTACTTTTAATTTTGAAATTTGGGGAAGTGATTAACGATTAAATAATAAAACATTTAGAACAACAAAAATTGAACTATTAGAATAAACTTTTTTAGAATACCTTATGTGGCTATGGACGTTAGACATCATTTTTTTTGTGAATTTAAAATTGCGTCGTGTTTGTTGATTTGTTGATAAAAATGAGAAGAAGTAATGCAACAAACAGCCCAACAATTACTAACTGAATTTTTCAATACCCCTTTTTATTTTTTTTCTACAGGATTTTTTTCAAATTAAAATTGGTTTAGTTCAACACGTTTCTCTTGCTTACAATGAAAGAGGTAGATCAACCGGTGTTGCAACTGTTATTTTCAGAAAAGCATCTGATGCAAGAAAAGCTGTTTCAAGTTACAACAATGCAAAACTTGATAACACTAATAATAGGTTAAAACTTGAATTAGTTGTTGATACTTCTAATATTCCACTTAGTGCTAGAATTCAACCTGTCAGACCGAATTCAGCGCCATCATTAAAAACTAAGATTCAACAACAAAGAAAATCTAGAGCTGCAGTTGTTAAAGGTAAGCCAGTCAGGCAACAAAAAAAACCAGTTCAAAAAAAGGTCAAAAAGAAAACAATTGAAGAATTAGACCAAGAAATGGCTGACTACTTTGCCAAAAATGAAAAATGAATCAATTGATAAATTGGAAAATTAGCGTATCCGTATAACTTTAATATACAATCTGCTATATTTTTCCAATGCAATATTTTTTTGTTGTTGTTTTATTCTTTAGTTTTATTTTCTACACAACTCAAATGACTTTATATGTATATTTCCCCCCTTTTTTTGTATTTCATTTTTTCACATATATATTGTATAAATACATTATTATTATAATTTGAACTTACATTTAACAAAGAACGTTAAATTCAAGAACAGGTGCATTTATACACACACGATGTACCAATATAAATAAGCTTAACTTTTAAAAATGGGTTGTGTATATACAGGAGATGTTATCCGGGGTTTGGATAATATATAAATTTATAAATATATCTATATTACGAATTATATATATTAAATAAATGCAGAGATAGTTGATAATTGATTTTAGTTTTTCTTGTTATTATCTTCTTTGGAGTAATCAGTGAAAAAGTGAGCCATTGTAAATTTATCACCAGTTCTTCTTGATCTGTAACTTAAACCTGCACCTTCATATTCTGATTTTCTTTGATATCTTTCAACACCGTCATCTAATGGGAAACCTGGTTTGACAGTTGAAATTGATTCACCAGATCTTTCTCTTATTCTATCTTGCATCAAAGTATCATATGATGAAGCTTCTTTAACGTATTGTTTCCTACGACGGATTGTAACATTTGCTTTAACAAAATATGCCGATGTCATAGCAACAGCACTTAAAAACAATGCTTGTTTCCAAAATTTCATGATATTAGGAGCCGCTGATGTTGCACTCATTGTTTATTGTTGTTGTTTGTTGTTAATTAGACTTTTTCTTGTTAGACTAAACAAAAAAGAAAGTATTCCAGCTAAAGCAAAAGTCTCTCTTACCAATAGAAGGTCAGATAAAAAGAGGAAAAGAAAAAAAAAAATCATGCGCATCCTCACAACACGCCATTTCTGTCGCGCCGCGACACTGTGCGCAGTTGCAGAACCCTCTGCTCCCAATTGGGCAACTTAACCCACTTCCCCGTTATCTATCAAGTTCTCCTACTTTATCAGCACTGATATCGGAAATTTAAAGTAATTATGATTGTTTACAGAATCATTCCATTTTTGTGATACTGTTTGTGTTGTTGTAAGGTTTCTTCTGCTATTTTTCAAAGATTATTTTCAGTGTTAAGAGGATTATTAAGAATCCTGTTTACGGTCAATTTTACCTTATTCATAGTACATTCCATCCTAATATTTTTTTGTTTATTTTTTTACTTTTTTTTCATTTTTCATTTTTCGTTTTGCAGATTGAATTTTGAATTTTGAGTTTATTCAATCTGTTTATTAAACAAACAATACACATATAATATACATTATAAACAATGTCAGAAAAAAGTATTGCCCATGCAATTTCCGGAGGACTTTCCGGATTGTTTTCTATGGCAGTTACTTATCCTTTAGTAACTTTAAGTACAAATGCGCAAACTCACACAAAAGAAAGTTTTGATGAAACTGCCAAAGAAGAAACAATTAAAACCGAACATGAAATAGAAATAGAAATTGCTGATGAAGATGAAGATATCACTTCAATCAAATCTTCGTTAAGTAAAATACCATTACGTACCGTTCCACGTTCTGTTTCACAAGAGTTCGAAGTTAAAGATTTAAAAGAGGTTAAAGAAATCAAAGAGAAAAGAGATAAAAATTATAAATTTAAAATAATTAAAATTTTCAAAAAAATAATTTTACGTTTGAAATTATTAGCTACACACTATAAGAAATTTTATTCAGGTTTAGAATCTGCTTTAGTCGGTATTGTTGCCGTTAATTTTGCTTATTATTACATTTATAGTTATGTTGGTAATCATTTTAAAAAATTGAAAAAAAATAATAGTTTAAATGTTAAAGATAGTTTATTGACAGGTTTAGCTGCTGGTATAGTTTCGAGAATTTTAACTAATCCTATTTGGGTTGCAAATACTAGAATGACAGTTAAAAAAAAGGATAAAATTGACAATGTAGAATCTGATGTTTCTCAAAAAAATACATTGATAGCTATAAATGAAATTTATCAAAATGAAGGTTTGAAAGGTTTATTTTCAGGTTTAGGTCCTGCATTAATTTTAGTTTCATCACCTGTTATCCAATTCACAATTTTTGAACAATTGAAAAATCTTTTAATTAAATTACGTTTAAATAATAAAATATCTTCCATTGATGCATTATTATTAGGTTCATTAGGTAAATTAATTGCTATTTTAATTACATATCCTTATTATACAATTCGTTCTAGAATGCATTTAGATTCTAATTCAAATGATAACAGTTTTAAATTTTTATTCAATATAATTAAAAATGAAGGTGTCAACTCTTTATATAAAGGTTTAAATGCAAAATTATTACAAAGTATATTAAGTTCGGGTTTAATTTTTTATTTTAAAGAAGAACTTACAAATGTTGTTGGTACTTCGTTAAATTCTATTAGTAATAGAACTATGAAAACGGTTAAAGTTGTTTCAAACTTTAGCAGAAAATAGGTTTGTTAATTATCTACTAGAATGCAATTTTTAATAAGTTATAAGTTATTATGCCGTTGCCAAGATGTTATAAAAATGAAAATTAATCTTGTAAATCTATAAATTTATATTGACTAAAATGCTTACAAATGTATATATATATATATATATATGCTTCTGAAATATAATAAATAATAATTTATAAAGAGTGAACAATGCTTGACAGAGAGATAAATAGTAATAAAAAAAATCTGATATATATATTCTATGTTTGCTGAAAATTTGAATAAACTTTCTCTATAATAACATTAAAAATCCAAAAATTCTTTTAATTTTTCATAAGAGATAAACATTACACCTGAAGTTGGAATTGATTTAAATAAAGTAACACCAATACCTGAATAGAAACCCATTATACCTTTTGTTTTATAAATATGTTTTGCTACTTTTGTAAAAGTTAAATCTTTTTTATCATTTGTTTGTAAAATTGATTTAACTGTATCAGCAGGGAATAAAGTACAATGATAACCTATACCTGCACAAGCACCTGCAATCATTAATTCATGAATTTTAGGTTTATAATTTTTTTCACCTTTTGCAAAATATTGAATTACAAATTCATAATTACCAAACCAAGTCATTGAACCACCACATTCACGAATTAAAGTTGCAACATGGCCTTTCCATAAACCTTTAATACCTTGAGATTTAAACAATTCTTTAGTTATTTGAGGTATAGATTTTGAAACAAAATTTTTATTATTCAAATTTTTCAAATTTTCAACTTGAAATTTACATTTAACTAATTCAATTGGAGTTAAAATAAATGAAGTGCAAATACCACTAAATGCACCACAAACTAATTTTTCACTAACACTTAATTCATCAGTTAATTTATTACCTTTGAATGATTTGATTAAATCCTGAGCTAAATTATAACTGAAAAATAAACATGAAACTTCCATCGAAGCACCTAACATTGGAACTCTTAAACCTTTATAAAAACCTTTTCGTATACCTTCATTTCTATAAGTTTTATTAATTGCATCGAAAGTTGATTTATATAAAGGTTTTGGTAACGATTGAGAATATTGTAATCTAACTTTGATTGTATCAAACGGGAACTCGATAATTTTACCACAAGCACCAGAAACCGATCCTAAAAAAATTTCATGTAATGAATCATTCAGGATGTTTCTTTCTTTTTTATTTGATGCAGTTTTTGACATAATGAGAGATGGTTAAATAGTAATAAATATATATATATTTATATATATATAATAATAATTGTTAGTGTCCGATTAGATTAAAAAATGGAGGAAAATTGAAAAAAAAACAAACCAAAAATAAGTTATTATTTGAGCATTTGCCAGAAACGAAGGAGAAAGGCAAAAATAAGATGTTTAAAATGTGATTTTGTCGTTGTGGAAAGAAAGAATAGCGGGTCCTTTCAAAGCTGAATCATCCATCAAGTTGAAATAAAAATAGCGCCCGTTTTCTTTCTTCCTATCAACGCGTAAAGCCCGGAAATTTCTTTTTTTCTTCTTTTTATCGCTCGGCTTATAAACAGTTTTTTCATTTCTGAAAAATTTAAAAAATAAAATAAAAACAGCGACGCGTCTGTGGTCACGTGCTGTCACACAGGGCTTGGACAGATTAAAACCCTTTTTTTCTTCAAAAGGAAAAAAAAAAATTTTCTTTTCCTCGAAATTTTTCATTTTTTCTCTTCGGTTGTGCATTTTTCACTTTTGTAACCATGTCTTGCTCTTCTTCGTTTCAACTTTATATTTATTCCTTTTTTGGTCAAAGTATAGTCTGCTCGTTTATCGGCTTAAAGTGATTATATTCAACAAATAAACTAATAATGAAGTACTTAGCTGCATATCTTTTATTACAACAAGGTGGTAATGCTACCCCATCAGCTGCTGATATCAAAACTTTATTAGAATCTGTTGGTTCAGAAGTTTCTCAACAAAACATTGATTTATTATTCTCTTCATTAGAAGGTAAAGATATTAATGAATTAGTCGCTGAAGGTGCAACTAAATTAGCTTCAATCTCTACTGGTGGTGCTGCTGCTGCAGGTGCTTCCGGTTCTGCTGCAGGTGCTGCTACTGAAGCTGCTGCTGAAGAAGAAGAAGAAGCTAAAGAAGAATCCGATGATGATATGGGTTTCGGTTTATTCGATTAAACTTGGTGTTTTCTAAATTTTATATATTATATATATTCAAAAAAAAATTTATATTATGGTTACCTTCCAATTTTAATAAAATAAACAAAAAAAAACTTATAAAAAATGACAATATTATAATAATAATTACTCTTTATTAGCCAATTTAAGTAATTCACACATTTTCTTCATCTCTCTTTTTATTTTAACTTCTAACTCATTTTTCTCTGTTTCTGTTACTGTTTCTTTTGATATTTGTGTTTCTTCTTCTTTTAGTAATTTTTCAATCCTTAAATTTAATTTTTCAATCATTTTATTATCATTATTTAACTCTTCAATGATAGTTATATTACCATTTATATCATCTTTAATCATATCGTATCTTTCAATCATTTCAATGTCATTCAAATATATTAAATTGGAATCTGGTAGCTCTTTTAAAATCTCAAATTTTTTAGAATCATTTATAATGTCTTGAAATTTACTATCTTTATCAAGATTCTCAAAGGTTTGGAATAAATTATCCACTTCATCAATATTTTCAACTCGTTGTTTATTATTTTCTCTCTCGATCTGAATTATTTGCTGTGTAATTTGAAACCTCGCCTGTCTAGTAAACCATATTATTCTGTATTTTTTCTTCATTTGTCTATTTAGTTTGTTTAAAATCTGATTTAGTATCTCGTCTTTCAAATTAATATTATTATTCTTTAATAGATATTTGAGATTATCATCATTTCTTATAGATTTTGTAAGTATTCTTTCTTGCTCCAATAAGAATTCCTGAATTCCTTCGAAATTTGTATGAACTAAACTCATTTTTATATTAAATCAGACTTATATCAACAAACAATACTAATTTAAATTAATTATAAATCTATATATGTATATATATATATATATATACTAAGCAAAACACATAGATAAAAATGAAGTCTAGTAAAATAGTTTACACAACTTATAAACGCGATAAAAAGTCCGCTTACGTGAAGATTTCTAAACATAAACAATAACTTGTCCAACACACTAAATCTTTCAGAAATTATTTAGATCAAAATATTATCAAGATCATATTCCCCGTCACTAATTTCAATGCTATACTTTTGGCCAAAAAAATCTTTATCCGTGAATTTCATTCCTGAAAGGAACAATTCTTTTGTTTTTTCTGGGTTTTCTTTAATATGATTTAATCTGAAAAAATAAAATATCCATTTCCTAATTTTAAGGCATATATTTTTTATTGTCTTAAAATACATTGCACTTAAATCTTCTTGAAAGATTGTTTCTAAAAAATCATCACTTGTTATTATGCTGGCAAAGCTTGATTGATTTCTTAGTACATTTGTATATACTTCCTTATCTTTTGGTATATTTGATAATAACTCCGTAAATAAAGCTTTCATTCCCTTTAACGTTTTATCGTGTTCAACAATTATTTTGGACATGTCTTAAAGATTATTTTTCAAAAAAAAAATACTCCCAAAATAACCTAAACTGAACGAGTTATTCATTATTCTCAGATAGTTTGAGAATTCACAGTTTATAATATATATATATCGATGTGATACGTAATATCTATTAAAATTTTATCTTATATAGTAAACAATAATATGACACGTCAAAGTACAATCGTTCATTGAGTGAACGGTGCTTTTAAAGGATCAATAGCAGCACCAAATCTGGTAATGACTTTAGGTGTGATCATTTTTTGATGAGTACGTGTTGAACTCCATTCTTTACCAAGCGGTGTTCTTAATGAACGTTCGTACTCTTCCCATGTTTTATAAGGATAAGGAACTTTATCAGCTTGATATTTATTATTCTTTTTATTAACTTTTTCATTAATTATAACACCTTTCTTGCCTCTATCTAGCCTTTTATCCTTATTAACAACACCCTGAATTGTTTTAACAATCTTTCTTTTCTTATTATTTTTTGGAACTCCCCATCCATCATCTTGGCCTTCTTCAGATCCAGCCCAAGAGCCCCAACCTGGAACAGTTAAATTAACTTCTTTATCATCGTCATCTTCTTCAATTTCACGTTTTTCCGTCTCGAATTCTTCAACCAAAATGTCATCACCTGCAAAGGCTTGTTTAATTAAATCAGTTTGTCTAAACATGCGAATATCATCTTGATCATTACCATCACTTTCATATTCATCGTCATCATCACCATCCTTAATACTTTTATTATTATCATGTGTCTTTTTAGGATCTATTATTTTTAGTGTTTCTTGATTATTGATTGATATATCATCAGAAACACTACGTTGTTTGTTTGATTCTTTTTTCAATAACTCTGTTCTTTTGGAAAGTTTTTTAGCAATTTTAGCACCAGATTTATCTAATTTGGATGATCTTTCATCAATAATTTTTAATTTATTTGATGATTTGTTTTGACCATCCTCTTCTTCTTCGCTATTATCATCATTATTATCATCTAACCAAGGATTATTAATCTCATTTTCGGTACCATTATCATTACTATTCGTTTTATTATTATCATCGATTTTCTCAAATTCTTCGCCATAATAATGTTTCCTTTTGTTTGAATTTTGAGAAGATAAATCTTTCGATGCTAATCTGTTTTTTAATGATTTGGCATCATCTTCATCTAATTCTTTTAGCAATTCTTCATCAACTTTACGTGCTTCTTCTGCTGCAACTAAAGCAGATGGTGTATACACTCTTCTACCAGAATTCAATGCAATGTTAACGCCAGTAGCATCACTTTCAACAAACTCCTGATATTCTTCATGATCATTAAATTTCTTTAAATTTTCAATTTCTTTCAATTTGATTAGTTTCTCTCTCTCCGCTGCATTTTTCATAAAGTCCATAGCTAAAACACCTTTACCAATTTTGGATAATTTACTATCATCATATTCTTTCATATTAATGACATCCTTTTCTAAGTCAGTTAAATCTCTTTCATCATCACTGCTTTCGTTTGCTGTTTTACCTAGTTGCTTTAATCTTAAATTTTCACCTTGTCTCATCATTTCTTCCATTTCATCTCTTGTAGATTTATCTTTGGACATGTTTGATTTCACCATTTGCTTTGCCCATTTAGATGTATTTTTATGTTTTAATGACATTCTTTCCTTTGCACGTTGATATAATGGATCATCGTCCTCATTTTCCTCATCTTCGATACCTTCTTGGCGATTAACTTGAGAAATTAACATTTCCTCTTTCATCTTATCTTTCCTTAATTGCTTTCTATAAGCTCTTGATTTGATTTTCTTTAATCTTTTTGAATCTTTCATACCCCTATACATTAGTTCTCTCATTAATCTTAACTCATTTGTACGTTTCAACATTTCAGCCTTTGATAATTTTGCTGTTTCAATATTTTCAAATAAATCTTCAGTTTTTTTAGACTCTAAGTTATTTTGATTGATAATACTATCTAATTTAGACTCAAAATCGTTGATGGAAATTTCATTATCTGTTTTAAAAGCTGCATTATTATCAATCTTAACTTTTTCAGGTATAAATTTCAAAACATCTTTTTCTCTATTTTCAGCTATAATCTCTCTCCAACGATTAACTTGTTCCTTTTGGATTTCATAAGCTGCACGACGTTCATGACGTTTTTGAATATTGACAGGTAAAGGAATAGCAAAATGTGTGTTAATTTCATTTCCGGTTTCATCATCGCTTTCTGTATCTTGAATTTTTGATTCTTTAGCTTTTTTAGATTGTTTGACAATATCTCTAATTAAATCATCATTATTATTTTCATTTGTATCATCTTCATCGTTGTTATTATTATAATCCATATCTTCAAGCATATCGTCAAAGGTAAGTGAATCACCTTGGTTTGATAATGAAAACTCATTTTCAACGGTCTTATCATTAATCAATAATTTTTTAGCTTGTTCAGTTTTAGGCAGTTTAGATTTTAAATTTTTGAGAACAGATCCTAATTTCACTTCTTCATCGCTAGAAAGGTTCATTTCATCAAATGGATCATCATTTTCATCATCTTCTTCTTCTTCTTCTTCTTCTTCTGAATCACTTTCTGAGCTATCTGAGTCTTCGTCTGAATCCGATGAATTTTCTTCATCTTCATCATTAAATACAATTTCATTTTTTTGGATATTTTTTTTAGTTCCACTTTTGATCTCTTTATCATCGTTATCCCATAATTCAGATAATGTCATTAAATCGCCCTCATCTACACTTTCCCATCCATTTTCTTCTTCGCCATATTCGTTTAATTCTGTATTTTCATTACTTTTGTTTTTATTTGCCATGTAATCATCAAGATCATCTTCACTTCCTAAAGCATCATCGGAGTCCAATTCTTCATCGTTAAACTCCAAATCGCTATCAGGGTCGTCATTTGATCTTTTATTTAGAAATTTTCTTGCATCAAGAACTGCATCATTAAATGAAGATGTAGTTTCTTCTTCGTTTTGCTTTTGATTCCGATTTCTCCTTTCATTGTTCTTATTATGTCTTTTAAAAGATCCCTTGTTACCTTGTTTGTTATAATGCTTGGCCATGATTGGGCTCTTAGTATGATTGTATTTCCAGATAGACAGGACTTCAAAATCGATCCTATACAAATACAAAAAAAATTTTCAAAAAAAAAAAAAAAAATTTGAAAAATAATTAAAAAAATTTTTTTTAATCAGGAATCATCGTGTCACGTGCTATTGCTCCCTTTATTTGCTGCTTTACAGTTAAGAAACCACACTTTTGATTCGAATAAGGACATAATTGTACCACATTTCATCTTTAAAAAGGGTGCTTGTTCCTCTTTCTTGATCAATTGCACACACTTTTGTATCAAGAATTTATATGCAAATATGGTAGGAATAAGCACATTGACAATACATGAAGACCAAGAGTTGAACAGAGTCACTGACGTGGTTCCTCCAATTAATACAACTACAACCTTTCGTTATCCGTCAAACCCTGCACCAGCAACAGAGTATTTAGATGACTCTTATGATCCTGCAACTGCAACTCCTATTTATTCAAGATTGGGTCATCCAAACTCTGCTAGAGTTGAAAAAATTTTAGGTAGCTTAATAGGTGGTGAATGCATTGTTTATAATTCGGGGTTAAGTGCATTTTTTGCTGCTATTATGTATTTCAATCCTAAAACTGTTGCAATTGGTGATGGTTATCATGGATGTCACGGAATCTTGAATTTATTACAAAGAAATTATAAGGTTAAAATCGTTGGCTTGGATGAATTGGATAAATTATCAAAAGGTGATTTAATTCATATTGAAACTCCTGAAAATCCATACTCAATTGTTCATGATATCCAATACTATGTATCAAAAGCAAAAGAAATTGGTGCGTTTACATTAGTTGATGCAACTTTTGCTCCCCCACCTTTGTCAAATCCTTTTGATTTTGATGTTGATATGATTATGCATTCAGCAACCAAATATTTTGGTGGGCATTCAGATTTACTTGCTGGTTGTTTAGTCACAAAAGATCCAAAGGCTAAACTTCAATTAGCTCAAGATAGAGTTTTCTTAGGAACAAATATTGCCAATTTAGAAGCGTATCTTTTGTTGAGAAGTTTAAGAACATACGAACTTAGAATTAAGAAACAAAGCGAAACTGCAACTAAAGTGGTTAAATATTTAAATGAAAATAAAGATAGCTATCCAAATTTAACAACTATTCACCATTCATCCTTACAAAAGGATGATTTTGTGGCAGCTCAAATGACAGGCGGTCATTCCCCAGTTTTCAGTATTGAACTTTCAAGTGCTGAAATAGCAAGAAATTTCCCATCAAAATTGAAATATTTTCAACATGCTACATCTCTTGGTGGTGTTGAATCATTGATTGAATGGAGAGCGATTACAGACGAACATGCTAGACCAACGTTACTTAGAGTTAGTTGTGGTGTTGAGAATGTAGAAGATCTCATATCTGATCTAGATAAGGCTTTAAGAGAGTAAATAGTTTCCACTATTGTTAATTTGCTTTCAATAACCAGTATAGCTAAGTTATATATGCATTTATATCATTTAAGTATTTATTTCTCTTTCCGAAAACTACACCTATAAACTATTTCTTTTAACTTTGTATGTAATCTGGGGTATTTCAAATAATTGCAAGGACGCGTGTTTTTGAAAAAAAAAAATACTGTGTTTATATCTTCTATTGTTTACATGTTCCTTCTCTTTAAGCCTTTTGTTGTTTAGTATACATAAAAATGCCTCCTAAATATGTTTACCTTACAAAGAAAAAAAACAATAAAAAATTGGAAAATATTAACTATGAAATGTTTGAAAGTGAGTACAATGAATGCCATAAAATAGAAGCAAATTCTGATGAACTTAAATTTATTCAATTATTTGGCAAATCACAATTATTTTTGGAAAAAATGAATGATATCCAAAAAAATCAGCTAGATGCAAAATTGGTGCCTATTATCTCAAACGATAAAATTTTATTAAATGCTGTTAATAAAAATTTACATAACATATTTGGAACTACTTTTTTCCATAGTCTAAAAGATATAAAATTTAAAGAAATTAATACTTCACAATTCAATGAACTTGTTAATTTAGGACAAAGTTTAGAATTTCAATTCAACGATGAAGAATCTTCAACATTCGAAGCCTTCAAATTAAAAAATCTACCTTTAAATGAAGAAAATATGAGGACAGGACATATATTTAACACTGGTGGTCTGCCTTTGACTTTAGAATGGTGCCCTCTTACTATTAATAAGAGTAAATTTTTATTTGTGGCAGTAGCAGAACATAATTCTGACATACATGAATTTTCTACTTCAAAATGTGCTCTTTCTATATTTGAAGTAACGGAGAATAGAGAAGTTAAAATGCGTAAGCAAATCATAATAGATTCTATAATCAAAGAAATAGAATTCCCACAAATATCAAATAGTACAGCAACTTTATTAAAACTCACATTATCAAATGGCTCTGTTGAGATTTGGAAAATAGACTCAAATTTTTTATCAAATAACGTTAAATTTTGTACTCTTAGTTCCGGTAATTATGTTTTCAAACTACCTAAATCGTTTTTAATTACAACTTCAGCTTTTTCATCAACTGAAACAATTTTAGTTGGTACAAACTTTGGTTATATAGGGCAATTCTCGATATCTTCACAAAAATTGGATTATCTAATAGCAACAAAGACAACGTCAATTACAAGCATTAGATCTGCATTACCTACAGATGAATCTGATGAGTCAATTGTTGCATTCTTTTCATCAACTGAATTGAAAACATATTGTGTAAAATTACCCTTACCAGGCAAAAATATAGGAACCATATTGAACAATTTTGATGTAATTGAAATGCCTTTGTTATCCAGACAGTGTAAATTCAATCATCAAGAATCGTTTAATAATAATTTGAAATGTTTTGCAACACTTGAATTGCCACATTGTATTAAGTTTTTTTCCGTAAGTGATCCTTCAAATCATTTTCTGTTAATTCGAATTGATGAAAACTTAATTTCATCATTCTGTTTTCAAACCAATAATCTGAATGGATTAATAACGGAAGGGGTTTTTTTGATATCAGGTCATGCTAACGGTTCCATTAGGATATGTAATTTTATGGATGCACAATTGGCATCAAAAGATAAAAAATATTTCACTTTAAAAACATTACAAATGAAAAAATTATCTGACAAAGATTCAAAATACTGTTTACAATTGATACATAGATTAGAATCTTCAAATAACGTTAAACAAAATTCTGCTAGTAAAAGCGTAAAATTTAAACCAATTTATCATGATGGTGTAAACACGATAAAGGTGAGTATGATGGATAATGCAATGTCATGTATTTGGGGCAATGGGTTACTTCTTATTGAAGATATAATTATTTAGTTTGAAAACAAGTATACAATTATATAGTATAATAGAAATGTATTAAGCTACCAATAAACATTGAAATCGTTACTTTTAGAGTATTCATTTAATCCTCCTCTCAAATCTAATGCGTTATAACCTTTTGAAATTAAATAGTTAGCAGCCAGTCTAGAATCATTACCCATTTTACATAAAGTTAATATTTTTTTATTGGAAGGCAATGATGAATTTAATGATTCATCATCTAATCTAATTAATGAACTATACGATATATTCACCAAGTTTAATCCTTCATCAAAGTCTAAAAGATTGGAAATATCAAATTGCTCTTTAGGCCTTACATCAAGAATGATGGAATCATCTTTGTGATTACAAAGTTTGCTAAAGTCAATTCTGAATTGATCGTCTAATACGTTGTAATCAATTTTACCACAAAATTCTAAATAATTCATTTCTTTTATTGTATCTTCATTCATTGAGTTACATAAACAATATGGTTGTGCTCCTCTCATTTTAAAACTCTTAATAATTTGGCCATTGTTTTCCATATAACCAGAATACATTAACATTGTAGGTTTGTAAGGATTGGTATTAATATCGTAATAATTAGTTAAAATTTTGATTGTTTCGGTTGCCATTAATGTACCAACAAGTCCAACACAGGGACCGATAACGCCGTTATCACCACATGTAGATACATTTTCAGGTTTTGGTGGAGTAGGATGAATACACCTATAGCAAGGACCATTTTGATAATTTAAAATTATCAATTGACCATCTGTTTTGACAGAAGAAGCTGAAATTAGAGGTTTGTGTAATACAACACAAGTATCAGATATTAAATATTTTGTTATTGGACTATCAGTACAATCAAGTACCAGATCATAATTACGAAAAAGTTCAACAGAATTTAAATTAGTTAACGCTAATGTGTGTTCATTTATTTCCAAATTTGGATTCAAAGCTCTCATTTTTTTTGCAGCAGATTCAGTCTTATACATTCCAATGGTTGTGGAGTCATGAATAATTTGCCTATGCAAATTAGATAATTCCACTTTATCAAAATCTAAGACTCCAATGTATCCAACACCACAGGCGGCTAAATATAACAAAGCAGATGATCCTAATCCTCCACACCCTACGACTAGAATCTTTGAATGTTTCAAATTTAGTTGACCTGTTAAAGAATTAAAGCTGGGCACTTGCATTTGCCTTCCGTATCTCAAATATTCATCTTTATCTAGTGACATACTTTATTTTGCTGATGACTCGGTATAGCTTATAGTAATCCTGCAAACCTTCATTTAAGATATTCTTTTGATCTTTTATAGATTTTTCATTAAAATATATATTTTTTGATATTTCCGACGATCGACGCTACACGACAATTTAGCAATATCCTAATTAAACACGTATATTAATTTACAGTTATTTTAACAACACATAATAAATAAGCTGTATATACAGATCTGTGTGCTGTGAAAGGAATTATGTTCATTTTATAATTAAGTCTAGCAGTTACAAAACCCTTTATTTAAGTAATTTAAATAAATATACGTGTAGATATATAAGATTTCAAACAACTTTTTGTTTAACAAAGAAGTTTTTCAAATATGATAATTGCCAAGCACCAGTAGCAATTAAAACAAAAATTTGAAGTAAAGTCCATTTTGTGGTACTAGAATTAACACTTTCAGAAGTATCTCTGAATGCCGCTTCTTTTAGTCTCAATAAAGATTGTTCTCTTTTGATATAATTTAATTTTTTGATTAATTCGTTTGTTTTAAGAGTAAGATATGAAACATCAGAATCCCTTTTTGAGTCAACTAATGGTTTGGCATCACCTACAATCAAATCAAAAAAAATTCTATGTCTTGTGTTTCTTGACCAATTAGTATGTTTTGGAGTAATACAAAATTTATGTTCACCAGAATCCAAGGATGTAAATGTAAATTGTCCAATTGGTGAATTTTTTTGTGAAACAACTCTATGATTGTTATCAAAAGTTTCATCAACTGTGATTTCAACTTTTAAATTGTTGTTATTTTCAACATAATCATTTGCTTCAGGGCTATATTCGTAAGCTGCAAATTTACCAACTGCTATTGTGTCTTTAGGTAGTTCTTCATAAAAACATTTGGTTTCGTCAGTACTAACATAGAAATGAAGTGCGTTGGTTACTGATAAAACAGAAAGTAGTATTGCTGCCCAAATTTTGATAAACATTGTTTACTATTGGAATGTATACACCAAAAAAATACTTTGTTCTATAGAAAGGGCACCATATACTCAAAAGTTGCTACAACGCCATTTCAAATCAAAACATTTTTCACGAAAAACATCAAATTTTAGAATAATGCAGGTGCACGGGTTTCAATATTATTAAAACTTTTTTTTTTTTATTTTTCTTTTAAAAAATTTTTTTTATTTTTTTTCAAACTTTTACATAATAAAATTCAATCTACCGTTTGAGTAAAATTAAAAAAATAAACGATTAATACTTGATCGATATTGAATTTATTTAACCTGATTGTTTTTTTTTCTTAAATTTTATTGACAATTCTTTAATCACACTAAAAGTATGGATGATCCACGTTTTAGTAAAGTTTTCTCTGATCCACGTTTTAGAAACGTCAAAAAGAAAGATTTTAAAGTCAAATTAGATGATAGATTTAATAAAAAAGATTTGAAAAAAGAATTTACCTTGTTGAAATCTACTGCAAAAGTAGACAAATACGGTAGAAAAATTGATGATGCAAACGAAATTTCTAATAATTTAGATAAATATTATGAAGATGATAATGATGATGATAAGGACAATAATGCAAGTGAAGAAAGCAGTGAAGAAGTAAATGAAAAAAAAAAGCCAGAACTTTCAGGTGACGATGATAATGATTCTAGTGTGAATCCAGATTCTAATTCGGAAAGTGATAGTGACAGTGACGGATTTGAAGATTTGGAAGACCCTCTAGCAAAAGCAAGAGGTTTGGTTGAATCTGATGATTCCTCTGATGAAGAAATTGATTCTGAAATTGATGAAACCAATGACGAAGATAATGAAAAGGAAAATATTCCTGTACTTGATCCAACTACAAGAATCGCAGTTGTTAATTTAGATTGGGATCATCTTAATTCTACAGATTTATTTGCAACTTTTAGTTCATTTTTACCAAAAGGTGGTAATATAAGAAGTGTTACAATTTATAAAAGTGAATATGGTAAAAAACGTTTAGCTGAAGAAGATTTGAATGGGCCACCTAGGGAGATATTTAATCCAATTAAAGACAGTAATCAATCCGATTCTGATTCTGATGACGATGAAGATCTCGATTTAGCTAAAGCTAGTAAAAAATTAATTCAAGAAAATAACGGAGAAGAAGAGGAATTCAATTCTTCAGAATTAAGAAGGTATCAATTACAAAGGTTAAGATATTACTATGCTGTTGTTGAATTCAATAATTTAGATAGTTCAATTGAAATCTACAAAAAATGTGATAGCACAGAATATGAAAGCAGTGGTAACTTTTTTGATTTAAGATACATTCCTGATGATATGACATTTGATGAAATTGATATAAGAGATAAATGTGATAAAATTTCAAGTTCTTATAGGCCGGTTGAATTTTCTACTGATTCATTGAGAAACAGTAAACCAAAACTCACATGGGACGAGACACCTATTGAAAGAGTACAAATCATCAGTAAATCTTTTAAGCAAGGAGAATTGGATGATTTAGATTTAAAAAATTATTTAGCAAGTGATACTGAAGATGATGAAAATGAAGATAATATCAATAAATACAAACAATTGTTAAGTGGGAATACTGATAATTCTACTTCTGCTAAAAATGATGATTTCAAAATAGGATCAGATGACGAAGATGTTGATATAGAATTTACATTTACACCTAGTGCAAATGGCGCTGAGGAGAAAGAAAATACAGAAGAAATAAGTACCATTGGAAAGTTAAGACAGAAGGAAAAAGAAAGACGTAAGAACAGAAAACAAAAGGTCAAGGAGTTGAAGAAAGAAGCACAATCTAAAAAGAGTAAAGGAAGAAAAAACCAATATAAAGATGAAGATGATAAGAAGGATAAACTTGAAATTGAAAATATAGGAGAAGAAGCAACTGAATTACAACATTTTAATCAAAAAGATGTTGAAAAATTGGAGAAATTAAAATCAAAGAAAAATAAATTTAAAAATAAACGTCAACGTGAACTAGAAAAAGAACTTGAAGAGAGGCTAGGTGCAACAAATGACTCACAAGGTAAACTTGAAATTGATGATCGTTTCTCTGAAATGATTGAAGATCATGCGTTCGCAGGTGGAAGTAAACTTCTTCAACAAGAAAGAAAACGTAGAAAGAAGAATTATAAGAAATAATAGATATCTGTAAAATAAAATTTGAATCATAATATATATATATATACCTATTTACTTATATAAAATCAATACACAATGTGTTTTAGAACTTGCAAAGAAGAAAACGCTTGTTTTTAATTTGATGCGCTACTAATTAAAGACACTTCGTTTTCAAATCCCTTTAGTTTTCTCTTTCACTTTCTTTTGAAATAAATATAAAACACAATAGATTTAATTTCAATTTTGCCCAATGGGAAACTCAATCAGTGCCTCTGATGATAATAAAGATCGTTTAGTTACATCAAAAATAACAAGATTAAAGCTACAAGAGTATCTGAAGCGTGAAGCAAGAGAAAATGTTCCAAACATTGAACTAATAAATGTATCACAATTTTTATTTGGAAAAATTAACAAGCTCAATGAAACTATAAAATTTAATGAAATACTTGAAAAATTAGAGCTAGAAGACAAATTAAATAAAGATCTACAAAAATTTCTTTATATATTACTGAAGCAAATTGCAAATTGGCCTAATTTGGCTAGCCCAATTTATTTGAATGCAGAAAAAGATGATGAATTTTTTTCATTGTCCGAAGTTATTACTCTAATATATTTAATTTACCATGATGGGTTCCAAAAATTAGGACTTCATCATAATTATTTAAGTAAAATGATATTTGTTTTACTTTCATCTGAGCTACCTCAAGCTTATCCAATATTGAAGAATAATTCAGTTTTAGAAATAGAAAATCAAGAAGTCGATATCATAACATGCAATGAGAAAATCAAATGGAATTTGATGCCTGTTGTGCAATCCTTTGATGAAATCGAAGAAAGTAGAAATATACAATCAAATTTGCGCAAATTATTAATGATATTACTACCGCTATCTGTGTATAGTTTAAATCGAAAATCTTTTGAGCTAAATTATAACCAACAAATTGACTCAATTATGAATACTATTTTTATATCCAATAATTTTGAAGGGAATAGCGTGAATCATGAAATTTTTAGCTCCAATATTGAAAATTTCACGCCTAAAGTTTTAGATATTTTGAAGAAATTGTTCCATCCGATGGTATATAAAGGACTTAATGGAAACAATGTCTGTCAAGATAAAGATGATTTGAAAATAAATTATAAAATATTAAATTTACAGCTACTAGCCCAACTTACAACATGCTTAGATATAAGTGAACTAAATTTGGATATAAACTCTAAACCTTTATATCAAGGCTCTAAAGAAGGATATTCAATTAATTCAATTCAATCGCATACATTAAATTATAAAGCTACATCGATTTTACTAATATCAGGAAAAACAATTGAAAGTGAAAAGGCCATTTCAAGAACTTTTTTCAAAAAATATCCAAAATTTCATCCAATGTTAAAATCAGAGATGAAAATAAAAGAGAAATCAAAATTTCAGGTTGCAGTAATAATACCAACGCAATGGAGAGTTTCAAATTTTAAAAATTTTGGAACGAAGGAATTTAAAATAATACAGCTAAGCCCATTTCAAATCATTTATGATGCATCTAAATCAATTAGAACGGAATTTGCATATTTTAGTAACCTTGGATGTGGATTAGGTTTTGGATTGAAACCGCCAATAAAATCTAAAGATATAAAAGATAATAGTGTTAAATTTGATAATATAGGCGGGGTATCTTTGGTTATTGATAATTCATTAGAGGTTGGAAACTTTAGAGTTGAAGATATGAGTATACAAAGCTCAGTTTATTGTACTAGTAACAAAAATATTCAAAATCAAAATTTATTTAATGATATTTGGTTTAAAATTAATGAAATTGAAATTTATGGGTTAGGTAATTTACAGAGTTTGGAGGACCAGAAAAAAGCATTGGAATGGGAAGAAAGGGAAGCTGAAAGAAGAAGAGGAATAAATACAAACGATTATAAAGAAAGTCGGGCATTGTTGGAACTTGCGGGTATTATTGGAGGTCATCAAAGTGGAGGAAGTGTATGAAGACAGTTTTCTACAGCATATCTGGTATATATTTCTGTAATTATTGGTTACGCATGTTACGTAATGGCGGTTTGTTATTTTTCGATCTCGTTTTTTTTTTTCGTTGCTGCAAGCGAATAAAATTGATTGGGTTCACACTGTTTAGAAAAACGGATATGGTGTTGCTTGACAAATAGCACACTAAAGATACTATCTGTATATATATATATATATATATGTATATATACATTGGAAAGATAGACAGGTATATCTAGAAATATAAATAAGAACAGTTTCTTCCTTCATAAACATTTTTTTCGCCTAATGTATTCTTCTAATCCAATTGGTATCTGCGGGTCAGAATCAATCAATAAAAATAATTCATCCGTTCAACAGCCAAATGTTAGATCTGCTGATAATAACAATAGCAATTCTAATAATTTTTTAAATAAAACAAATGATGATAAGGAAGATATGAACAAGCCTTTTAATAGCGGGAATGATAAAAATGAAAATACTATTGATAGTGATGATCAAAATCAAAATAATGATATTGATATTGATAGAGATGTCGAGAATAACAACAATGTTGATAATTTTAAAAAAGACGCAAACGGTTTATACTCTAAAAGGGGAGAATCGAAAAAACCCCAGCAGCTATCGTTTGTTCATAAACTTTACTCAATGTTACAAGAACCTTCTCTAGATCATTTGATTTGGTGGCATGCTAATCTTTCAAATTTTTTGATTTGTCCAAATGAGGAGTTTACAAAAACTTTAAGGAATTATTTTAAACACGGAAATATAGCTTCCTTTATTAGACAGTTGAATATGTATGGGTTTCATAAAGTGAATGATTCTTATCATTCTAATACCCCAGGAAATAAAGCTGATAACGTTAAAACGATTCACAGTGACAATGATCCAGATTCTTCAAAGTCAAAATTGACGACTCCAAATTGGGAATTCAAACACTCTTCTGGTATTTTTAAGAAAGGAAATATCGATGATTTAAATTCTATTAAAAGAAGATCATTTAAGAGCAGCATTTCAGATAGAGAACATAATTTAAAATTGACATATGATATCCCTCCTTCGGCACCGATTCAAAGTAATTTGAATGATTTACAAAATTATACTCCTCAACATATTCAACAACATTTATCACAATCAATATTATCGCAACAAGCGTTAGAGCTACACCAGAAACAGCAAATTCATTCACAATTTCAGCAAATTCAACAAGGGCATCCTCAACAAATGCAGTATCAACAAATTCCAGTTCAAACCACAAATGAACACACGCATCAACTGCAGTCACAGAATATGCAGCATCAAATACATCAACAATTACAAAATCAGCAACATCAGCAATTACAAAACCAACAACAAAATCCACATTACTCTTCTATCCCTTTGAGTCCTAATGATTATGAATTTAATGAGGATAGATCAATGTTATTAATGCAAGCACAGATGCATTCAAATAATCAGACACAGCCACCAAATTTAGATCAAGAGAAGCAAAATATTCATTTTAACATAAGAGAGTTGCAGCAAGCTAATATGGCTTTATTGGCTAAATCGAATGATTTAATTCAAAAAGTGGATCAATTAGTAAGATTCAATGAATTGTATAGAGATGAATTATCGAATATCAATTACGATTTTGTTGCTATGCTAGATTTAATCAAAGAGCAGGTAATTCAAACAAATTCTGAGGCACAACCATCAAATCAATCGCAGCCATCCGTTATTTCTACAATCGAAGATACCAGGTCAAAAATTTTACAGAGAAGTGCATATCGTGATATGAATTTGAAAAGTATTATGTATCAATTTGCTTATGAAAATGGCCAACCTCATCAGGGTGTGCCTACTAGTATTCCGAGTCAACAATCGGGAAGGCCTGTAAGCACAGCATCATCTGTATGTGTTCCTCCTCTGTCACATATGCAATCTGGAGCAATGAATACATCTAATAATCCAAGAAATTTATCAACTGCATCATTAACAAGTAATCCATTTTATAATATCACATATGCAAATGGGATTTCCGGATATAACTATTTCCAAGAATATCAATCTGTTCCTACTCAACAACAGCAACAGCAACAGCAACAACAACAGCAACAACAACAGCAACAACAACAGCAACAACAACAGCAACAGCAACAGCAACAGCAACAACAACAACAACAGCAACAGCAACAGCAACAGCAACAGCAACAGCAACAGCAACAGCAACAGCAACAGCAACAGCAACAGCAATCGCATCAATCACAACAACCAGTATCATTTTTTGCCAAAACTTTTACAAACCCAGTAGGTTCAACAAACAAACAGGCCATTAAAAATGGAGCTCCGCAGTCTAGATCTTATTCAAATGTGCATAACGGAGCTCCAACTTCAAATCCTAACCCTTCACAAATAGCTAAGACATCCAGTGCAGATGATGCACCATTTTTACATAAAGATATTAGATATAGTATATCTCTTTCTTCGGGGAGATCTAGAAATCAATCAATTTATGATCCTTTACAGCCATTACCTTTTGGACAATCGGGAAATCAGTTCACTAATCATATTAACAACCCAAATATAAATAATGCATCCGCTAATATAGTAGTTGCTTCAACAAATACCAACAATACTGGCAACGAGCATGGTGGTAACAGTGGTAATGATTCTTCTCATAATGCAATCAATAGCAATGAAGAAGATCATACACCTGTAGGAGCTACGCAGTATTATCCTGTTAGTATGGCTACGAATGGATATATAGGGAATGAAAGGCAATATTCATTGAGTCAAATGTATTCTCCTGTAGGAATAGCATCGAGATCTCCGTCCAGTACAAATAGAAATGGAAGTCTTTTAGAAAAGGAGGATTCGTCATCTAGTCTTACTAAAAAACATTCACCTACTGTTGGAGGTATTCCATCTCGAAATCTATCGGTTTGCCATAGTATTAACAGCACAATTTCTCCTAAGCGTACAAATAGTGATTCAGGAGTCATTAACTCAAGCAAACATACTAGTAAAAATAATAGTAAAGGTGGTAGTCGTAATGGAAGTTTTAACGGTCCTGGTTTAGGATTAAGCAGTATGAGTGGGCTATCGGAAAAAAGAAGAAATAGTAGTCTAAACAGTATCAAAAATATTGAAGGATTGCACCGTATTCATAATAATCTTCACAATGCACCAAGGAGTGTCCCAGTTAATTCAAATGAGAAAGAAGAACAGTTGAAACAAAATGAAGGAGAGTTAAATATTTCAACTAAAGAGAAAGAATCTTTGAAAGAAAAGGAAAATGACAAAAAGGCCGCAGTGTATAATATTTTAAATCATGAGAATGATACTAATGAAAAAGAAGAAAGAGACGTTAAAAGAATAAAAATTTAGAAACATAGATAGTATATTCATAACATATTATATATTTTGTTTTTATATATATAGCTATATACATATTAAATATTTAGTAATTTTAAAAAACAAAATCGTAATAAATTTATTAGAAAACAATAACAAAGGGTTTTCAAAAATCATAGTCAAAAAGATCCAGGAAGCTGCTTATTTTCTTCAGTAGAAGGTAATAAAGAATCTTTAGCAACTCTTGCATGTTCAAGCTCAGTAACATAATCATAACCTGATAAAACTTCTATTTTATCGATCAACAAATCAAAAGATCCAAATTTTCCATCAGCAATAGATATACCTATGGATTTAATTCTGTCTTTTTCAAATTCAGACTCATATTGAACTTGAACGGTGCCTCCTGTTTGTAAGTACAAATTCATTCAAATTGATGAAAATGTCTTGCCAGATATTAGATTCAACCAAAGGATTTGTGAATAACCTATGTTGATATAAATCTGTCCTGGACATCGTATCAGTTTGTACGTTAACAACAAATTTTCTTTCTGGAGTTAAATTCATAACACGTAAATGTAAAACCTCAAATGAAGACCAATCCCACCAAAAGTTTGCTTGGCTTTTCAAAATATAAAATGGTTTGAATTGTGCATTTGGACTTTGAATTCTATTTTTTGTTTTGAACATAGCCCAACCACTTTGTTTGACTTTAGTTTCACCTTTTGGTAAAGTTTGATTTAAATTTCCGTAAAAATGTGCAACTAAATTTGAAGCAGCTGAAGCTCTGTAAGGTTCAACATATGCAGTTGAGAAACCACCAAGTGAAGAATCAGATGTTGTCTGTATACGTGGGAAAGTATCAGCTTTGGCAAAATCCAATACAGCAAGTCTGGTTGGCCTATTTGGAGGAACCAAGTGCTTTTTAAGAAACTTGAACATTCTCTACTTGTCGATAATTCAGGAAAGAGCAAAAGGGAAAAGAAAAAGGAATTTAGTCCAGAAAGAGGAGAAAGTTGGAAAAGACTACAAACATAACGTAAAAGTTGTTTTTTACACTTACTTAAAGGGTGCGCTTTTTTCTCTTTTTTCAGCGTATCTTCACCAAGTAAATTTTTTATTTACATAATTTGTTAGGGGTAGTTTGTTTTTAAAGTCTATTAAAACACTTTTACATAAATAATTACAGCATCTCCTCAATACAGTTTTAACAATTTTATATCATCGCAAATATGGAACTCAGATTGCTGAAAAGATATCTCCCTAAAACTTTCTTCAAGATCATCCCTCTTCAAAACGGAATGGAACTGATTCTTTTATATACAGCTATTAACAAAATGTCAGGACTGTTCGGTTTGTTATCATTATTTACTAATCATGCGATAAATTTTATGCAGTGGACTTACTATGTGCTAAATTGCTCATTCATTATTATAAGTATATTCACATATACACATTTAAGACAATTATCAAATCAAGCCTCCCAGGATATACCATTAAATTCTGATGCAAATATATCATCAATAAAAATAATAGCCCTTTTTTTAGTTGTCTATATATTAGACTTTTTTATTGGTAACATTTTCATGATTTATTTAACTAATCTATGGTTTGAAGAAGAATATTCATCAAATTCGGCATCTGATACGGCATCTAAATCTGGGCAAAAGCATTTGGTCAAAAGAGTCAGTAGTATTTTGGCAGAGCAAAGTGCAAGTGAAGGATATGAAGTTTTTGTATCCTCAGTCACCATACTATTATCGGAGATCATCCGTGTTTATTTCATTGCAATTGCAATTGGATATTATTTGCGTTTACGTAAGCGTATTTCCCGTCCATGTATGGGATTCGGAGCATCAATTGTAGATTTTCTAGACAGGTTTAATTAATACAATGGTATGTTTATAAATTAATATATATATATATTGTATACATCATATAGATTGATTTTGGTAAATAGTTCTATTTTTTAGAGCCACAGTGTATAAAAGCATCTAACATAGATTTATAAAGAATAAATAAATGAAAAATGAAAAATGAAAAATTGAAAAAAAATTCTCAAAACTTTTTAACATCAAATTACTTGGTTTATAGAAAATTTTCACTTCCATATACTCTTTACATAAAGCAAATGTCTTCTTCAGAGTATTCAGATGATGACTATTTCTCTGGAAATCATACGAATGGAAATGTTTTGAACTCTATTAATACTGCAGCAAAAGAAAAAGCAGATATTATTGATCGTTATGCTGATAAAATTAATCTTGATATTTCCGCTAATCATAGAATAACAAAGGATAAATCACTCCGTGCAACTGTAAATCAAGTCTTAGATCCTAGAACATTAAGGTTTTTAGGTAAAATATTCAATAATGGGACAATAACAGAAATCAACGGTTGTATTTCAACTGGTAAAGAAGCAAATATTTATTATGCATTAAATGAGAATACAAACGATGAGTTTGCTGTTAAAATTTATAAAACTTCTATTTTAGTTTTCAAAGATAGGACTAGGTATGTGGTAGGAGAACATAGGTTCGGTGAAAAGCAATCCAAAAATCCAAGACAAATGGTAAAAAACTGGGCAGAAAAAGAATTTAGAAACTTGAAAAGATTGCATGCACAACCTTTGATTAATTCACCTGAGCCTGTTGAGCTAAGAGAAAATGTGTTGGTTATGGAATATTTAACTCGTGGAAAAGGCGAACCTTCACCTAAATTAAGGGATTATAATTTTTCTGATTTAAGCATTGTTATACATTATTATCATGAAATGTTGATTCTCATGAGGCTATTATTTCAAAATTGTAGATTAGTGCATGCAGATTTGAGTGAATATAATACAATTGTTCACAATGATAAACTTTTTGTTTTTGATGTATCCCAATCTGTTGAACCTGACCATCCAATGGCAATGGATTTTTTAAGAATGGATATTAAAAATGTTAACGACTTTTTTAATAGAATCAAAAAAATCAATGTTTATTCTGAACGTGATATTTTCAGGTTTGTGATAGCTCCATCTCATATACTCTTTAAAGATTTTGAGTCAGGTTACAGTATTGAAGAAGATACTAAAAATTATTATTTAGAATTTTTAAATACTTTAAGTTTAAAAGCAACCGATGATGATGAATTTAATGATGAGGTATTTAGAGGTTTACATCTTGTTAGTAGTTTGCATAATATTGATGAAAGAGATTTTACAAAATTTGCCAATGGTGACATGGATACACTAGCAAACTTGGTGGGTAATTCTTCTATTAAGGAAGAAAAAAATATTATAGATAATTCAGATATTGAAAATAATAATACTGATTCTGAAAATGATAGCGGAAGTGACGATGATGATAGTAGTGATTATGCTAGCGGTGAAGATTCTGAAAATGACTCGGAACCAAAAGAAGAACAGCAAAAACTGAAACGTTTCCAAGATAAAGAATCAAAAAAACTTCATAAACAACAAGTAAAGGAAGCTAGTAGAGAGAAACGAAAAAATAAAATGAAAAAACATGTTAAAAAGAAACTTGTTAAAAAGGGAAAAAAATAAACTGGTTTCATTAGATCGTTTGGTGTAAATTCGATAAATATATATAGCAGTGTATATCTACAGTTATAAATTAAAACAATAAAATAATATTAATTACAAACAACGTTTTTTTAAGAAACCAGAATTTTCGAGTTCATCTATGCTATCAATACTTCTTTTCAAAAACTTTGGTTTTATTGTATTAAACTCCATAGTGTTTTCCAAGTCATTTAAGGGGTATTGTTTTTTGTATAATGAGGTATGGCACTCCTTGTTATAATCAATGTATTTTTGATTCTCTCTTTTCACCAAATCAAAGTCCATTATCAAATAGCTTTCACCTTGCACTCTAGAAGAAGCTAAAATTTTGTCAAGCCAGTCTTTATGATAACTGTTCTGTCTGTTAAAAATCAAATTATGACAGTTTACTAGAAATTGACGCAAACACTCAAAATCTGTGTATTTGAAATTAATCTTATCAAAAACATATGCGGCCGTTAAAGTAGGCTTACAAAATAGTTTACTGCTTTGACATTTGTGTAATTTCCTGCTATTGCAATACATTTCAAAATGATAGGCAATAAAGCTATCAACTATTAGTAGTCTTGTGCCTTTGTATTGTATTTCAATTCTATCTGTATAAGTTGTGCAATCAGAAACGTTAATATTTAGGTAATTGACAAATTCTTCTAATGGTCTGTTTGAAAAAACCAAATACGCTATCAACAAACATTGAATATCTTTAAGTTTGTTGATTTTGTTTAGTTCTTTTTTAATTTTCTCTAAAATAAGTTTCACACTATATAAACCCAATAATTTGCAACCAATTAGTTTATCAACAAAATAAACAGGATGGGTATATGTGTAACAAGATGAATTAAAAAAAGGATCAAATTTTTCTATTTTACGGGTAAAATATAATCTAGTAGGATAATAAATTTTAGTCATGACTTGATTCAAGGTTCCTTTTATAGTAGCATTATTTATCAAAGAGTTATAATAATGATCATTTTCTTTATTGACAGTACTGATGAAAGATAGCCTCATACCATATAAAAAAGCTTTAAAAATGGAATTCCGTTGTGTTGGAGAGTGAAATTTGAGAGATTTGCTCAAGGTCGTATATGAGCAACTAGAAAGCAAAAAAATTGCTTGAAGTGGATTATTTCTAGATTTACCTTGCAATGTTATATCAATGAACAATTTTGAAATATTACTCCATAGAAATATTTCTTCTAACCTTTTAAAATTAAAAGATTTTAATTTATTTTTGGTTTTTGAGTTATTATCTTCTTGAACATGGTCAACAACATAATCTGTCAAATTTTTTAAAAGGTTTTTTTGAGCTTTAGTAAATGGGATTTTGTATTGTGGTTGCCTGCAAAATGTTTTTATTTTTCCACTCTTCAAATTAAAGCAGGCAATTAAAATTACTAAAGCTTGTGAGATATACTTGGCATATTTTTCTAGCTGTTCTTTATTATTTATTTTCATGAAATTGAATTTTGGAAGGCAATTTGAGGTTTTATAAAATTTTAAAGATTTCTCTGAAAAAATTTTCAATGATTTGTCTATTTCAGATTTTAAAAGTGACTTTAAAATAGCTCCTACTCTCTCGGTCAAATAATTTTCTATTAGCTTAAATTTTTTATCATTTTTAATATATTCTAAATAAAACACAAGGTCATCAACTACCAAATTTTGGAAAAATTTGCTTACGAATTTATAATTGAACATTTGATCAGAATCTAAAATGTTAGTAACTTTATAATCTTTATTTTCTAATTCAAAATTGTTTTCAAATTCAAGGAACCTTGAGCTCACTAAAACGTTTATAAGGCCTTTTGGTGTACACTGGCTATAAGATTTAGTTATATAACAAGTTGATTTATTATTAACTAATATAGAATGGTGTTGATTTATATGTACTTGAGTCTGTCGTATCGAAGCAAACGACTTTAAACAAAAATCACATTCAAAACTATCAATTATGGGTATCAGAGGTTCTGGTGAATTATACAATCTTACTACGCCAATATCTGTATCTTTTATGAGTTTTGTCTCATCAAGAAGTAGCTTATATTGAATATTTTGATAAACTTTATACTTGCACTCTGTTAGTGGGATTTGATAAAGCACAAGTAGCTTTTGGATATGTTTTCTGGTATCTATCAATTGGTAAGTAACATTATCTTCTGTAATACATTGCAGTAATATTGAGTGTAAAAATTTATTATTGGCTGTTAAGGCGAATCTATGATTATGATAGTTGTTATCAGTGGAGTGTAGGTGAATTAAATATCCTGTTTCAATGTTCAATATTATCCCTAGTTGCGATAAATAAAAATCTGTTACATAAACTCTTTTTCCGAATTTATCATTTAAATCGTTAATAAATGATTCTATATTAGATGCATTATGTTGTTTAAAAGGTGTAACCTCATTTTTAATAAGATCTGAATATTTGTTCGATTTTACTTTTCCTAAATACATAAATTCATCCATGCAGTGTATCTCAGGACGGCAAAAATTGGCATTTATTTCATTAATTGCAGTGTTTTTCCAAAACATTGAAACTATCACCAATGATGTTCCTCTTGGCTATCGTACAAAGCTAAAATATAATGCAAAAGCACTGTAAAAAATTGACGCGTTACATAACGCGTAAAGAACGTCATTATTACTTCAACCAATTCATTTTCACTTTTGATCTGTTTTTACTTATAACACATATTCCAACAAAATGAAAAGAAAGTCTCTTGTTAGTATTGAATTGAATAAAGTTGGAATAGAATTATCTTTAAAAAAATATAAAGTTACATTAAAATATATTCTCCTCTTTAAAAGAGGAAAAAATTAATTAAATGGACGAGACCGGAGTCGAACCGATGACCTCTCGCTTGCAAGGCGAGCGCGCTACCAACTACGCCACACGCCCAGTTTATAAAAAATTTACCGGCTCATACACCTGTCACAATAGCTATTCACGTGACTTAATTTATAATGAAATTTTTTTAAACAATTTTTTTTTCAGTACTTTTTTAGAAATAACTAAAGAACAAAAGTTTTATTAAAATATTTTACCTTTCAGTATCGACTTTTTTTTCAACTCAGGCTCAAACAATTAATATTCAAATTAAACAAAATCCTATTTTTTTAAAGATCGGGATTTCAGCTAATATTAAAAATGGTGCTTGATTAATATGATTTTATAGTAAAATATATGACAGTGTGCGCTGGCTTCCTTTGTTTTTGCAATTCGTTTATGTTTTTGTTAATATTGGCAAATATAAAGATCAGAATTCTTAACAAATCTGCGATAAAGGCAAACAAATCTTTTACATTAATAAATATTTGTTCATTCTTGTTTAAAAAAAATATTGTTTAACGCTTCTCTTCACTATACTGACATTTTATGTATTGCAATACACGTGTTTATATACACTGATTTTAGAAACTCAG
>JAJMLC010000170.1:0-116033 GCA_030569495.1 Pichia cabralensis | reverse complement strand
GTTTCAGTAGCAGTCGGGAAACAAGTAGACACACCGATGATAGTGGTAGCCTCAATTTCTGTGACAACTCCATCGCCATCAGAAAGGGTATTCAAAATGAAATCGTTAGGTGGAGCAGCAGCACAAGTAGCAGTTGTAGTTGTCGTTTCAGTAGTAGTAGGGAAACAAGTAGATACCCCAATAACAGTAATAGCCTCGACAGCGGTGATAACTCCATCAGCATCAGAAAGGGTGCTTAAAACTAAATTGTCAGTTGGAGCAGCAGCACAAGTAGCAGTCGTAGTAGAAGTTTCAGTAGTAGTAGGAAAACAAGTAGTCGTTCCAACGTAAGATGTAATTATAAGATATCCTCCCCAAAAATCGCCATAGTAGTTTGTTTCAGCGTTTTGTGTAGGCATTGCAGTACATGTAGCAGTAATTACACTGCCTGTAATATAATAGGGGAGACAATTATTGTTTCTATAACACATTAAACCAGGTGGACAACCATTTTTATTACATCTTGCAAAAACGTTACTTATCCAACAGAGAATAAGATATGTAAATATATGAAAATTTTGAGGTTTCATTCTTATTATTGAATTTTGGATGTTTTGTTAGAAAAGTTGTATCTACTAAAAGAAAAAGTAATCAAGCAACTAAAATGAAAATTCATAGGAAAAAATGAATGAAGATTTTAAATTACATTTATAATACAGTAAAGATTCCGCAAGATTATAAAATATCGTTTATAAATTAAATGTAAATTAATTTCTAAATCGAGTACAAAGAGATTTAAAACTTTTTACGGAATCCCTTAAATTTGCAAGACTACAAAACTGTAAATAAATCTACTGCAATGCCAATAAACATGCAGACGAACAGGTGAGTTGAAACAAGTTTAATTAAAGACAGCTTATTTTTTTAGAAAAAAAGCAAAAAAGAGAAAAAAAAGAAAAAGCTGCATTATGCATCAATAGGCGACAAATCTTTGTGAAAAGGCCCGGTTAAATATATATATATATATATAAATGCAAATTAAAGTAGAAGCAAGTTTCTATAATGTGTAGAGAATTGAGAAACACATGTGGGTAAAATTTGTGAACGGTATTGTTACAATTGATAAATATGCATAACCGACCTAAAGGATTTATCGTATTTAATCACTACTATTTATAATATTGAAAAACTTGATGAATAGCTATTTCGCCATACAACATAGTACCAAAACAGCTACCCACTTAGATTAATTTCATCAAGCTACGCTTTTTGTGAAACAACAAAAAAACAAAAAAATGCACCTCTTCTGATGAGTGTGTTCGTCTATAAAATGTGCAAAATAAACTTTGCATGTAAACGCATATATGTGTATATACAAGTATATATATACTCAATAGAAATGGCTGAGCTCGCATATATTATATAGTATTATGTAATAACTCATGTACAGGAATTTTGTTCTTATCCAAAAGAAAATGCAAAACAGGTTTATGAGCCTTCTTGTTGCTATATTTAAATTGTAATAAAAAAATGCTACATATAATATTTAACGGTTATTTTGTGCATGCACAAGATTTCAGCTATTTTGTGGAGATCTTGTAATATGCATGCATTTTTTTTTTGATATATTATAAAAAAATTATTCGAGATTCTGCATATACGCAGATGCGCATATTTTATACTGTAGCTGTTTGTGCTTATCTTATGTATAGATCAAAGAAGTGTTGACAAGCATGGAAAGTTGTAAAAAATTCACGGCATTCTGTTAATCAAAGAAAAACATTTGATACATAGATGTTTTTCTTCTGTTATTTAGTCAACCATTTTATCATGAAAATTACAAGAAAATATTCTAAAATTTAACAATCGAACCACCATAGTCATTTAATATATAACTGTATTCGTATATATTGATATATTGATATCACATAGAAGCTCAGCTATCAATTCACTTAAGTTATTCAGAGCTTTAAAGCTGCAGCAATCAACAAGAGCTTATCAAATAATTAATTTGATAACTTTATGCAATACAAAATCCAGAAGGCGCTACAGAAATGATGCTTGCATAACGTGTACGCAAATCGTTCACAGTATGTATGCACATTTTTTTTTTTTTAACTTTTGTTTTCCTATCAAGTTAACAAAAACTCCTAACCAGTTATTTATCCTAGCCCTATTGAGTAAAAATTTCAGATATCTTTGTTCAATAGACATCTCAAGCTAAAATATTTACGGAATATGTAATTTCTGACAATAATTTACCCCGTTGGTGTAATAATTTCACTAATTGCTATGTTTGCAGTGTAATCCACAAACATGCAAACGTGCAAACGGAAATACAAATGCAGCATTACAAATTTATATTACATGCATCAATACAAGCATTGTCAGCTTGTTTGTTTTTACTAAAATATATACATTATATATTTTAAGCTGATAGGTTGCTCCAATACAACCTGTGGTTAATGCATATCCGGTTAAAATAAAATAGGTGTAAAAGGTGCATGCGTACAAAAAATGCAAAAAATCCGGAGTGGAACATAGAAATTGCTGTGGGCAAATCAACTGCCTCCTTTGAATCGTTAATTACCGTTAATAGATCTTTAAAGAGGGGCTTTTAAATTAATTTTCTTAGAATCCGGCAATTTCTTCTTTATTGTGGGTTTCTAGATGCATGAAGATATTAGCAGCGACAAGAAAAAAAAGCTGGAAAATTTACAGCGGGGAAGCCCAGGAAAAAAAATTGTCTCTGCTAAACCTGTTAGAAAAGAAAACTGCTACGTAGTCACAGTTTCAAGATGGCTTGCACAATTAAACTTTTTTCTTTGCCGTACCAACTGCTCTTACAGTTTGCATCCAAACATACACACTAACCGTATTAAAAATTTTCCTTTTCTTAATATTTTATGCCAATTGAATATATAAAGATATTAGAGCCAGTAATTTGTATTAACAGTGTTACTAAACGGGCACGTAATAATCAAATTTATAAACATGCATCTATGCATGAAACGTGGTAATCATCAAAAAAATATTTTTTTTTGTTTAGAAATGAACCAAGTTTAAGATCTTCAAACTTAAAATTACGATGAGATTGCTGCAATCTAAAAATTACAAAAAATACAAAAAATACATACATTTTCCTTATTTTCAAGGGTACCCCCTTAGATTTTAAACATTTTTTTGAAAAATACTTATTTCGCTCATCGAAATTCACGGCCTGGAGGAATCGTTTTGTCACTTTTACAAAAACCTCTGTTTTTCAGCAGTTTTCGCGCATTTTCTTACTTTTGAACATTTCAATTAACCTCGGATACATTTCCCATTTGTGTTTTTTTATGACACACAAAAAGATATCTACATAAGTTAGCTGTTTCCGCTTTTGTAGTAAAACACAGTTATTAAAGCAATACCTACATATTTATATTTAAACACAAAATTACATTTTGTGGCTTTTCAAAGTTGCTAAAATATCATTAAAAGTTTTAAACTCTATGTGATTTATGCCATCCCGTTTACATATATCAACTAAATCATGTCCGCTTTTAGCAAATAAGTAATCACAACTACGTGATGCACTAATATCACTTACACCATCACCACAATAATATAATTTTGGATTTTCTAAACTATACGAGTTTTTAAATGATAAAATTGATTGATTTTTATCATGTCCAAAAGATGAATCATCTCTATACTTTATATGCCAAGTATTATTATCTTCATTAATATTAACATGATTTGCATAAATATGAATATTTGAATGTAACAATTTATTAGGTATCAATTTAAGTAATAATTCATTTATAATTTTGTCCATACCAGATGATACAATTACAACAGGTATATTTTCTTCTGTACACCAAATCAAAGTATTTTCAAAATCTGGATCAATTTGAACATTTTTTAAAAGAAAATCAATACAATATTGAAATGAATAATTATTATCATTAACTGATTCAAGCATATCATAAAATGCTGACCTAAAAGTAACTTTATTATCTTTGATTAAATCATTTAATTTCATACGCTCTGTTAATCCCATACCTAAATTATCTGTCAGTAAATCATTAGAATCTTGTAATGTAACTGTACCATCCCAATCAGTAAATAAAATTGCATTCATATTTGGAGGAAAACAAACAAATCTTTACAAAATGTCAATAGGTGTGTGTGTGTGTGTGTGTTTGTGATTGTGTAATTCAATAAAGAAACCGAAGGATAGGTATGATTACGGGGTTTCAATTGAACTAAAAATTTTTTTAGATAAACAAACCCTCGATCGACTACAATTTAAGTTAACGTGTTCGAATACGAGTAATCTGTGATAAAAAATCCATAATTATAAATAGCAACACTACCAATACTTTAATAGCTTCAGCTTTGTTACTTTTTTTAGAATAAAAAGAAAAGAAGGAAGAAAGACAAAAAAAGGAGAAAACAAACACACACACACAGCAGCAGATATATAGATAACTTGCATTACGTGTTTATTTTTTTTACCCCCCGTGACTAAGTTGAACGCATTTTACAAGATAATACACACTCACACAGATTGCATAACAGAGATAGATATATTAGACGAATTAATGAACATAGTAGTAATTGGCGGAGGTACGGCTACAAATAATGTTATTACAGGGTTTATGAATCCTTTGATATGCAAACAAGTTAGTTTTATAATGCCAGTCAGTGATAACGGTGGATCTAGTAGTGAAATAATTAGAATATTTGGCGGTTTTGCAATTGGTGATATTAGATCAAGAATTGTGGCATTGATACCTGATAAAAATAATAAAATGAAACAATTTTTCAGTTATAGATTGAATAGAGATAATATAGAAGCTAAAAATGAGTGGACAAATATTTTAAATGGTAAACACGAAATTTGGAGTTTAATCGATGATATTGATAAATTTGCAAAGATGAGTGAAATATTTCATTTTTTCGAAAGACAAAGAATAAAAATTAAAGATGAAAAGGAATTGGTTTTCAGATTTGAACTTAGTAGTGTTGGTAATATATTTCTTTTAGGTTGTAAATATTATTTTAAAGATAAATATAATAACGAATTGAATAAAAATAATGGAATTAAAAGCAAATCAATTATAAATGAATGTATTGAGTTTATGATGAGGAATATTTGTGAAATTGATACCAGATTTAATGTATTACCTATATTATCCGATTTTGATACAACTTATAATATATGTGCCAAACTTGAAAATGGAGATATAATTAAAGGACAAAATGAAATTTCTCATCCTGTGGAGGCTGATAAAGTTCATATATATAGATTACAAGATTTCAAAGATGAGATGGAACAACCTTTGAAAAGTAAAATTACTGATATTTCATATATCGATGAGAGAGGTAAAGAAATCAATATATGTGAAATCGTTAAAGATATCAATCCTCAAGTGATACAGGCGGTATCAGAATGTGATGTTATAGTATATAGTATTGGATCATTTTTTACAAGTATATTAGCAGTTGGAATAGTACTGAAATATACAATACCCGAAAAGGAACAAGGTAAAAAACTCAAAATAGTGTATTTGGTGAATGGAGATAAAGACCGAGAGAGCAGTGGGCAATCACTGGACGACCAGATAGAGATAATAAAGAGAATCAGCCACGAACCCAGAGACGTCCGTGTTGTCAGAGGACACACTCGTATAGACAGTTCCATGATTGAAGAAACCCTGCTAGAATGTGTGCAAGCAGAGTAGCGAATATAAATAGCAGCCATTTCCCCCATTTTTTTTGCTGAAAAGTTTGCTGGAAACCTCTCCTCTTCTTCTGCAACGCAAAATCACAGACAGCTGTTGTGTCACTACGAGGGATGTCTTTTATAGATTGTCTCCAGGACGTATTTGACAGGCGTAGTCGGTGTCAGATGCATGCTACGTGTATGCATCTAATCCGTCAAGCAAAATCTGGATACTGAAATATAAGCGTCAGTCTTGGGTGCAATGGAACTCTTTATCAGTGTTCGTGCTGGTGCTGTGAGATCGAGTGCAAGGACTGTCGGTACATTTTTTTTTTCTTTTTAAGTTGTACGATTTATTCTCTTCTTCCCTCCTTCCTTCTTTCTTTCCGTTTTATTATTTCTGTAATGTTCAAACTAGCCAATGTATGCAAGCTACCTACCAGGCGGTTCCCGCTTTATGTTAAACACCCTCAGCATATGTTGCGATCTTTAGTATGGCCATCCCCGCCTCAAAATATCCTAATTGTCAAGAAACCATGGCATTCAAAAGTTTTAAATGCTACAACAACTTTCATAAATCATATACACAAACAATATCCATCCATTAATATCATTGTAACTAATGATGTAGCAAGTGAAATGTTAGAATCCCAATCACAAGCTAAACCAAATGAAAGTATAGTAGATATTTTAGATAATAGTATTAATATTAATAAAAATTCAGTAGACAAAATAACAGATTTTAATATTAATTCAAATTCAATTATTGAAGATGATGATAATGATTATAATATAACATCCGATGAAATTCATTTATATACAGGTGATATTGATGATATAATTTCAAGAACTGATTTAATTGTATCTCTTGGTGGTGATGGTACCATTTTAAGAGGTGTATCATTATTTAGTAATACTAAAGTACCACCAATTTTATCATTCTCTTTAGGTACTTTAGGTTTTTTATTACCTTTTGATTTTGCAAATTTTAAAAATGCTTTTAAACAAGTATTTGAATCAAGATCTTTAGTTTTAAAAAGGGATAGAATAGAATGTCATATAATTAAAAAATCTCAAACTCCACCTGATCAAATTGATACTTTAAAAAAATTATCAGATTATTCATCCTCTCCAAGTTATTCAAATATGAAAATTCATGCAATGAATGATATAGTTTTACATAGAGGTTCATTACCTGGTTTATTAAGTTTGGATATTTATATTAATGGTCATTTCCTTACTCGTACAACTGCCGATGGTGTCATTTTTGCAACTCCAACAGGATCTACTGCTTATTCATTATCTGCAGGTGGTTCAATTATACATCCTATAGTTAAATGTATTTTACTTACACCAATTTGCCCAAGATCTTTATCCTTTAGACCTTTGGTTTTACCTTTTAATTCTCATATTTTAGTTAAAGTTGTTGGACGTCATAAAATTGGTAAATTAGAAGGTAAAGGTAAAATGTCAATTGATGGTATACCACAAACTCAATTATTACCAGGTGATGAAATTCATATTGTCAGTGAATCCATAATTAAAAAGGGCAAAGAAGATGTTAAAACTGATATAGATAACAGTACTATTGATAGTAATAAAAATTCAAGTACAGAATATAAATCTTTAAGTGAAAAAGATGCCGGTGTATGGTGTGTTGTACAAAGTAGTGGTGATTGGGTGAATGGAATTAATGGTATGTTAGGATTTAATCTTGGGTTTAAAAGTACAAAAGAAAATAAGAATTTACTATAGTAATAATAAATGAAATTACTATATTCCTATTAATTATATAAAATTTACATTTTTATTTTATTTCTTTCTAAAAAATCCTTTTCTCTAATAAACTACTATCAAATATATTTTATATTAAGAAAACAACATTTTTTCTTTTATTTTTTTTTCTTTTCTTTTTTTTTTTCAAACTTATAATTTCCTTTTTACATATATAGATATTAGGTTAAGTAAAATACAGTACAAATAATGTTATAAAAATAATATTAAAGTGGAATGATCCATTATCCATCTATATCCATTTTATCAGAAGATGGTAAATTGTTTTGTTGTTGAGATTCTATCACTTGTTCATTAGATGATTGTTCTTCCGGTTGAGCTGTAGTTTGTGCTGTTTCAGTTATCGATTTAGTAATTTCTGATTTATTAGAATTTATAGAATCTTGTGATATTGGATTTGAAATAGGTTCAGGCATTGCAGGTTCAGATGTGATATTTTTCTCCTTTTTCTCATCAACGTCATAAAATTCATTATCACCTACAACTAATTCATCTCTAGCTTTTTGTGAACCACCTCTTGTATCATAAGCTTGTTTTGAATCTTCTTCTAAATCTTCATCAAAAGTAAATATATCTTTTGGTACATCATGCATTTGAACTGAAGGTGCATGTTTAGCATTTTCTAAATTACTGAAAATTTGTGTCATTATCCTATTTAAATATTCAGGTGTATTTGCATTATGCATATTTGAAGGTCTAACCTCTAATTTATAATCTGGTCCATAATATTCAAAATAATCATTGAATGGTAATTCAGGTCCTAAAATTTTTTGATTTAATAAACCTGTTTCATAAGTCCAAGTTCTAGCAACATTTCTCATTGTATAACCTCCACCACCAACAATCATTAAAGGAATATTAAACGATTTAATATAATTAACACAATTTGCATGACCAAACATACTTAAATTAAAACAACCTAATCTATCACCTGATAATGAATCACCACCACATTGGAAAACAATTGCACTTGGTTGATACCAATCAATCACCCTTTTCAATAAAGGTTCAAATAAATTTTTATAAGTTTGATCATCAATACCATCTCTTAATGGTACATTAATTGCATGATATTTACCTTTACCAACACCTATATCCCTTAATTCTCCTGTACCTGGAAAAAATTCACCATATTTATGGAATGAAACTGTCATAACACGATCAGTTGTATAAAATGCTTCTTCAACACCATCACCATGATGAACATCTATATCTATATATAAAACTCTTGGATGATATCTTAATAATTCAATTATACCTAAAACAATATCATTAACATAACAGAAACCTGATGCTTCACTTTTCTTTGCATGATGTAAACCACCTGCATAATTAATTGCAACATCACATTTACCTCTATTTAATCTAGCTGCACCTTCCATTGAACCACCACCAGAAATTGAGCAATATTCAAATAATCCATCAAAAACTGGACAATCATCACCAACATTAAATTTTGTTTGTTCTTTATTAAATAATTCTAAATTATCTGGTGTAACTCTAGCTAAAAAATCAACATATTCATCTGTATGAAATTGTGTCATCTCTTGTCTAGTTGCAGGTTTAGCTCTATAAATTTCCATTGATTTATATAATCCATAATTCATAATTAATGAATGTGCCATTCTAATACGGTGTGGTTTCATTGGATGCGCTGAACCATATGAGTAATTACCGACATCACTATCATAGAAATAGGCAATTCTTTTCTTGTTTTGTGGATCAACCTTGATTTCACCAAATGGTTTGTTTTCAAAATGCATTTTTTCTCTCTCTGTATTTGATGTTATAAACAAATTGGCTTATAAAATAAATGGTTATAAGGTTAGTAAGTATAACAGTATAAAACACCGGGGAAGTTCAAACAAGCAGTAGTATAGGAAAAAAAGAATTTTAAAGATAAATAAAAAAATTACAGAAATAATAAAACTTTCCCTAAACAAATCTATATAAATATTAATATATGATACAATTTCATTCCGTACAGAACTTTATCATACAAGATCCGCAGAAAGTCTTGCCGTCAAATTCTGGAGTCGTTCGACGTCTGCGTCGGTAGTCGCAAACATGAGGCCGTTCTCAATCGGGAAACTTGCTGGGTTGATGTTTTGCCAGATAGTCTTGCCCATCACTGCTTGCCAGTTCTTCTTATAGCTACCTGTGTCATATGGATTATGATATTTGTTCCTCAGACTGTGAGACTGTCTATATTTCTGTTTCTCATATGACTCTATCGTTGTTCTATTGACTAATACTTGATAAATCGTGAACCCTGAAAAAACTAGTACGCATAAGAAGAACACACAACTTAAAAAGAAAACTAGTAATAAATTTAAATTGAAAACTTCGGAGATATCCCATTTATCATATACAAATATTTGTACCATTATCCAGCCACTTATCCACATTATAACTACTATATACAATAATGAGTATAATAAAAATTGAATAAATGATTTATGATTGTCATTACCTATACAACACCCAAACCAAGGACAATGGTGATCCATTCTTAATATACATTTTTCACATGAAGAGCAATGATGTGATCTATCTGGTTTCCAGACCAAACATTTGGAACAATATCTGTAACCCCCATCATTTTTAATCATTAATGAATTACGTATTTCAAATGGAGGATTAACTTCATCTCTGTTGAGTGATTCAATATGACTGGGTATAACAAGCTGTGGATAATCGAGTGGACTACCTGGTCCTCTAATTATAACTTGATAGTATGTAAACATCATTAATGAAAACGTTAGTGTTATCAAAACGGATAATATGGTTAATGTTAACTGTGTATATCCTGTATATCCCACATTCAGTACACCTTTTATCAATATTGCATAATATGACCAACATGCCAATAAAGTCACTAAAACTGCTGGCACTGTTAGCCCAAACATGTTTAGTTGCTTGATTGTCAGTGTCCTGATCCCAAAGTAAGCCACAAGAGTGTCTCTATGTCTTATAGTTACTTGATGTTTTTCTTGTTTTTCATGCGAGAAAATTTAAAGTGAGATTTCCTTACTTTGAAGTTCTCTCCATCTACAGCAATACTTTTTATAAAGTTCTCTCGTTATATTTCTTCTATATGTATCAAATAGATGCAATGTCTGTACTTACACATTTCTACATAAATACTATTTATGTTATTGTACACATAATAACAAACCCACAGTAAACTACTACATGTAGAAAGAGGATATGATTATCTTCAACAACGCGCGGTCTGCAGCGTCGGTGTTATATTTACTAAGAAGATCATCGATTTTAACTTGGCGATTAAGTGATGGTGCAGTCAATAAGAATGTATTTGGTGCAGTGCACTTCAAAATTGCCTCAGATCTTCCAGTAATATTAGTACCATCAACAATCACACCTTTTTCAACCAATGATTTTGCCGGAATCTTTATACTGTCTTTAGGTTTCTGCTTCTCCTTTGATCTCGTTATTGATGGAATAGTTGTAGATGTAGAAGATGCTAAACCTTTTAATTTCAATTTTTCACCAGAACGGCGAAACAATTTCATAAACATTTTCTTGGATTTAGAAGCTGTTGATGAGTTGGAGGCAGTGCTTGAACTGAAGTTGTTGGAATTGTTTGAAGCTGACGATTTGTTTAGTTCAGGAGGAAACAACGTGTTTGTTAATCTATCGTTTAATTCTTTCTTTATGATAATATCATATTCTTGATATACATTATGATAAATATTACTTCTTTTCTTCAAAGCAGTCAAAGAATCAACAATAATTTGTTTCTCCTTAATCCTCTTATCTTCAACTTCTCTTTTATGTCTTATATCGTCAGCTATTAAATTAACCATTTTCATATATCCATCACTTGAATCAACAAGTCCTCTATTCTCCAATTCGTGCAACATTTCAATGGTACGTTTTTTCACTTCAGGGAAACTTAGTTTTTGCATTTCGTTATTTATATTTAGCTTACATTCACGTTTAATTATTTCTTTGTATTTTAATTCATCGGCAGGAGTGATTTGGTTAACTAGTAAGTCGACTAGATCTTCACCACTTTGAATTTGTAATATGTAAATTAAATATTTCTTAGCTTCAATTATTAATCTAGAATTAATAACTTCATCATAATTGACAACATTTTTAATATGTATTTGAATAAATCCATGTTTATCGTACGAAATTTCTTTCAGGTTTTTGATTTCATTAATAGTTAATTCTAATGAGTTGTCTTTTATAATCTCTCTTTCAAAATCTCTCCAAATACTGACTAATTCAATCACATCATTAAGCTTAATTTTCAAATCATTTTCATCGACTGTAAAATTCTTTTTATATGTTAACTCAATATTCGAAACATCAATTAACTCTTTCAAGAAATCTTTCATGGATATCCGCAATTTCTCGATAAATGGATTTAAACATGTTAGATAGGGTTCATTCTCTAAATCAAAAGGTTTCATAAAGGCACATTGATTAATAACTATACCTGCTAACTCTAAATTTCTGAAAACATTATCATATTGTTCTCCAAATTCTTCAATTTTGATAGAATAGTTTATTGGTTGCAAAAACATTGGAATAATATAGCACTTAGTGAAAATACTACCAATGAATCCCAATAAATATGTATCATTTAGTTCAAAGTTATTTTTCAAATTATCGTAAATTTCTTTTAATAATGTTCTAAGAAAATTTGGAATTCTTGCAATATTTCTGAAAATCATATCAAATATAGCAAATACTGTATCTCTCAAATTTTGCATGTTTTTCACAAACTGATCATTAACAATTTGGATATCCAATGGTGCGATGTTCCCCACCTCAACATCTAGCCTTTGTTTCCTATCTATCTCATCTTCAAAATCTTCATATATATTCATTGGATCACATTCAAAAGTTATTTCCGAATCGCATGTAACTAAAAATACAAGATCACCAAAATCTTGTTTCATTGTCTTTCTCATTTGAGGCATATTCAAAAATGTGTGAATTAATAATTCCCAATTAAACACATGATATTTAATATTTCTACGTTCTTTAATAAATTGTTTAAACGATTCATCATCATATCTTTTCGCAAACATTGAAAATGTTGAAACAGTCAATTTCATGAATAATCCTTCTTCCTTAGTTGTTTCATAGTTAGTTTCATATTTTAAATCATTATAATTAAAACATTTCAAAACCCAATCTTCAATATTTCCATATGAAAATTCAACAATAGTTTCGTCAACTTCAATAAAATCAAGGACCTGAGGCCAATAATTTTTATTTTGCAATAACCAAAAAAAGGTTCCTAAACAACTTGTATCCCCATTAATTGTACCATCTACATCTGTATTGTTTTCAATATTGTTTGTATTTATAAGTGTTAAATTTAATGTTTGGTTTGTTTTATTAATTTCATCAAATCCAGATTCAACATTTAAATTTAATTTATTTTCAATATCTTTAACTTTGATACCATTCTTACGCAAAACAATAACTTTTTCCTTTAATTTATTCAGATTATCAATTTCTTTTCTTAACCTTTCTTGCTCATCGTTAATTCCAACTTTCAGTTTCATTATTTCTTTCTCATCGTTAACAATTTGTATACCTTGATTACCAGACAATAAGTTAATAAACCTTTTAACAGCAGTTAATGGAGGATTTGGCTCATTAATCAATGATTTGTAGTCATTTGACCCTTTTAATCCTCTTATAATTGCTTGTAATCTTATAATTTTGGCCAAATTATCAGGTCTTTTATAATAATCATTCCTTTCTTTAATTTTGTTTCTTAAACAGTTACCTCTTATGACCGATTGTAAACTTTTTATTTCAAATGAGTAATCTGTTAAATCTTCAATCAAACAATCATATTCAACTCTAGTATCAATACCTCTAAGTAAACATTGTATTGTAATAATTTCATTTTGAAAACTGTTTAATTCATGTCTAATATGTCTGTATGCATTTCGTGCAATGGCACCTTTACATATTGAAATAAAGTTTGAAAATGTTTTTTCGTTTGTGTAAATATTGCCAATAAATGAATTTAATTGATATCTAACAATGTTACCTCTAGCCAATGATTGTAAAGCAATTATTTCACCATTGTATTTCGACAAATGCTTCTCTTGTCTAAGTTTAGAAAGTTCTATAGCTTCATCATCTGTTAACGTACTTTTATTTTTATTTTTTTCTTTAAATATAACAGGGTTTGTAGACAATGTTTCTTGATCATCATTTTTTATTTGTAGATTAGGGGGATCCAAAGGTTTTAGTGGTTGAACAAATTGGTTCAAGCTAATCTTTGTAGGTGAATGTTGAATTTTTGATATATTTCTTTTCTTTGGCGACAATGGTGGTGTCGATGGTGCATTCAACGGAGTAAAAATAGCAGAAGAGTTAGGATCACTTGAGAAGGTTTCAAACAAGTCATCTTCATAATTATTATTCTGCTTAGATGTTTGATGGTGGTTTTGCTTGGAAAATGGCTCGACTTTAACAACTTTATATGTTTTGAAATCATTAGGTTTTCTCGTTTTTTCTGTCACAATTGTTTTAATAGGCTTCTGATATACACCATCTATTATTTGTTTTCGAATGATACCACCTCTAAATTTTGATTGAAGCTTAATTATCAAATTAAGATCATGAAGTAAACTCTTTCTCATCTCCCAGTATTTATCCTTGATAAATTTACTTCTTATTAAAGATTGTAGTGTAACAATTTGATCTTCATATTTACGTGATTCTGGAAGTTTTCTCATCATATCCTGGTAAACAGTTTTATTTTTTAGTAAAGTTTTCATCATTTCAGAACTACCAAATTCATCCTCAATCTTTTTATCAACGAGAATGGAGTTTCCGGGTGTAATTTTACTTTTATTAGTATCGATCAAGTTCCTTTTCATAAAGCCACGACAAATTGCCTGAAATTTGATTATTGAAGGTTCATTTTTCTTGAACATCATTTTATCAACAAACAAATTAAACCTTATCAAGAATCCACGAGAAACAGCTTGTAACTTTATAATTGTTTCAATATCTAAAATATTAGACGTTTTTTCATCTTTTGATACTTCAATATTTTGGTGATCTAACATCAAATCTTTATTTTCTTCATCTATAAGAAACATATACTTTTCTTGAATTTCATTGAATGAATGTATAGAAGGCATTGAAGGCAATAGATTATCATCATTATTAAACAACAATCTGGCCTCACGTGCCTGCTGCATTTGTTTATCAGATGGTGGTTGATAAATATCGATAGAATTATCAATTAAAGAATCAATCTTATCTAGTGAACTTAAAGATATACTGGATGCAATTGGGGATTCCAAAGACTGAAAGTTAGAAGATTTTTCATCATCATAATCCCTTTCTTCCTTTTCTTCTTTAATATTATCTTCTAAAGCTCCCAAAGTCATTTTTGGTTTCTCAATAATTGATTCTTTATTAATACTTAATACAGGATCTTCAAATTCAATCAATTTAATTGGTTTGATATCGCCACCCATATTCACCCTAACAGCTTCATTGAAACCCTCAATATATTTTTTACTTAAGATATTATTTCCAATAGAATGCTTGATTTTCCTCAATTTATCATTATCAATATCTATTCCAGAAATGTCAATTGGCTCAATTGGAGTTCCAATCAAACAGGCTAAAGCGTGAAGACATGCTATCACTTTAGGTATATTTTTCCTTTCATATAAATCATTAGTTTCGAAAATGAACATAGAAGGCAGTTTAATATCTTTAGTAAAATTTAGGAAAAAAACAATATTTTCTGTGAACCTGAAATCTTTTTTCCTACCTAGTTTATATGTTGAGTCTGGATTGAACACTTTTTTTTTGGAACTTGGATTGAAATGTTTCACTACTTCGGCTAATAAAACACCGTTTGTTAGATATTCAGGGAATTCATCAATATTCGATATATTAATATTAAGATTTATTTTGAGTAAATTTTCAATCCATTTTTTAATTTCAATCATTCTGCAAATAAAAGAGTATAATTTCAAATCGTCTGTATCAGATTTTGTTGCAGTATTCAAATGCTTGTTGATATTTTTAGTACTAAAAGTTTTAGTAAACGTCGAACTATTTATTCCAGAACCACGTGAATTGCTGGTATCGCTGTTATTATTATCCCTTTTAGGAGATGTGTCCAATTTTGATTGAATAGCTTTTAACTTTGTTAAATTTTTCTTAGAAGGAGAAGGTGTCATTCTATTGGCAATCACATTCATTCTGTTAATTTCACTTTTAGATAATTTCGATCCATTGTCTTTATCGTTATTATTACTACTATCATCGTGACGATTGATATTATTAGTTACGGGTGTATCATTGGTTATACTCCTATTGTAATTATCATTGAATTTGTTTAAATTTTGAGTAAACGGGGAAACATTGACAAATTTGTTTTTAATACTTTTAGATTTTGATGGTGATAATGAAGGAAAATCGTCCAATTCCTCAATAGCTTTTTCTTTAAGTTTAACCAAATGTTGGACAGAGTTCAGTGGTATCTCGGAATGTTTTATAGGTGAAGCAAATACTAGAGGATTTGAAAGATTTTTTGATCCGACACTGCTGTGAGTTTCAGAAGAAGGCTTCATTAAAAAATTTATCTATATGCTAATGGAAACGATCAAAAAGCTTGCGATACAGTGGTGCCAAACAGACCGAAAACAAAACGAATAAAACGACCAACTTCTTGAACCTAGCTTCGTTCTGTGTTTACATTTCTGCAACTTCATGTTTCGCTCTAGATAGAACCAAAAAAAGAAAAAAGGAAAAAAAGAAGTGTAGATGCTGCGCCACTATTGCGCCACCTCAGCAGAGAAACGTGACATCGACAACAAAATGGAAAATTTTTTTTTCTTTTTTTTCTCTTTTTTCAGCAGGCAAAGTCACGTGCGGGCGGCTCAGCGCAAGATGCTCCCTGAAAAAGTGTAGAAACTTCTAGTCGTTTTTTCCAGGTGATGAGAAACGGAAATGGACAAAGTCGCGGTGGAAAGTGAGATCAGTATATAAGACTGAGCATTTTCCAATTTTTTGCCCTTGCCAGATTGTACAGCTTGTTGGAGCCTGCTTTTTCTTTTTGACTTTCTGTTTTACCACAGAAAATTATTTCAATAACTGAAACCTATTAAAATAACAAACAAAAATGTCAAACACTGAATCATTTGAGTTTCAAGCTGAGATTTCTCAGTTAATGTCTCTTTTCATTAACACTGTTTATTCTAACAAAGAAATCTTCCTTAGAGAATTAATTTCTAATGCTTCCGATTCTTTAGATAAAATTAGATATCAATCATTATCTGATCCAAAAGTTTTAGAATCAGAACCAGAATTATTCATTAGAATTACCCCAAGACCAGAAGAAAAAGTTTTAGAACTTAGAGATTCCGGTATTGGTATGACTAAAGCTGAATTAATTAAGAATTTAGGTACAATTGCTAAATCTGGTACCAAAGCTTTTATGGAAGCTTTAACTGCAGGTGCTGATGTTTCAATGATTGGTCAATTCGGTGTTGGTTTCTATTCCGTTTTCTTAGTTGCTGATAAAGTTCAAGTTATCTCTAAATCCAATGATGATGAACAATACATTTGGGAATCTAACGCTGGTGGTAAATTCACTGTTACTTTAGATACTGAAAATGAAAAAATTGGTAGAGGTACCATTATTAGAATCTTCTTAAAAGAAGATCAATTAGAATATCTTGAAGAAAAGAGAATTAAAGAAGTTGTTAAAAGACACTCTGAATTCGTTGCTTACCCAATTCAATTAGTCGTTACCAAAGAAGTTGAAAAGAAAGTTGAAACTGAAGAAAAGAAAGAAGAAGGTGAAGAAAAAGAAGAAGATTCTAAAGAACCAAAATTAGAAGAAGTTAAAGATGAAGATGAAAAGAAAGAAGAAGAAACTATTAAAGAATTAGTTACTGAAACTGAAGAATTAAATAAAACTAAACCTCTTTGGACTAGAAATCCATCTGAAATTACTCAAGATGAATATAATGCATTCTACAAATCTATTTCTAACGATTGGGAAGATCCATTAGCTGTTAAACATTTCTCCGTTGAAGGTCAATTAGAATTTAAAGCAATCCTTTTTGTTCCAAAACGTGCACCATTTGATTTATTTGAATCTAAAAAGAAGAAATCTAATATTAAATTATATGTTAGAAGAGTTTTCATCACTGATGATGCTGATGAATTAATTCCAGAATGGTTATCATTTGTTAGAGGTGTTGTCGATTCCGAAGATTTACCATTAAACTTATCAAGAGAAATGTTACAACAAAACAAAATTTTAAAAGTTATTAGAAAGAATATTGTTAAAAAATGTATTGAAACTTTCAATGAAATTTCTGAAGATAAAGAACAATTTGATAAATTCTACCAAGCTTTCTCTAAGAATATTAAATTAGGTATTCATGAAGATGCTCAAAACAGAAGCTCATTAGCTAAATTATTAAGATTTAACTCAACTAAATCAATTGAAGAAATGACTTCATTATCTGATTATGTTACTAGAATGCCAGAAGAACAAAAGAATATTTATTTCATTACTGGTGAATCTCTTAAAGCTGTTGAAAAATCCCCATTCTTAGATGCTCTTAAAGCTAAAGGTTTCGAAGTTTTATTCCTCGTTGACCCAATTGATGAATACGCAATGAACCAATTAAAAGAATTTGAAGATAAAAAATTAGTTGATATTACTAAAGATTTCGAATTAGAAGAAACTGAAGAAGAAAAAGCTAAACGTGAATCTGAAATTAAAGAATTCGAACCATTAACCAAAGCACTTAAAGATATCCTTGGTGATCAAGTTGAAAAAGTTGTTGTCTCTCATAAATTAGTTGATTCACCAGCTGCAATTAGAACTGCTCAATTCGGTTGGTCTGCAAATATGGAAAGAATTATGAAAGCTCAAGCTTTAAGAGATACTTCAATGTCTTCATACATGTCATCAAAGAAAATCTTTGAAATTTCACCATCATCTCCAATTATCAAAGCATTAAAAACCAAAGTTGAAGAAAATGGTCCAGATGATAGAGTTGTTAAAAACTTAACTACCTTATTATACGATACTGCATTATTAACTTCCGGTTTCTCATTAGAAGAACCAACTTCATTCTCTAAAAGAGTTAACTCATTAATTGCTCTTGGTTTAAACATCGAAGATGATGAAGCAGAAACCACCGAAGCAGCTTCAACTGAAAAACCAGCAGCTGAAGAAGAAGCAGAATCTGTTATGGAAGAAGTTGATTAGTTGTGTTGAACATGCATAGTGCATTGTGATGAGTTAGTTAACTATTTATATAAATTTGTAATTTAGAACCTCCACACATGATTATATAACGTGTTATATAGTTTCCTATTTTTAATCTTTAATTAAAATGAAAAGTATATTAAGATTACTAGCGAATAAAATATGTACTGGTCCCCTGTGTCTTATTAAACTTTAAAGTTTTTGGATTAATTTGTGATAATATCAACTAAATAAGACAATAGCATTTTTAAGAAAATCTCAACACACATTGGAATTACATTTTTTTAGTTTTATTTACATTTTGGCAATTACCGTTTGTCTCTACACTATATGCATCTTCTTGATTTTATATTGGAGTCAGTAAATACAACTAAAAACCCCAAACCTTTAACATGGTTTCAATTTTTTTTTGGAATTTATAGGAAATGCAGACTCTATCTGTTAAGGAACTACCAATCGCCAAAATTTATACTATCTGCGGTAGGTATACTTTCAACCTTGTATATATTCACACCATCTTTAAAATCTGAAAACAGAAATAAAATATCAAAACGCCCAGATAAATATACAATTGGATTTACCAATAAAGGTGTTGATTGTTTTGCAAATAGTATAATTCAGTCATTGTCTGCACTACAAGAACTCAATGATTATTTCACTGACATTTTGAAATATCAATTACCAGATGATGCTCCCAAATATCCTTTGCCTATGCATACTAGTATAATGTATACTATTAACATATTACAGAAAACTGTTTATAAGTCAGAAACAATTTCTGTTTGGGATTCTGTACTAAAGATGCTGGAAAATGTACGAGGTTTGAAAATTTCAAGATACCAACATGATGCTCATGAATTGTTGAATATCTTACTTGAAACATTAGAACTTGAATATAATCAATATTTTTCATTTATCAAAAAGTTAGAAGATGACACTAAAATTAAAATTTTAAATACTATTCCAAAATTTCCATTTAATTTATCAACGGAATCTAAATTTAAATGTTTAACGTGTGGTTCAGAATCTAAAAAAAGAACCAACTCTTTGATGATGTTTGAGTTAACAGTTCCTCAAAAAAATACCAATTTACAAAATTTAATAAAAGACTCGTTAGCGGATATGATTGATGATTATGTTTGCTACATTTGTACAATTAAACAACTTTGTATACTTCCTCCAACCAGACTTAAACTCGATGATGAGCAACAAAAATTCTTGGATTTGATGAAATCTTACTTAATTAATGGAAATCTATACATCAATGATGATTATTGTGATGATCCGATATTTCTTTCAATTTTAAAAACCAATGGAATTGAAAAAATCAAATCTCAAGTCTATAGAATTTCAGAATTTGTCCAAATTCCTAAAATAATACCCATCCACCTATCACGATCAATTTATCAAGATATGCAATCATGGAGGAACTCATCATCTGTTGATATTCCAAACACAATTACTATTCAAAACAATCAATATAAATTAAAAAGTATCGTGAGACACAAAGGTGTTCACTCCTCTGGGCATTATGAATGTTTCAAACGGAAACCACAATTTTACAAAGATAGAGAAACAGGAGAATACTTTGATGATATGAGGAAAATAGGTGACGAGCATAATATTATTGATTTTAAAAGAGGTAAGAAATTAGCATCTGTCATGAACAAGCCATTTTGGAGAATTAGTGATAATGTGGTAACAGAAGTTTCATTAGATTATGTATTAAATGATGGTAAGGCTGTTTATATACTGTTTTATGAATTAATTAAATAATTTTTTTTTCCAATTAAGTACAAAGCATAAACATATATAGAATATACAATAATTTAAATATGTTTTATAAAATATGATATGAATAGTTGAAATAAATATTTAAATGGAGCTCTCACACCCCATTTAAGCATTTTATGCACAACAAATTTATTGAATCACGACAACAATATCTCCAGCATCAACCATTTCTCCATTTGTGTGGAGAACTTTCAAAACTTTACCACTCTTAGTAGAATTGACAACCATTTCAGTTTTCATTGCTTCAATAACGACCAATCCTTGACCTTCTTTAATTTCATCACCTTCTGAAACAAGAGATTTCCAGAAACGTCCAGAATATTCAGAATAAATCATTTCTGCATCTTCAGGATACTCTTCAACATTTTCTTGGATTTTGGTACCAGATTTTTGTAATTCTTCATTTGCAACTTGAATTAAACGTTTAAATTCGTCTAATTTTTCACCATCTTGAGTTTTTTGGAATGCTTCAATAGACTCTGAATTTTCTTGAATCCATGATAAATATTTAGTATGATCGAAAACTGATTCAATAATTTCGACTTCAAATTTACCATGCTTAGAATCTTCAACGTTTTGCTCTAATTCTTCTTCACTAACAGGATAAAATGAAACTTGATCAAATGGTGTTAATAACCATGGTTTACCTCCATTGAATTTTTTAGTATATTCACCTAAAGATAATTTATCCCAAATTGGAATTGTTCTACCAACTAATTGATAACCACCCGGAGATTCCATAGTATAAATACACATATACATACCACCAATACCAACAGTACCATTTGGTGTAAAAGTTCTTGATGGATTATATTTTGTACCAAGGAATCTATGTCTTGGATCTAATGGAACTGCACAAGGTGCACCAAGGAAGACATCACCTAGACCCAAAACTAAAAATCTTGCTGCATATAACATATCTTTAACTTCTGATCTTTCAATACCATTAATATTAGCAATAAAATCAACATTATTTGGTAACCATGGAGCATCTGATCTAATAGTTTCTTGATATCTTTTGACAGCATTCAATGTTTCTTTATCTTCAAATGCCATTGGTAATTTAATAACTCTAGAAGGAACTGACCATTTATTAGTAAATGCAACTTCTGATTCATATGCAATCAAAGTTTCAACTAAAGTTTTTTGAGGAATTGCAAAACCATCATATTCAACCAAAACTGATCTAACACCTTGTGACATTTCAACAATACCAATAGTTTTATGAGATTCAACCATTTCAATTAATTTATGAACTCTATAAGAATAATTCAAATCCATAATGTTCTCACCATATTCAACCAAAACATATCTATCACCTGCTTGTCTATAAGTAACAATTGGAGCTTGCTCGTTTGATTGATATACTGCCAAAACCGGATTTTGAGGCTCAATTAAACTTTTGGTAACATTAGTAGCTTCACCTTCTAAATTGAGAATAGAAATCTTTTGTTGTTGACTTAAAGCAACTGCATGTTCACAAGAAATTGGAACAAATTTAATAGAATCTCCTGGTTTAACTTGACCAATTTTCCACATTTCGGCATCTGCAACAACTGCTTGACAAACAAAACCACCTAATGAAGGACCATCACATGTTAAAATAACCGGCTCATCACCTGTGAAGTTAATTGCACCTAATGAATAAACATAATCATGTGCATTAGAAGGATGTAAACCACCTTCACCACCATCTTTTCTAGCCCATTTAGGTTTTGGACCAATTAATCTAACACCAAATCTGTTTGAGTTATAATGAACCTTCCATGATTCGTTAAAGAAGTCTTTGATAGATTCCGGTTTGAAAAAATCAGGTGAACCGTGTGGACCACAAGTAACTCCAACTGTCCATTCTTTGGTAGTTGAAATTAAAGGAATTAATGATTTTGGACATGGACGTGGTTCTGCAATTGGAGCAGGTAAACTTGTAGCTGTTAAACCTGGTTGGCCTAAGAATAAAACATCACCCATTTTCAAAACTCTTCCATTATAACCACCTAAATTACCTAATGCAAAAGTTGATCTTGATCCTAAATATTCAGTAACATCTATACCACCTCTGATTGCTAAGTATGATCTACAACCGGTAACTAATTTACCAATTGTTAATTTATCACCACGTTTAATTGAAATTGGTTCATACATATTAATTGATTCATTATTTAAAGTACATGGAACTTCACCACCAGTAATAGAAATAATAGTTTCGTGATGGAATAAAATTGAAGGACCATTTAATGTAATTTCAATTGCAGGAGCTTTACCATGATTACCAACAATTTGGTTAGCTAATCTAAAAGAGTAAGAATCCATTGGACCAGAAGGTGGAACACCAATTCTCCAATAACCAACTCTACCAGGATAATCTTGAACTGTGGTATAAGCACCAGGTGAAGTAATTTCAAAAGCATTTGGCTTATAATCATAAGTATCTAAAATTTTGGTGTGCATTTTAGCATCTTCAAACATTTCAGAGTTAGCAACACTTCTTAAATAATCAACATTAGTAATACAACCATAAACAGTAGTTTCATTAAGTGCTTTTCTCAACTTATTTAATGCATCAGCTCTATCTTTACCATGAACAATAATTTTTGCTAAAGTTGGATCATATTCAGAAGAAATAACTGAACCAGTTTTAACCCAAGAATCGATTCTTGCAAAATCAGGGAATTTAACTTCAATTAATTGACCTGGTGAAGGTTTGAAATCTTTAACAGGATTTTCAGCATATAATCTAGCTTCCATAGAAGCACCTTCAACTTTGATTTCTTGATTAAAATCTGGTGCCATATCAGCAGCAATATATAACATCCATTCAACTAAATCTAAACCAGTAACCATTTCAGTAATTGGATGTTCAACTTGTAATCTAGTATTAACTTCTAAGAAATAAAATTCGTCTCTTCTTTCATCATAAATAAATTCAACGGTACCAGCACATTTATAATTCATTGAAGAAGCTAATTGTTCAGCTGCTTTTCTCATTTTGATTCTAGTTTTTTCTGGTAAGTTTGGTGCAGGAGTTTCTTCAATAATTTTTTGATTTCTTCTTTGTAAGGAACAATCTCTTTCACCAATAGCAATTGCTTTACCATGTCCATCACCAAACATTTGGATTTCAACATGTCTTGAATTTTCAACAAATCTTTCAAGAAATACACCTGAATCACCAAAATATGATTTACCTTGATGTTGAACAGTTTCGAAAACTCTTTCAATATCATCTTCTGAATCAACTTTCTGTAAACCGATACCACCACCTCCTGCTGTTGATTTAACCATAATTGGATATTCTAATTTAGCTGCAATTTCTTTTGCTTGTGCTGCATTTTCAACTAATCCTGAACCTGGAACAAGAGGGACACCAGCATTTTCTGCAATTTCTCTAGCAGAATGTTTTAAACCTAATTTTCTAATAGCATCACCAGTTGGGCCAACCCAAGTAATACCTTGTTCAATTAATGCATCTGCAAAATCGGCATTTTCAGAAAGAAAACCGTAACCAGGGATAACAGCTTCAGCACCCGAATCTTTAACAGCTTTTAAAATTTTTTCCATGTTAATATATGTTTCAGCAGCAGAGGTACCATTTAATGGGATTGCTTCATCAGCAATTAAAACATGTTCGGAATATTTATCAGGGTCTGAATAAACAGCAACTGAAGTAATATTCAATTTTTTCAAAGTTTTCATAATTCTAACAGCAATTTCACCTCTATTAGCAACTAAAACTTTATTGAAAGGTTTCTTTTTACTTGAAGCTAATGAATTTAAATAATTCATATAATTTTTCCATCCACCATAAGAAGTTATATCAACGGTACCTTTTTGTTGATAACCGATTTCTTCACAGATAAATGATTTAACCCAAGTACCATCTTCAGTTTCAACAGAGCCAATACCTAAAGGTTCAGGAACCATAGCAATAAAATCACCAAATCTTTCGATTGGAACAGCATAAATTTCAATTTCAATTGAAGAACCATTTGATTCAACCCTTCTTAAACCAGGTTTTTGAACTGGGCCATTTTTAGGTAATGCATAAAGTTTATAATTTGGTGACGTTTTAGTTAATTGTAATTTGGTTGCTTGAACTTTTTTCAATTGCCAATGTAGAGGTAAACCTTCTAAATGAGCACCAACAACAGCCAATTTAATTGATTTGGATAAATTTGGAGATGGTATTAAAGAATTTAAATTATCTTTAATACCTGCAGTTTTACCAGTATTACCAACAAGTCTATCATTATTTGGATATTTCACTTTGTAAAATCTTTTAGCCAAATCTAACAATGCGTAATCTTCAAAAGCTTTACCTAATAAAGTAACACCATTTGGTAAACCATCAGATCTGAAATCGACAGGGATAGCTAAAGCGGAAAAATCTGCTAAATTACAGAAATTTGTCCAAGTACCTTGAATTGAATTAATTTTAATTGGTTCTGCTTGAACTTGTGCAATTGTTGGATTAAGTGGACAAGTTGGTACCAACATAACATCGATATTTTGGAAAGCTTTAATAACTTGATTTAAAATACCTTGTCTTTTATATTCATATTCATAAGCAGTTGCTGCATCATATTTAGCACCACCTTTAATAATTGAAGTAACAGTTGGATCCAAATCATTTTCGGGAGGATTAGTTGCATAAAAATCTTTAACAGCAGAATATCTTTCAGCGACCCAAGTACCTTCATATAAACATTTAGCTAAATCTAATAAAGGAGTAAAATCACAAGGTACAATTTCAGCACCTAATTGTTGGAAAGTTTCGATAGATTTTTGATAAATTTTTTGATTTTCTGTATCATTATACCATAAACCTTTGAAATCTATTGGAATTGCAATTTTCAAATTTGGAGGATAAGATTTAAGTGGATTATCAGGTAATAATCTTGAATATTCACAATTAAGTAAATCATCTTTAGCACAAATATTAAAAGCTAATTGAGCGTCATCTAAATTGAGTGCAAAAATGGAAGGACAATCTAATGATTTACAAGCAGGTACAACACCTGCAGTTGAAAAAGCACCAACTGTAGGTTTTAAACCAATTAAATTGTTTAAAGCAGCAGGCACTCTACCTGAACCTGCAGTATCAGTACCTAAAGCTACAGGAACTAAACCTCTACCAACAACAGATGCAGAACCTGCAGAAGATCCACCAGAAACGTGATCATCTGAGAAAACACATTTTGTAATACCGTAAGGAGATCTTGTACCTACTAAACCTGTTGCAAATTGATCTAAATTAGTTTTACCAATAATGATTGCACCTTGATCTCTTAATAATGAAACTATAGTTGCATCCTTTTCAGGAAGGTAAGAATAGGAAGGACAAGCAGCAGTTGTTGGAAAACCTAGAGCATCGATATTGTCTTTAACAGCAATTGGAACACCAAATAATTTTAAATTTTTCTTGTTTGATTTAGATTGCAAAATTTTCCATTGATGATTTAAATTTTCATTATCAACAATTGAGATCCAAGCAGGATCATTTTCAACTGATTTGATATGATTGACTAAAGATTGAAGTAAAGTAAAAGATTCATAAGAGGTGGTTTCTTTATTATAAGAGACCCAATCGGATACCGACCAACCAACAGTACTCATTTTTCCGTTAAAAAAAAGTGTGTGTTGAGAAATGTATGAAAAATCTGTTTGAAGTAGAACATGTCAAAAAAAAGGGTTAGTATTTAGGACAAATGCGAGGGAGAGAGAGAGAGAGAGAAATGCAAATGACAAGGTGTAATTGAGAAACATACCTTAGTTTAGATAAAATATATGTACTGATCTGTAAGTGAAAAATCAAAGATACAATATAAATGAATGGATGTGAGAGAGTATTCAGATATATGCAAACTTTATATCGAAGTATACGTGTGTGTGTGTGTGTGTGTTTGCACGTATATATATATATGATTAAACTATGTATATATTACACAGAGTTATAGTGAAGCAGTGGATCAAAGAGGATCCATAGTGGAGAACGGCCAACTGTGCAGTATTTAAATAAGCAATTTTTCAGATATGAAGCTCGGCGATGTCCATCATGGAGAAACTGATAAGGGTTTCGGCCCGCCGAGTGGCAAGATCTGTGCTGTGCCCTTTTTACGTCATCCGCACCAGCAACGGGCCGCGATTGTTCTGTGTGCCGGCTATTTCCGGTCACGTGTGCGCCGGTCGACGCGGCGCTGCTCTTTTTCTTCATTTTCTTCATTTCCGCATTTTTTCTTGTGGAGCCGGGAAAATGCGGGAATTTTCCAACACGTCTAGCGCGAAGGCAACTTTTTCCCTTTTTCTTTTTCTTTTTCTTTTTTTTGCCCTTAGCACGGATTTGCAGATGCATTGTGTGGTTTCTGACGGAATCTCTTGATCTGTAGGTTACGTTGCTACACCAGCACACTTTTCCATTCCTTGTACTATATATCTGCTACATCATATATCATCGATACATCTGTTATATAGCTTGTCTGATATTCTATATACCGATACTTCAGTTCATTCAACACCCTCGATTACTTCATCAATAATTATTGTATACTAATACTCCTTTCAACAAATATATATATATACATATTATACCAATAGTAATACATCCATTGCTGTTGTTTATTAGCCACATCTATACAATTAACTACATCTCAATCATACTATAAGCACTTTTCTACTTATTGCATATAATTATTGTCTATTTTCTAATCATTAACTTCACCTAAAATTTATCACTGTCATAAATTTGATTATTTCAACTAATATATATTGAAAATAAGTATAGGCGAAAAAAAAAAAAATTCCCTACTAAGTTTACAAGAAATAACAAGCAATTTAAAATATATTTTCATAGTTTCAGATCACCATTCTTGAAAAGTCATATTCATATCACATTCACATTCACCTCCATCATCTTTTCTAACACGTGTTTTTAAAAAAATCAAAATATCACTGGTCTGTATTTTATTTCAATCCTTTTTTTTCGAACTCAACTGTTAACAAAACTAACAATCAATCAATTGAATTTTTTCTCTTTTTTTTGTTCCAAAAATTAATATTAATAATAATAATAATAATAATAAAAAAGAACCCCCTCCTAATTTATTCTTCTGCGACTATAATTTATTCACTAAAATTATCAAAAACTTTTTTTTTCCACTACTCTTAAATTTATTCCCCCTATCCTAATATGATTAAAAGAAGTTTTGTTAACTCTTTACCTTTAAAGTTGAAAAATATCGTTTTAGATCAAGATAATGATCAATCTCATGATAATGAAATCTTATGCAACCCCTCAAATATTTACGATGATGTAAATAATAATAATATCGATGATGCAGAAAATACTATCAACTCTAATATTAATATTGATATCAATAGTCATAATGATATCGAATCAGTAAATCAAATGGATAAATTAGTACCATTTGATACTAATTTATTATCTAACACCAAGCCTTTCGATTTAAATGCAAAACAATTTTTGATCGATAGATTAGTAGATTTGAAAGGTATTATTTTTACACAATTTAATGACATTCAGTTAAAATTATTTGACGTTGATTCAACTATTTCGCCTTTTGAATTTGACAAATTAATTTCAAAATTAGATGACAACCAATCAAGAATTTTATTATGTGAAAAAATCAAATTAATTTATGGATTTAATAGTTTAACTTCATTTATTATTAGATTAATTAATATTTTAAATTTTAGTACATTTTTCTCAATTTTCGATATTACATCAAATATTAAATTATACGGTTTCTATTCTTTAAATTATAAAAACCCCGTTGAAATTTTAGTTAAACAAATAAGAAATGATTTATTTATTGTTAAATCATTTAAAGAATTTACTATTCAAGAAATGAAAAAAGAACACGATTTTCATTTACCTTATAAAGAATTTAAAAGATTAAATTTAAATGATGGTAATTTAGTTGTCGTTAAAATCTTATTTAAAAATGAACAAAAACCAATTGATTTATCTTTAATTAAACCATTATTACCTAAAATTAAAATGTTACATTTATCTTTAGAAAATGAATCAAAATTAAAACCTTTTAATGATTTAATTGATGAATATGGAATAACTTTAAATTATTTGAAATTTGGTGTTAATAGAGGTACATTTAAGAAAATTCCAATTAAAAATAATATCGATGTAATGAAATTAGTTAACATTGATAATTTAAATTTTATTAATGATTTAAAATCTTGTCAAAGTTTAGATGTTTTTTTCGATAATTGGGAATTAAGGAAAAATTGTGATATCAAATTTCAAGAAAATTTCATTATTAAGTTTGAAATTTCTAATATGATTCAAAATTTGAGAACTTTAAATATATTCCATACTTATATTAATTCAAAAGATTTAAATAAATTGAAAAATTTCCCAAATTTAACTTATTCTAAAATTAGTTACGTTATTTTAGATAATGAAGGTTTTGATTTAAGTGAATGTAAAAATTTACAAGAATTGAAAATTCATTTTACTTATCAAAAATTAATTGAAGAATCTGATGATAATTACGTTAATAAAATTCATTGGCCAAAAAATTTGAAAAAATTATCAATTACTATTCATAACATTAAAAATCTTATTCAAAATTTCTCTATCAGATTAAATATTTTGAAAAAAATTGCTAAACCTTTACCAAGTTCAATTATTGATTTATGTATTGATATTAGTTATGATACTGGAGGTTCAGGTCCTGAATTATATGCTATTTCAAGAGATGATATAATTAAAATTTCAAATTTAATTAATAAAATATTAACAAATAATTTAGAAAATTTGAAATTAAAAGGTATTTCTAGATATAATTATAAAATTGGTAAACCATTAATTTTTAGTGCAATAGATTTCCCTCAATCACTAAAATTATTATCATTAAATGATTTCATTTTAGATTATAATTTTATTAATTTACCAAATTTGAAAAAATTATATTTTGAACATTCACTGTTTGATTCAGATTTTAAATTACCAGTTTCAAATGAAATTTTAATTGAAAAATGTACTTTTAAAGATTTAACTTATATACCTTTAGTTACTTCAAATTGTCAAAAAATTGAATTTAAAATGTGTACTTTTAGAAAGATTCCAAGTTATAATGGTGATGTTTCAAATGTTGTTGTTAATAATTGTAGAGTTATGGAGCAACCAACAAATAATATATTCCAATTTTCAAATAATAATAACAATTCTAATAGTGCTATAACTTCAAATAACTCTAACAATAATAACCATCATAAATCCAATAATAACAACAACAACAACAATAATAATAATAATAATATTAACTCAATTAATAAGAACCAAAGAAAATCTAAAAATTCCTCTTCTAACTCCAGAAAATTTGATGACGATTTCAGTGGTTTGACATCACCTTCATTTTTGAATTATGGTAATAAAACAAACAGCCCAGACAAAAATAATGATAATCTAAATCTTATTAATGGAACTAGCAACAATAGTAATAATAATAATAATAATAATAATAATAATAAATCTAATAACTTTTTTCATAATGATCTCGATATGCAATTTGTTAATTTATCATTAAACAATCAACAATTTATGAATCAATCAACTCCTGGTACACCAAATTATATGAGCTTAGGATCACCTCCAATTTCTTCATCTGCTGCATCGATTTCTTCTTCTAACGTTTTTAATAAATCTTTAATGTCACCATCATTAGGTGGTCATTTTAATATTAATGATCAACTAGATAATTTATATGACTCTGATGCATTTATTATGACACCTACTGGATCAAGAATGTCAATGAGTGGTAGTGCAGCGTCGTTACTTGGTACAAATCAAAATGGATCATCACGACCTTCATCACAATATTTAAATTCCCAACAGCAACAACAACAGCATCATCATACCTTACCTCATTCACTTTCTTCGCAACAACAGCAACAGCAACAACAAAGCGCATCACAATTGATGAATCCTGTTCTTGGTGCAATGAATGGGTTTAACAGTTATAATGGTATGAATTCAATTAATAATATGAATAATATGAATAATATGAATAATTTTAACAGCTTGAATAACTTTAATGGAATGAATAATTTGAATGGATATAATAATTTCAATAATATGAATAATATAAACATGAATAATATAGGTATGAATATGAATATGAGTGGATTGTCCAATACACCTAATTCACCTTCTACATTAAACAATCATAATAATTCAAACCCAAATGCAAATACAAATTCAAGTACAAATACAAATATAAATACAAATTCAAATGTTAATATGAATGTCAATGCCAATAAGTATGTTAATAACGGTTCTAATTATAATACCAATAATAACAACAACAACAACAACAACAATAGTAATAGTAATAATAACCATAATATTACTAATAACGATAATAACAACATTGGTAATGATATTAATATGAATTTGAGTAGCAGTATGAATGTGAATTTATCTAACTCATTTAACAATTTTAATTCTATGAATTCCATTTTTATGTCAAATAATTCATCACAGAGGAATTCATATATTGATTTAGATTCATCAATTTATAATTCTAATAATAATGTTACTAATACCAAGAATAATAATGGTAATGGTAATGGCAATGGTATGAGACCATCATCATCACAACTAACACCTTTACAAACAAGCACACAACTTTCTAATACACCATGATATTTCCTTTATATATAAACTATAACCAAAACAGATGAAAAAATATTGAAAAACAGAACAACAAAGATAACAATGTTGGGTAATTTCAATTATTTAATGATATTTTATTTCCTTTTCTTAATTTTTATTGAAAACAATTATTTTTTTTTACACTTATAAACGTTTTTTTTTCCCGTATATGTATATATATACATATATATATATATAGTATATATATCATAAATATTAATATTATTTTGCTAATTTTCTACTAATCCGTTTCCAAGGCAGGGAAATTTTTTTAATTTAATTTAATTTTTTTGTTTGTTTGTTTGTTTGTTTGTTTGATTTATACATAAATAAATAAAGTAAACTATACACAGATAAACTAATTAATACAAGGCGGCGTTTTTTTCTTTTCTTCGTTTCTCTCAATGATTATAAATGAATTGTCAAAACATCATAGTTACTAAATTGTTGATTACATGATGGACATTTCCTCATTCTAGAATTTAATCTATTATCTATACAATCACTGCAAAAACAATGACCACAAGTTTTTAATGCAACATTTTTAAAATTTTTTGTACATAGAGAACATTTAGTCATACTTTTTAAAGCATTTGCCATATCAGAATCTAAAGATGAATCAGTATTTAAATTATTTGAAGAATTTAAATTATTTAATAATTTATTATAAGAATCTGCACGAGATTTTTCTGAATTTAAATCTTGTTCTAATAATAAAATTTTCTTTTTTGATTGATTTAATTCAATTAATATTTTAGATAATTTATCATTTAATAACCTTTCAGATTCTAATTTATTTAATTTAAAATTTGATAATTTATCAATTTCATTTTTAAGTGATTGAATTTGTGAATTATATAATTTTTCAATTTTATTTAATTTATCAAAAATTTTAGAATCAATTTTAAGTTTATTATTTAATTCTAATTCATTTGATTTTAAAATTTCAATTAATTCCATTTGTTTTGTTAAATTTGAAGATAAAATTTTATTTTGTGAACTTAAAGCATCTTTTGATCTCATTGCTTGAAAATATTTTTCATCAGCTTTTGATTTTTCAATTGATAATTTATTAATTAAAATTTCATTATCATAATTTGATTTTAATTTAGAAATATTTAAATCTCTATTTTTTTTAAAAGCTTCTTCAATTTGTTTAATTTCATTAATTAAAATTTTTGATTGATCATCATTAAAATTATTTGATATATTATTTAATTTATTTTCTTCTAGTTGATTAATTCTTAAATTTAAAATATCAACTTGTTCATTAAATAAAATTAAATAATCATTTTTAGATTTCTCTTTTGATAAAATTGATAATTTTGATTGTAAAGTATCTCTATCAGATCTTATTCTATTAATATCATTTTCTAATTTTGAAATATATTGATTATTATTATTTAATTCAGTTTTAAATTTAGATTCGATTTTATCTTTATTAATTTGGAAACTTGATTCTAATTCAAATAATTGATTTTTCAATTTTTCATTTAATAAATTTAATTCATTTACTTTTGAATTCAAATTAGAATTATCATTTAGTAATGATTTATAAACTTTAGAGTTTAATATATCATCACTTGAAAGATTAGTTAATTTATTATTTAAATTTACAATTTGAGAATTTAAATCATCAATATTTTTCAGTTTTGAATCTAATTGTTCATTAATTGTATTATTTTTAGAGGTTAAGGAGACAACAGTTGCATTTAATTCATTAATTAAAGATTTATTTTCCCCTGATATAGGAACATAATCGGTTGCTGAATTGTCATTATTAATTTGATCTTTCTCTGATATATTACTTCTGCTGCTGCTGCTGCTGCTGATGTTGTTGTTGTTGTTGTTGTTATCATTATTATTATTACTGTTGTTGATGTTACTGTTATTGTTGCTGTTGGTTCTATTATTATCATTAGTTGTGGATGGAGAAGATAAATTAGTAAGTTTGGAAATATCTTCTTCTTCTTTAATTCTCAATAGAGATTTAGAAGATAAACGATTTATATCATTTAATAATTTATCGATTGTTATGTTGAGTTCGTCAACGTCAGATTTTAAAGATTCATTATTTTTCACCAAAGATTTATTAGATATATTTAAATCTGAAATTTCACTTTGTAATTTCAATATAATTTCTTTTGAATTCAAGTCTATGCTAGTGTCTTTGTTTGAGGTTATAAAATTTAAATAAGATTGTAATTGTGATTTCAATTTAGAAAGTTCATCATCCATAGATATATTTGAGAATAAGAACAAATTTTCAGTCTCGTTGTTTTTATCAGCAACATCGTCATCAGTTATATTTGGATAAAAAGTTTTAAATAAGGAGAGTATTTGAAACCACCACTGTTTTAAAGTCAATAGCTGTAAATTAGTTGAGTGATTATCAGCTTTAAAATGGTTTAGTTTATTAAATAATTTGATAGATCTATTTTTCTGAATCTTGTATAATCTATAAATACATTGTTTCTGGAAATATACAACATCATCTTGGTTTAAAGGTTCATCTTTATTTGAAAGCTGATCATGTAAACTAGACAGTGATTTCTCAGATTCGATTAATTTTTTGATTTTCTTAGGATTTGGTGAGGGTATATGGTTATCGGCGGCTTCCCTTTTCATTTGAATATAAGAAGAATACAGGAACCGGTATCAAGAAGGGGGCATTCGATTGCAGCAAGAGGAGCAGCAAGGAAGAAGACAAGCGTCGTTAAGGGAAACTTGGAGGCGAAGCTTCGTTACAGCTGAGCATTTTGAGAAATCGCGGGCAAAACAAAAAAAATTTCAGCCAGCACGAAAAAAATAAAAAAAAATAAAAATTTTGTGTCTCCAGCATCGTCGCGCCCATCGCCGCGCCGGTCGACGCGCCGCTTATTGGCGCTGAGGGGAGAGGGGAGAGCCCCGGCAGCTGGGAAAGAAAGCAGAAGCCAGAAGCAGGAGGAAGCGCCAGTGAGGGAAAAGGGAGAAATTCCCCCCAACTGGATTTTTCGTCTTCTTTTTCTTTCTACTGCTTGGAGGATGCACATTTTTTTGCTTTAGGGAAGAGAACGGATTTGCCACCCGAGTACATAACGCAACAAGATAGCCATGTTCAGACAAGTGATCAGATCCAGTGTTTTAGCTGCAAGAATTAACGGTTTACAATCATTAAGATTTGCATCATCTATTTCAACTAATGAAGTTTTAAATAGATCAATTCAAGTTTTGAAAACTTTTGAATTAAAAACAGCAGAACAACCAATTACTATGCAAACACAATTTACAAAAGATTTAGGTATGGATTCATTAGATTATAATGATGCACTTGTTGCATTAGAAGAAGAATTCGATGTCGTTTTCGATGATAAAGTTGCAAATGAAATTACAACAGTTGGTGAAGCCGTTGAATATATTGCAAAGAATGTCATGCCAGAAGAAGATATCCTTGATAAAGAAATCCGTTAATACATCCCATATGTTTACCGTATTGCTTTTTTCTCTTCATCCTGTCATACACGTATTTATCTACTTATAATCTACATACTATATATATATTTATGTGTACATGTGTATATAGTTGTCAATTTATTTATTCTTATAAATTATAATGTATAACACACCTCACACACACACTCTCTCTCTATTATTACGTACACTGCACACTGTGGTTTCTCGTTTTTTTTTTTCTTACTACGGAGGCAAAAAAAAAATTTAAAAGAAAAAAAAAACCAAAAGGTGTAAAACTGGCATTACGTGACACAGTGAATACGACAGCTATATCCATCTTTTGCAGACGTTCCCTTTCCACAGCAGAGTGCAGGATGACGGACCAGATCACAGACAAGCTACAGAACACCGTTTTGTCTTCTACGGACGAAGAAGGGCTTATTGATGAAAACAACAACAGTGAGCTGGATGAAGAAGTTGAAAACGATATTGAAGACGACGATGACATAAAAGCTAAGAACGACTCAATTCAACGCCAGAATAACTTAAAACATATCGAAGAAACTTACGGCTTGACAACTATACCTGATACCAACATAGATATACTACCTTCAGATAATGAACTGACTTCCGATATACCTTTGGACACAGATTATATAGATTTGGTTCATTTGAAAATCAATTCGTTGGAAAATTTACATTTAGAGAAATTTCTGAACTTGGTTACAATCAATCTAAGGGATAACTTGATTACTTCCCTCAATGCGTTGAAATTTATTGACGACAAAGTTAAAGCACAGATTGAAGAATTGGATTTTTACGATAACAGAATCAAACATATATCAAGTCATTTAAACGAGTTCCCGAATTTGGCGGTTTTAGATTTGAGTTTTAACAACATCAAACACATCAAACACATTGAAAATTTGAAAAAATTGAACCATTTGTATTTCGTCCAGAACAAAATCAGTAAAATTGAGAACCTTGATAGTTTTAAAGATTTAGTAAATTTAGAACTAGGAGGTAATAAAGTCGAATTAATTGAGAATTTAAGCAATTTAACTAGTTTGGAACAGTTGTGGTTAGGCCAAAACAAAATTAATAAACTACAAGGGCTAGAAATGTTGAAAAATTTGAAAATATTGTCAATCCAGTCGAATAAAATTGAGAAAATCGAAGGTTTGCAAAACTTGCAAAATTTGCAAGAGCTATACATATCTCACAACAAGATAACTAAACTAGAAAATTTAGAAAATCTAGTTAATTTGCAGGTGTTGGATGTAACAGGCAATCAAATCGAAGTCATTGAAGCCATGGACACGCTTACCGAGCTAACAGTTTTCTGGTGTTCGTACAATAAAATACACGACTTCAACAACATCCAGAAGGGGCTGCAACGCTGCCAGCAGTTGGAGACTGTCTATTTCGAAGGCAACCCTGTCCAGCTATCGGACCCTACGATGTACAGAAGGAAGCTCCGTCTCTGTTTCGGCGGTTCCCTCCAGAAGATCGATGCCATGTACGTAAAGTAAAGTAAAGCAAAGTGAAACAAAGCAAAGTGGTGAACTGTCGAGCCCCCCGCGCGGTGTTCAGCTGACAGCCGGGTGTGTCGTGTTTTGTGCCCCCGGGGGTCATTTCTGCTGATCCAGCACAGCAGGTGTTTCTTTTGTCTCCCTTTCTTTCCTTCTTCCTTTCTTTGTGTGCTTGTCTCTTCTGCAACTCAAACTGTTTCTTTTTTATACACTCTAATACCAACCCTCCTAATTTCCCCCAATAACTGTTAGATGACAGATTACCAAGTATCAATTGTACCTACTACACCTTTCAAAGACCAGAAACCAGGCACGTCCGGCTTACGTAAGAAAACGTGTGTCTTCCAATCACCCCATTACACAGAAAACTTCTTGCAATCGCTTTTCGACTCTATACCTGAAGGCTCTGAAAACTCAACATTAGTTGTCGGTGGTGATGGCCGTTTTTACAACGATCATTTCGTTAATTTAATTGCCAAAATTGGTGCAGCTAATGGTGTAAAAAAATTAATTATTGGACAAAATGGTATTTTATCAACACCTGCTGCATCAAATATTATTAGAACTTATGATAACGGTGATATTACCGGTGGTATTATTTTAACAGCATCTCATAATCCTGGTGGTCCACAAAATGATTGTGGTATTAAATATAATTTATCAAATGGTGGTCCAGCTCCTGAATCTGTTACAAATAAAATGTTTGAAAATTCAATTAAAATCGAAAATTTTAAAATTATAAAAAATTTACCTTTAATAGATTTATCAACAATTGGCTCTCAAAATTATGGTCCTTTAAAAGTTGAAATTATTGATTCAACTTTTCATTATGTTGAAATGTTGAAAAATATATTTGATTTTGATTTAATTAAATCTTTTATTCATAATAAAAATCAAAATAATTTTTCATTCCTTTTTGACGCTCTTAATGGTGTTACAGGTCCTTATGGTAAAGCAATTTTTATTGATGAATTAAAAATGTCACCAAATTGTATTCAAAATTGTGATCCAAAACCAGATTTTGGTGGTTTACATCCTGATCCAAATTTAACTTATGCTAAAACTTTAGTTTCAAAAGTTGATTCTAATAAAATTTCATTTGGTGCAGCTTCTGATGGTGATGGTGATAGAAATATGATTTACGGTTTTAATTCATTTGTCTCTCCTGGTGATTCTGTTGCAATTATATCAGAATATGCTGATAAATATATACCTTATTTTGTTAAAAATGGTATTTATGGATTAGCGAGATCAATGCCAACCTCTGGTGCAATTGATTTAGTTGCTAAAAATAAAAATTTAAATATTTATGAAGTTCCAACTGGTTGGAAATTTTTTTGTGCTTTATTTGATGCTAATAAATTATCAATTTGTGGTGAAGAATCTTTTGGTACAGGTTCAAATCATATTAGAGAGAAAGATGGTTTATGGGCAATTGTTGCTTGGTTAAACGTTATTGCAGCATTTGCTAAAAATCATCCAAATGAAATTCCAAGTATCGGTAACATTCAAAAAAATTTTTGGAAAAAATATGGTAGAACATTTTTTACAAGATACGACTATGAAAATATTTCTTCAACTGCTGCAAATAAAGTAATTGATTTATTAGAATCTCAAATTAATAATAATAATTTAACTGAAATTAATGGTTTAAAAGTTATTAAAGCAGATAATTTTTCTTATACAGATTTAGATGGTTCAGTTTCTAATAAACAAGGATTATTTGTTAAATTAGAAAATGGTTTAAGATTTGTTATTAGATTATCAGGTACAGGATCTTCTGGTGCAACTATTAGATTATATTTAGAAAAGCATAGTTCTGATATAAGTGATGAAATACTTTCATTGTCAGTTGATGAATATTTAAAAGATGATATTTCCTTTGTTTTAAAGTTTTTGAAAATGAAAGAGTTTATAGGCACTGATATTCCAACTGTTAAAACATAATATATTTATATATATGCAGAGATATATATACCATGTGTATTAGTCGTTATTTTATATAAAAACACCCATAATAAAACACACACACTTATACTTACACTTTTTACATACAATCCGTTTTTGCATTTTTTCTATTTTATTGCTTTTAGTCATTTTATATTTTTTTTATCCTATAAAGATTGTTTATAAATGGTTTGATATACAGAAGTGAGCGATCAAGTTGTCCATAATCTAGCAACACCGTCGGCCCCTGCAGAAAACAACCATGCTTCTCTTGGATGCCAAACAACGTCTAGAACACCTAATGAATTAACAAGTTTATGACCTGTTAATTTTTTTAGTGGAACTAATAAAGGATTTGTAATTAAATCATCATAAACTGTTGCATGAAAAACGTGAATTGATCCATCATCAGATGCAGAACAAAATAATGGTAATGAACCTTTATGAAAAGCAACTGATCTAACAGCTTTATCATGATATCTTAGAGTTTTATAAGGTGTTGAACTTAAATCTAAATCATGCCATAAAACTCTTTTATCATAAGAACCTGCAATCAAATGATCACCTGAACGTGGATAAATATCTAAACATGATAACCATCTTGCACCTGGTAATAATTTTTTAATTAAAGTTTGTAATTGTAAATTATAAATTCTAATATATCTTTGTGACATTACAATTAAAATTGGTTTATTTGGATGAAATTTAGCATCCATTAAAATTCCTCTACTTTTCCTAAATGGTGATTGTGATGAATGTTTACTTAATTGATGAATTAAAATACTTGCTTTATTACCACCATCTGGTGATACACTTAATAAATAATCACCTTTTCTATGCCAATCCAATTTTTTAATTGTTGAAGATGATGAAGATTGTCCTCTACTTGTTGTAATAACTAATAAAATACCTGAATTTAATTGATCTTTTGTTGGTTTATACCAATTTGCTGCATTTTTATCAATTACTATATTATTATCAGATTTTTTATTATTTTCTTCATTATCACCTTCATTATTTACACTTTCGTTATCATTATCATTTAATTTTTCAAATTTATCAGATTGTGTTTTAGCATAACCGTAACCATCTTCAATTTTTTTATGACTTTCATTTTCAATTTCATAACCAAATATTGGAGGTATAACGAAAAAAATATTTTCACCACATGATATAGCTAAAATACCTGAATCAATATTTGGATTCCATTTAATTGATTCAATTTTATCTTCACTATTTTCTTTAATATCATCAATTATTATATATTTGAAAATTTCACGTCCTGTTAAAACTTCCCAAATTCTAACTGTACCATCATCAGAACCTGTTGCTAACCAATTACCTGAAGGATGAATTGATAAAGTTCTAATTTTTTCAGTATGGCCTTCAAATAATGTACTTGTTCTAATTGGGAAAGGTCTTAAATCTTTTGGTGAAGGTAAATCAGGTATAAGTGAATTTGGATCAATATTTAATTTATTTTTCCTAACTCTTGGAGCTAAATATAAATCTAAACATCTTTCAAATCTTTCACGTATATTATTTTCATAACCAGGTACTTTACGTAAAGAATCAAATTTTTTAGGTAAAAAATTTGTTGGCCTATCAGATTCATCTAATTTTAACCATTCATTTATTTCATTATCATTTAATAAATATTCTTCTGGTGGATTATAAGATTCTTCATTAGTTGGAGGAGGTAATTTAGGAGCTCTTAAATTCATTATATGATCATTTGAAATTTCATCTTCAATACCTTCCCATAAATTGTAATTAAATTCAAATTCTTCATCAATTTTCTTTTTCTTATCAGGTGAAATAATTAAACCTTCCCTAATTGCTTTAACTAATTTCATAATTTTTCTAGCTTCATGTTTTGAAGGAGTAAATCTACTTTTAGGTTCAGGTGCAGCACTTAAAGGCATAATTTCAGTTTTAGATGTAAACCATTCAATTGTTGGTTCATAAGGATTTATATTATCATTAGTATTTTCACCTTTTTCAATTTTTCTAATAATTTCTAATTCTTCTTCATTAATATTAAGAGAATTACCAGTATTTTTATCTAATAATCCTGTCCAACCTTCAGGTAAATCTATATTTTCTAATAATTGATCTAATGCACTACCTTTTGCAGGTCTCATAATTCTTTTACCATTAATATCATAACCTATATGAGGATATTCATCATAAACAGAAATTGGTATATTACCTATAGTATTAAAATCTTCATTATCAGAATCATCAGAATCATAAACTGGATTAATTTCAGGTCTTAAAAATCTTTTTTCACCATTTGAAAATTTTGTTTCTGTTATATTTAATTTATCCAATTTATCATTTGACAATGTACGTAATTTAATATCTGATAATTTTTCAGTAATAGATTTAGAATCATCTGTTAAAGATTCCAAATCTGAATCTGTTACCGAATCTGAATCTGATCCTTCTTCTTCTGCAAGAAGTTTATTTAATTCATCATCAGAGTCTACACTTTCATCCTCATTATCATTATCATTTTCATTTTCATTTTCACCTGCTTCAGATTCAGATTCTAAATCTGAATCGTCACTTCCAGGATCTAACAATCCATCAACGTTAATTTCGTCTTCTTTTGAAACAGCGTTTGTCTCTTCGTGTCCTCTTTTCAAACCCATACTGATATCCCTGATCCAATCTAAGTCTAGTCCAGTCCAATGCAGTCCAGTTCCAGTATCCAAACAACTATACAAACTGAAAAAAAAAGTTTTTTTGAAAAATTAAATAAAATTAAATAAAAAAATTTTTTTCTAAAAAAAAAAAAATTTCTGAAAAATTTCCACGAAAAGAAAAATTCGCGAATTCGCCTCTGTACACACACACAAACTATGTTCTAAACGCCATAGACGAACACTTGACCATCGTCACTAGCACTGGCCCATTCCAACATAGGACCGTCTGTAGGATAGCCAGTATTGGCATTGGAATTGGCGTTGGCGGTAGTTTCTTGATTCTTTTTACCTTCTTGGAGAATGCAAGATTGGTCTGAACTTGACAAAGAAGGTCTCCAATCCACACAATTCACTAATCCTGTATGATCATGTATTCTATGCAGCACATTACCATTATAACCAGACCATAACCAAACGTCACCGTTTTTGTTAAATCCACTAATTACTAAACCGTTACCTGCACATCCACGAAGTATGTAATTTGTATTATTTGAATTAGTATCAATTCCAAGATTCGACTCAGGTATTGACAATGTTAGATCAACAAATGGATAATCGGGATCATTGTTTAAACCGGATATATTAACTAATATCAATCCATTGGACTTTGTATTTAGTAATAAATACTCATTTCCTTTATTATTCAAATTTTTAAAATATTTATCAGCTTTTTGAATTGATACAGGTTGGTCAGGGATATTGATCTTTTTTATTAGTTTCAAATTGGATAAATTTAAAATTATTAAATCATTTGATAATGATATAGAATAGATTTTATCATTGAAAATTATGAGATCAGTTATTTGAATTGTTAAATATTGATTTACAATTTGATTTGACTCAATGTTGAAAATGAATAATTTACCATCGTTTGAAGAAATCAATATATTATTTGATGAATTAAAATCGGGTAAAAACGATGCACAAGAGAATCTTGATTTTGTGAAAAAATTTAAGTTTTTGTTATCAGTTTCATAAATATTTTTCTTCAAATTTAAATCGAAAATCTTCATTGATTGATCAAATGAAATTGATAATATTTTCGATGAGTCAAATGACCAATTGATGAAAATAATCGATTCGGAATGATTATTAAGAATATTCAAAATTGAATAATTATTTAGAATATCGTAAATTATAATTTTGCAGTCTTTTGAGCCTGTTGCTAAGTATTTCCCATTTGGTGAATATTTTAAACACCATACCTCATTTGAATGGAAGTTTAGGATTTTCTTTTTATTAATTGGTAGTTTCTCATAATTTAAATTATTTAATATTAGTTTCTCATAGTTTAAGTTATTAGAAATTAGTTTATTAAAACTTAAAATTTTAAAATTCGTTAAAACGTTAAATAAATGATCAACTAATAAATTTCTTGATTGCTTAATTGTTTTTATATCAATCCAATTAATCGAATTTAGATACGATTTGTTTAAATTGATTAGAACAGATGATAAATTCTCTCTGTTTCTTGGGTCAATTTTAAATTTATATGAAGTGTTATTATCATCACTATCATATTTCCTAAACAAATTAAGCGCAGATATTTTATCATTAACAATTAATGATAATTCAAGTACTGCAAAACTTAACAATTGATTAAAAATTTTATTTTTATCAATACTTGGATTATATTTAATAAGAATATCGAAAACGTAATCTATATTATCATTGGATATCAAATTCAAAGACTCAGAATCGTACAAATTCTCCTTCAGTTCCCTTTTATCAAGCAAATAATTTTTGTGATAAGGATTAAATTTGGGAGATTTCAAAACTTGTTCAGCCAATGATATATTATTCGAAGTGTACAGATACTGTGCGATAACCGATAGATTATCATCGATATCAACAACGCTATCAGTGCCGGTATCAGTCATATTATAAATACGGTATCTGAATAGTTTATTGCATTCCTACAGTGTGAAAAGGCTAGGTAACATTACAGGCTAATATAAAATTTGACACCACAAAGCGAATCTCTAGCAATATATTGAGTGAGTTGCAGAGAATTAAGAAGTGGCTTTTTCCATTTAAATGGAAATATCGATCTTCGGCCGGCCATTTGTGTGGAAGCATCTCTACTAAAAAAATACCAAAGAGAGCCACTGGTATCCAGCAGTGTATTTGTAAGTGTCAAAAGAAGGGGAAATCAAAGAAGAAAGTAGGTGAAGGAGAGAAAAGAGGGAAGAACAAGCAAGAGAAAAAGAAAGAGGAAGAGAAATTTTTTTTCTCTTTAAATACTCACACAGTGCTCCAACGAGGAAAACCAACTGGCAAAGAAGGGTTTCTTCTAACAAGCTGGACACAGGATGCAACACAGAACAGTCACGTTTGTAACAGGTAATTCCAACAAGCTCAGAGAAGTCAAGGCCATTCTTTGTCAGACTGATGGAGTATACAATGACGTTGTAGGTAATTCACAAATCACTAACAAACCGTTAGATCTCGACGAAATACAAGGTTCAGTGGAAGATGTTACAATCCATAAAGCATCACAGGCAGCTGCATTGATAAACGGTCCAATTTTAGTCGAAGATACATGTTTATCATTCAATGCATTGAACGGATTGCCAGGCCCTTATATTAAATGGTTTGTTAAAGACCTCGGATTATCAGGTCTTAACAAACTTTTGGTTGGATTCGATGATAAATCGGCTAAGGCTATTACAACATTCGGTTACTGTGAAGGTCCAGGTTGTGAAGTTAAATTGTTTCAAGGTATTACAACCGGTGCTATTGTTCAAAGTACTGGGCCTACCAATTTTGGATGGGATTCAATTTTCAAACCTGACGGTTTTGACACTACATACGCAGAAATGAAAGGTGAAGCTAAGAACAAGATCAGTCAAAGAAGTAAAGCTTTAGCTAAAGTCAAGGAGTTCCTCCTAAATAACTAATAATGTTCCTGTATACACTCGCCACGTCTGCAACAGTTGTCTACTGTTACAGTGGTTTTCTTATTTTTCTTTTTTTTCCAAATCATTAGATTAGACATATAAAACCGTAACACAAATAGTAAAAATAAAAATACATAAATAAACAATAAACAATAAAATAAGGGTAGTAGTTAAAAGCATCCAGTTCTTTCAACACATTTTTTCTGTTGTTTTTTCCCAACTCCGAGTTTCCGTTTTGTTTTCCTTTTCCGTCTTTTTTTTTTTTTTTCCTTTTTTCTTTTTCCTGGCTTTCTTTTCCCCCAGTTTATGGTTTCAGATATCTAAAATAATCTTCTGTAAAGAAACCAAATAAACATAACAATCAAAAATGAAATGACCATATAATAACCTTTGGTCATAACATGATACATTAACTTACCTTTGATTCTTTGAATATTGTGAGTTTCAATTTCTTTAACACATTCACCAACTTGTTGGAAAATATATTTACTTTCTTGAATAACTTCCACTTTCTCATCTTCTGTTAAAAAATTTCTAGTTGCCAATTCATAATCACGTTTATATAAAATTCTTAAATCTTCCATATTAGCACTGTCATAACCATCAAATCTATAAAAATTAGTACCTTTGCTTATAATTTCTTCATAAGATTTACCTTCAACTTGAGGGAAAAGTTTTAAACTTTTACCAACTTGTGATGACATAATTCTACCACCTGCAAATAATGCTAAATATAAAACGTGCATATAAGCTAGTAAAAGATAAGGATGTTGACTAATAGAATTTTTAATATAGTCAACAAACTCACATTGTTTTGTTAAAATTGGATTACTAAATTTTTCTTCGTTGTCATTATAGAAAAACATTAAATCATCAAATAATTTTTCACGTCTTAACATTTCAGGTTTGTAAATTGATTTGAACATTTCAGTATATTTTGAGTTTTCATCGTTTAACTGAATAAACATTGAATCTTCAATTGCTGAAAAAATGTGGTAAAACAATTGAATACCTTGTCTGTATATTTTTGGATCTCTAACAGCAATTGCAAACTTTAATGTAACAAGTTTATCAATTGAATTGTGTAATTGTCTAGTTTCTAAATTTATTCTATTAGCTAAAGCGCCAACATCAGTTCTAGAAGGAATAATTTCGTTTGAGTGCATTGTGTGTAGTGTGTTTTTGTTGAATGGAAATATAAATAAAATAAAATAAAATACAATAGACAGGAAGAGGTAAAAAGTATAACCCAAATTGATTTGGTGGGGTAGGTGAAATCAGAAGGAAAGTAATCTATTTATATGGTAAACAGTGTTTTGCAAACGTGTTGCCTCTGTACACCCAAAGATTCTGTGCTCGGTGTACAGATACACCATGGTTTTTCCATGCAGATATCTCCGCAATTTCCGACGCCGATCGACGCGTGTATTTGTTTGTAGACGATCGACGCAGACATTGTTCGTTTTTTTGTTTTTTTGGCAATTTTCCTCGGTTTTTTTTTTATTTTTTTTTTTTTGAGTGTCTCTCGAAGAAAAGTTCATTTTTTTTTCACTTTGCTTCAACAAGTCACAGTGTACAGTGAAATTGTAAAGTGGATAAGTAACACTTCAATACACAAATGTCCAAAACCCCTGCATCGGTCATTAGAGCAAGTTTGATCTTGTCTCGTGCTCCAATAGTCACCAAAGATATACCAGTGTTTGAGAAAACATTCTATAATTACAATAAAGAACTGGAACAAAGACTCATGTGGACATTCCCTAAATGGTATTATTTTAAGAAAGGTACTGTTGCAGAAAGAGAATTTAGAGAAGCTCAAAATTATCCTGTACCTGCCTCCAAAGGTGTTTGGTTCCCTAATGGTATACCTGATATTAAACATGGTAGAGATAGAAGATTTAAACAATCAGTCATTTTACCTACAAAGAAACAAATAGGTTCACAAGTTAAGAAAACTAATCAAGATGGAGAAACTGAAATAGTTGAAGAAGAAATTGAAGCAGAAGAAGAAGATCCTGATGATGTTAGTAGATCTGTTAAATTAAATAGTAGAATTACAAAAGCTGATGAATCAAATGATATGAAATCTCTTGAAAGAAAATTACCAAGAACTCTTTATTTAATTATTAACAATTCAAAATCTTCTAAATGGGAATTACCAACTTTTGATGTAGTTAATAATGGTAATGCTAAAGGTTTACACGAAATTGCAGAAGATGGTGTACGTGAATTAGGTGGTGACAAAATTAATACTTGGACAGTTTCAAATTCTCCAGCTGCAATTGTGAAAACTGATACATCTAATGACTTCTTAATAAAGTCTCATATAATTGCAGGTAAATTTGATCCAAAAAGCGATTCAAATATTGATTATTTATGGGTAACAAAAGAAGAAATGAATGATTTATTAAATACCGAATATTACTCTCAAATTCAACATTTGTTTCACGAATAGATACTAAACTTATAGACTCCCTCTAACTACTGACTATATATTTCATAATACTCTTATAACATGTAAATAGTTCACAAAACTTGAAACCGCTATTTCACAAAATGCTCAGCCTTTTCTCGCTGGGTGGCGCCTCTAAATAGCTGTAAATAAACGAATAGGCAACTCTTATATCCATATATGCTCTTGTTCATCCTTTTATTTTTCCTTTTTCTTTTTTTTTTCTCCCTTTGTTTTGTGTTTGACGGCTTGGATCTCTTTCTCTCTGGTCGTTACAGCGTATACAATTGAAATGTCGACGCCAGATTATATAGCCGAGAGATTGGTTCGTTTGGTATGTGTTGGATTGAAAGAAGCAACAATTGATTCACCTTCTTTTAGAGCCTCGTTGAATTTTATGCATGTCTCAATTTTAGATGCTTCAAATTTGATTGAATCCAAATTGATCTTGTATAACCAATATATCAACTCTTTAATCTTATTAAACAATTTATCTATCCAATTGAATAATCCATTCATTTCCAAGATTTTATCCATATTAGATTTATCTCATACTCTAGTAAATAATTTAAACTTGATAATAGATTATGATATACCTTATTATTTCGAAGTTAGGAAAAATTTTGAAAAAATTCAGATAAAATATGATAAAATTTTATCAAATTTTATGCAAATTAGAAAATTTACTGATTTAAATATTATAAAAGAAGATGCTTTCCAATTATTTGAAATTAGGAAACAATATATTCATTTATCAATGAATTTATGGATTATTATAAAAAACTTAGATTTTAAAATTAGTTCAGTTAAAAGTCTTTATTTTAATTCCGATATCGATCAAAATTTAATTAATGCATTAAATTTAACTGAATATTTTAAATCAATTAATTCATTAAAACTGGATAATGAATTAATAACTACTTCTTGTAATTTATTATCAAATGATTTAAATAAGGCTAAAATTAGTTCTGAAGATGTTGCATATAAAATGTTTACTCCTTCATCAAATTTAAATGATTATGAATCAATTAATAGTATAAAATATTTAGAAAATGAATCAAACATTTTAGAGAAACATGGATGGATATTTATTAAATCACTTAATTTAGATGGTTCAAATACTGTTTGGATAAAAAGATGGTTATTTATTAAAAATGGTATTTACGGATTTTTATCAATTTCCCCTGATGGTCAATTTGTTCAAGAATCTGATAAATTTTCTTTTCATGATTGTAAAATTTCAATACCTGAAGAAGATAGGAAATTTGTTTTCAGTTTAAATAATAATTATTATAAAATTAATTTAATTATTCAAGTTGAATCTTTAATTGAATTGAAAAGTTGGTTAACCGTTTTCAAAAATAATGAAAAAATTTATAAATCTTCTTTTAGAATACCTCCAACTTTACCTTTATTAAAAATAACTCCTATTGTTGCAAAAGATTTAGAAATAATAACTAATTCAAATTTTAATAATAATCCAAAATTAAATAAAACTTTTAAATTAATTGAACAACAAATTAAAAATCTTCCAATGATTTCAATTGATCCACCAATTAAAACTAAAATTACTTCTCAATTATCTATGGCTCATATGTATATTAATTCTTTACCAATACCTTCTGCTATAACAGCTAATTTTTGGGGTTACGTTAATTGGGGATTATATTTTATTTTAGATACAATAAATAATGATAGTGATATTAATTATTCATATTTGAAAACTACCAAATTAATTGATCCAAATGATTCATTAATTAAATGGAGATACCCAGCTTATTATCCAGAAAATTTGAAAATCTTTGATGCTGAATTAAGATCAATTTTTGAATATATTATTAAAGATGATGAATTTACATTATTAAAATTTAATTCTACTTGGTCACCAAATTCAAATCAAAAATTATTTTGTACAAATTTTATAACAACAAAAGCATTTTATGTTTATAGTCATACATGTGGTTTGATTTCAATTTCTCCAATACCTTTATCAAATTTTTTAAATGTTGAAATTATAGACAAAGATATTCTGATTAAAAATAAACATAAATCCAATAATAATAAAAATGAAAGCGAAAATGAGAATGAAAATGAGAACGAAAATGAAAATATGAATGACAATATCAAAGATAAAGATATTAAATATAATGTTATGAAAATTTATTTTGTTAATGGATTATCAATTAAAGTTCATTTACATTATACATTAGATGATTGTTTAATTATTAAAGACCAATTTAATCATATTTTAGATGATCAAAGATTTAAAGAGTCACAGGGATCCGATGATTTGGAAAATACTATTAGAAATCTGAATGAAATAAAATCAAATTATGAATATAAAAATATAAATGATATTAATCGTAGTGTTAATGGAATAAAAAACGAAACTATTGCAAATGGTATAACTAAAACTACATTAAATTTAAACAAACATAAATTAAATTATTCGTCCGATATGACACTGTTGATGATTGAAAATTTTCATATACCTTGTAAATCATTATTTCATATATTATTTGGAGATGAATCTTATTTATTACAATGTACATTACCTTTATCATCTACAATTTTTAAAGATGATATGTCAAAACATACTTTATGGAGATGTGATTCAAATCAGAAACTAACAAGAGTTGTTTGGAATCCAATTTTCAAAATTCCTTGTGCAAAACAAATGATTGAAATGATGGATAATAACAAATATTATAATATATTACAACAAACACCTTATCTAAGATTTGTTTTCGGTATAAATAAAAAGATTTATATGAGATTTATTATTCATTCAACAGATTCTAAAAATTGTAGATTGTTAGTTTATTATTCTTTAGGTAATGAGAAAAATATTGCTATGTTAAATTGGTTTACTAAACAAGTGATATATCAAATCATGCATTTTAGAATGAATGCATTATTTGATAAAATTAATGAAGCAGTCAGATCAATTTCAAATGATAACAAAAAAATTTCTGCAAGTATTAAAAATTATGGACCAATTACAAAATATGATAGTGATGAAGTTACTAAAGAAGAAGAAAGTTTTGAAAGTTCAATTAGTTTTATACCTTTACAATTGTTTTCATCATTTTATTTTGAAAAGATTCATTTTGAGATGAATAAATATTTTAAAAAAGTTGTTAAATATATTTTCCAAATTTTAATCAAAGTATTCAAATTTATTAATCTCAATTTAATTTTAATTTCTACATTTGGCTTATCATTATTATTAAATCTATTTCTATTAGGTAAAACTAATTTGTATTATTGGAGAGAAAGAAATGTATCCAAAAATGTCAATAATTTAATTAATTCCAATAATAAAATTCAAAGATCATTAAGCTTGCAAGAAATTGATAATTTGATTTATAATAAAGATTTTAATTTGACATCATTATCGTTTAATAACAATGGATCTGAAGTTTTCTGGAATTTCTTAGAAACTACCAATTTAAATTCTGTAGTTTTAATGGAAGAGAATAAAGATTTTGATAATTTAGATTATGAAATTTCAATGTCAAAATACTTAACAGGGTTAAGAATTGAACGTAATGAAATATTAACAAAATTAAAATTATTAAATTTTATAGAAAATGAATATATTTTGAAAGAATGGAGGAATTGGATAATTTCAGAGTTAGCAAACTGTGAAAAAGTTAAAAGGGATGTCCCTGAAGTTATTAGCAATGAAGAAAAAATCGTCAGTTATTGTACAGATGTTGAAACTGAAATGAAATACTTTTATGATGCGTTACTATGAAAATAAGGACGCAATTTAATGACTATATATGATTACGATTACCCACAGAATATATATATATCTGTATATAAATTATACCGTGTTAAATAAGTAATAACAATAAAAAAAGAGACAGAAAATATTGGGTTTAATAGGATCATAAACTTTTATGTAACTCATATATATAAGCTTGTGTAAAAAAGTTAATAATGCCATAAACGTATCTACTAATTTATTGATTGATATGTAAAAGGGGATAAAACAGTGTATGCGAGAGCAAAAGGGGAACTTTTTGCTTTGTTTTTGCAGATTCTTGAAAGACAGTTTTTGAACAAAGAGAACATTGCTTATGACCAAACTCAGTTTAAACAGGGAATATAACATTGAAGGATGCTATCCAACATCGAAAGCATCTAAAATAAAAAGTGTCTCAGATCAAAGAAAGGAAGCCAGATTAAATTATAATAAATTTAATACCGAGTTTGAGCAATTACATTTATATAAAAAAATGCAAGATTTACTTCAACATCAAATTTATATGCTATTTAAATGGTGTGTTATTTATTATATTTGTTTAAATCCTAATAATAAAAAATTGATTGATCCAGGGATTTTTAATTTAACACCTAAAAACTTCAAGCCTGATAATAACGTTATCGAAGAATTTAAGGTAAACCCTCAATTTATGTGGAGATTTTCAGATAACAATTATAAATGTATCAAAAAAATTTTGTCTGGAGATATCAATACCACAGTTAATTTAAATGATCTTGGACTAACCACATGGTTTGGAGATAATTCAAAAATGGTGCCTTACATAACTGATAAATCGAGTAAATTAAAGAATCGTATAAGGAAAATACTTAAAAAAAGTATCAAGCATCATGTAGGAAGGCATAAATTTCATAAAATTGATAAAATTGATAAAGATCAGTTTTACCATTTTACAAATTACGAAAATGATGTTATGTATTCAGCGGATTTTTACCTTCATGAAATGTATGAAGTTTACTCGTATTATGATTTTTTAGTTATGTTAATAACTGGTAGCTTTGAGCGTAAACCAGGTAAATTAATTAAGGAGAAATGTTCTGCTATTAATCATCATAAATCTTGTAATGAATTGTCATCATTAGTATTGTTTCAAGATTCAAATATAAACGTAACCAAAGGGAGATATTTAAGTATACTAAATCAAAGGAAAAATGAAATGGAAGGTTCAGGGAGAACATCACAATTCTATTTTTATCCATCATGTGGCATCAAAGGAGAAATACCAATTAAAACTTCAACAAAAGGACTGAATTTTGAAAATTTTGAGCTACCTACCTTTCACAGAAGGAACTTCTAAACAGATAGATTATATTATTTTTTTATATCTTTGTTGTGTAACTCAGATGTATAATTCAAAGGGGCAGATTCTATATCAAAAAATTATAATTAACACATTATAAAGAAATACATAATTACTAATATATGTATATATATATACAAATATTTTCTTTTCTTTTTTTAAAACATTTATCTAATCAATTACATTGTTTTTGTCTTCGATAGTCTTTTGTAAACTGTCTAATTGTTTTGCGATAGTGTTCAATATCAAAGACTGGTTATTTATCATACTTTTCATTTGAGAATTTATCCTATTTATTCTGAAAACAGTACCTACTAATGTGACAAACAGAATAGAAAAAATTATCAGGCATGCACTGACTGGAATATTTCCAATTGGTGTAATAATAACTTTCTTTAAGATATTTGTAAAATCTATTTCATTGCTAGGTTTAATACTAATATTAGTAATAACTTCTTGCTGTTGTTGCTGTTTAACATTCTCTGTTTTCTCAGTAGCTTGGCCTTCATGAACATTACTGATGTCGTGAGATATTTCGGTCTCTTCTTCTTTACTATCCAAAGAAAATTCAATAACTTTTTGTGGTATAATTTTCATTAATTCAATATCAACATCACCGGCTGCTTTGCTTTGTCCGCTCAATGCCGAAGTTTCAATAACACTTTTAAACCATGAAGTGCCTGACCATTCTAATTTAAAACTTATTATTAAACGAGTTTTATTATCACTGTCCCATTTCATTAAGTATCTTGTTCTGCAGTCAAAAGCACCACCAGATGGTACGTTTGGGGTTTTACTTATATTTAGGATTTCAATATAATTATTAAAATCCAAATGTTCTAATTTTTCTGTGCAGTAAACTCTAGTAGAGCTTGGGCCAATTGGGTAATTTAGTTTTTTGTCGTATTCAAACGTTCTTTCGGAACCTTCTCCATCAAATCCTGAATAATCTGTGAAATTTAACCCGTCGTTTAAAATCATCATATTCTTGTGAAATTGAATGTCATTTCCAAAAAATATATCGTATAATAATCCTAATGGTATATTGTATGATTTATCAAGAACGATTTTTTGATTGGTTGATTCATAGTCTATGTTGTAATCAGATGCAGTATGCCCTCTAGGTCCTGAAAATTTATTGACGTGTTTACCTTTTTTGACCTTGACATCATTATTACTGTTATTGTTATTTTCATTATCATCGTTGTTGTTGTTTCCGTTGTTATTCTCGCCAATGCTAGTTCTTGTCTCGCTATTATCTAACGAAGAAGTATCATCTGCTGCTGCTGCAGATGGTAAATATTCACTAGAAGAATCGCCATCAATCGTATATAAATCACTTTCAGAAAGCAGCTTAACATTTTTCCCGTTCACACTTTCAAAAGAAGATTTCGATTGGATTGATTCAAAATCTCTTGGTTTTTCGTGATTTTTTTTACTTAAACTTATTGATTTTGACCAGATAGTCTCAATGAAATTGAGTGTTTGATCCCTTGAAATAAAACTTGCAAAAACATGCTTGAAATCTTTGGTTTCTATAATTATACCATTTGGAAACAATCCAGCTGTTGATCTACGCTCAAATTTCATAATTTCATCTAAAGAAATAACTAATGATGTAACCCAACCTAACAAACTTGAATTAAAACATAAGTAATGCTCAGATATATATATTCTACCTTGTAATAAAATTTCTCTACTTAAAGCACAACTGAAGTCGTCTAATAATCTATCATCACTAGGAACATTTTCAAAAAGCTGGTGAAACTCTTCATCTCTTTTTGGAGTTGCATATCTGTATTGAGTATCCAAATATTTCTCTTCTACAAAACGATTATAATCAACTTCTTTGGGCGTAGGTGGGACAACTGCTGGTGATAAATTATTAACAAATGTTCCTGTTGGGTTTAAATCAGGTGTATTTGAATTTGATGAAATAGTTGAACTATGAGATATATTTCTTCTATGATAAATAGCATTTGGTGTAACGTTTCTGCTGTTACCTTTTCCCTTTGATCGCCTATAGGTTAACATTTCGGCACCTTTATCATTTTCAAATTTGATACCATCATCTAAATCTGTAGCTTTGTCTGTTGTTTCAACAGTTTCATTTACTGCACTTTTACCTGGTTCTCCGTAACCAGTGATATTTTTCAAAAATGATCCCACAACTGAAGCTGAATCGTTATTCATTCCAACAGATGCAGTCATATCGTCAAGATCACTACTTGAATTCTTCAGCTCATTTCTTAGATCATCTACTAAACTTTCTTTACTTGATATAGGACTCTTTTTTTCATTTGATGTAGCATTAGTACCATTAAAATTGGAATTTATGGCATTATCGGATGATGAATTTACAGTTGTTGTTGTAGTTGAAACGACAGGAGATGATTTCATATTTCCATTTTTTACGTTCAGAACAGATTTTCCTGAAGTTGAAATTGAAGAGGAGACACTGGACTTATCATTCGATTGACCATTTGGAGCTTCTGGTATTAGTATTGGTAGTGGCTTATCTTTCATTTGTTCCATTTGGTATAGTTTTGGGGTTGTTAAAGGGGGCATTGATGTGATTACAACATCCGAATCATCATCGGGTAGTCTAGGAACAGTAGAAATACGTCTACTTTTCTTATTCGGATCCATTGTTATAACAAAAATTATATACTCTATAAAAGGAAAGAATAAAAGAGAGAAGCCTAAACGACTGTGTGGATTTAAAGAAATTGTTGAAGATATGCCACCTCAGCTTCGGTTTTGATAGTTTTCTCGTACCGATTTTCCATTTGGAGCACCCTTTTCACGTATTTGAGGCCACCCGGTTTGGTCAACAACACTCGAAGTATTAACTCCTTGTCTCTTTGATGTTTACTCCATTCTAAACGATGGAATTTAACACCCCTTGTAAATCTATTCAGCATGTTCCGATTTAAATAAGACCAGTTGTTATAATATTCTGTTTGTAATTTCTTATTTGAACTATCAAACAATTGTTTTATATTATTGAAATCATTGAATGGATCGTTCAAGTTATCATCTTGTAAAATTAAATCTGGCATATTAAGCATTGTCCTCAATTTAAAACACCATTCAACTACTCTAATTAGTTCTTCCCTGGTTGTTTGATGGATATCAAAAGTTAATGGTGTCGATGAATTTTTAGAGGTATCAACAACTCTGTAATGAATAATTGAGATACGTGGTAATAGAAGATTTTCAGCAATTTTTAATATTTTAACCCAAAATTCAACAACTAATTTATCAAACAATTTAGTTTCTAAATTATTATACACTGTGGGAATAATTTTGACTTGAAAATCGGAGATTAATGTGTCCATTAAAGGGTCTTGCAATTTTGTATAATTGTTTTCAGATCTAATTGGATTATCAATTATACTTTGATCTAAATACGATCTGGTGAAAATGTTTTTAAAATCTAATAGATAACCTTCTATTAATAAATTAATTGATCTTTTTATTGAGTTATTAATTTCATTTTTACAGTTAACAATGTAAAAAAGTGGATCATTTTTCTCAAATTCAACATTAACGTTAATATTTAATGAACCACTCTTTGGCTTTAATAAAATTTTCTCTGTTTGTTGTTTAAATATTGTTTCGGATGCCAAGTTGACTTTGTAATTAACTGATTTATAAGAATTATTAGACTCAACATCGATCAAATCAATTTTGATATTTCCAATTTTCTCATTTGTACTAATTATAATATTAAATTCTTCAATCCAATCCGGATTATGATCTTTCATGATTGCTCTTGTCTCAGCATTAACTAATCCTGATAATTTCACCTTTAAGCTTAAAGGATGGCCCCTAAAATCTTCAATATTCTCACCATCTTTAATTGTAACAGATATATACTTATGCTTCATATTAATTTTATTATTTTCCGAATTGACTAAATATTCGGATAATTTTAAAACATCATCATTTTTTTCTAGAGATAGAATGAAATCGTACAATTTGTAAATGTTATTAAGGCAAACGAAAGAATCGATTGTTTTGCTATTTTTAGTGGTACTAACTTCATTCATTTTTTTCATCATTGTATCATGGTAAAAATTGATTGAGTTAATTATATTTTTAAATAACAAGATATGCAATTGTGATGATTGATCTGGATTCCTCCATTTAAAACTTTCTAACAGTTTAATATAACTTTGAAATAACAAAATCAAATTTTGAATACCTGAAGAGTATGAACAACCTTCTAGCCTGTTCAAAAGATTATCATTTGCAATTATAACTTTAGTTTTAGTCAATATTTCTTCATTCCAAGATTCAACCAATTTATAGAAATCTTTATAAATTTCATTCTGAAAATCATATTTAAAATTAGTACGATCTTTTAAATTATTAACTAAATCTATGAATGTACCGAAATTTATTTTATTGTCTTTATTTTTACTATTGGCTAAATTAAAATGATTTGATTTAACTTGATTGATGAACTCTTTTAAAATTTCCAAAGTTGGAGTCATTATAATTTTAGATCCAGTCTCAAAAATTTGAAATGATAAATTTAAGTCTTTATTATCAAATTTCCAATTACTTAATAAATTTATATCTCTTGAAACGAATGTTAAATATCTAACAACATTATCTAAATTCAAATTTCCTTCTAAGTTGGCTTTTTTTGTATGAGAATCTAATAATTTCTCAATACTTTTCGATAATTCAAAAGTGATTTCCTTTTTTATATTTTTCAAATCAAGTTTCAATAATTTCAAAAATGATAAAACAGTGGTAAAGGCTTTCTGATCTATAAAAAAAGCACCAAAAAATGGTTTGATTAAATCTTTTGAATCATTATAAATTTTCATACCTAGTCTAAGGAAATTTTTTTTCTCTTCTAAAGGCCATTCTAAAAATTGTACTTGAAATGGCATTGCTAAATATGATAAATTAAAAGCTTTTTCAACTAACTCAGGATTAATTTGTTCAGACATATCCAATGAAGTTTGAATGTAAATAAATTGAATTGTGAATGGATTGATTTGCCATATTTGCATACATTTAATCAAACCTTGAAAAAACAATGAAGTTGAATCTAAAGATATTGCTATTAATAGTTTAACAATATCATTCAACTGATTGGGCATGAACTTTTGATTATGATTATGATTATGATTATTGTTATTACCAAAACTATCTGTAAAAAATGAACATAAATCAGATTCCAAATTTTTAGATTTAAGTATCCAGTTTTGATAATACTTTTCATTTTCAAAATCTGTTATTTTATAAGCATTTGATAAAACAGTTGGTGAGTTTGATAAAAAATCCACAACATCGGATTTATGTACTAGCGATTGTAACTGTTGTACATGATTGTCTATGTCTTGATGTGTAACATTGAATGATTTACTTATTGCGTTTTTAAATTTTTGATCAGAAATGGTAGGTAATTGTAAAAAGGTACAGTTTAATAAAGTATTTCTCAAGTCTAGTAGTGATGCTCTTTCCGAAGATGATGATTTAACACATAGGGCTAAATCTATCAGTTGAATAGATTGAACATAATAGTCAGCAGATGATTTTTCTAAATGAATTTGAGAAGTTAAGAAAGATTGGAATGATTCAAGTAATGAAAACGGGGTAAAATTTTTGAATTGGTTAATGTTAACGGAATGAAATCGTACAACTATATTTTTGAAATTAGAGTCTAAGGGTAACAAATTAAATTCTGAAATTTGAGAAATAGTTTCACTCAAATATTTCATCAGAGGTGAAGATCTATGAAATAAACCTTTGCTGGTAACATTAATTTGTGGAGGTGATGCTGAAACTCCTTTTATTTCGGAAACCTTGACATATTTAAATGATTCATCAAAGAGAAGCTGTACACGTAGAAACTCTTGTAGCGCATACGTTTCAAAAGACGTGCCTCTAAATTCCATTATCTGACAACAACGAGAAGTTTGATGTTCAAAGTAATGTCCGTGGTTAGTTTATATGTGGCGTGTGTTAAGGAAAGAGAGGAAGAAAAGAATCAAAGACAAGAAACAAGAAAGAAGAACCAAACCAAAAGATTCATACAATTTTACATTTTTTCATTACGTAACAGCTACTTAGGGTAAATATAAAGATACGGGGATTTCATTTCCTTTATTATCAACACGTTTGCCGTTTTTAAGCTGTTTGCCTGCCTCCTCTTTCTTGAATTGTGATATATGTATGTCTAGGTCGTTTATTGCATTGGTTTCATTTTTAGAAAAAGTATCTGTTAAGAATAGTAATCGGTTGTCGATTTTCAACTTATCGTCTTCGAGTAGATTATTCACCGTTATATATCGATGAATTAAACCCAAAACTTCATAGGACGCTAATGGATGTATTATATTTAAGAGATTTTGAATTTTTTCATCCCAATTATATAGCAATATATCACCATTTTGTAAGAGTGAGTCGTCAAAATCTTTATAGCTTTTGCAATATTGACGTTTTGAGCTAAGTAAACGAAGTCGTTTTTGAAGGATTATGCTTTCAGGTTTCAAGGATATCAGTTTTGCTTTTGAAGAAAGCATTTCAAGTTTAACATTATTAGCACAGTACAGGTTCATATAATGCTGTGCTTCCTCGTTATTTTTCATGTATGTGACAGGTTCCTCGTTATCGTCGTGGCTGTTATAATCCGTAAGAGGGCCGATATTTTTCACAAATAAAAGATCAAGCCAATCATTCCTTTTCTTATCTATGTTATCTATTATAATGTCTAATTCTTTAATTTTTTCTGAAGAAAGGGATTCATCCTTCTTATCATGCTCATATTCGGCTTTGTACTGTGTTATTTGACTTTTTGCGTATTTTTTTAGTTTGTGTTTAGAAAGTTTATCCAAACGAACATTTAAGAAGCTTTGTAATTGCAAAAAAATCAAGGAAAGCGATATTCTCTCTCTTGGGTCTTGTTGTTGAACTAAAGCTAATATAAGTTGTTTGTGTAGATCCAAGTCCATCTCTGTTCTGAATAACGATCAATACAGAGAAAAAAAGAAGAAAAACCATTATCTTTTTTTTTATTTTATATTTTTTAATCCCATCAAAGAAGCTCTGGACTAATTTTTTTTTTTCATTTTTTTAACATTTGTGTACATAAGTAGTATATAAAGTATATATGGAGTATATTATATAGAATAGATTGATTATTTAGCACTTTCTCTGTTTCTTTTCTGTTGAGAAAGGTTCCTCTTTAAAAGTTTCTTTCTTTCATCTCTATGTAACTTTCTTGGGTCTAGAAGAGAATTTTCAGCATCCTTTTCAAGATTACCTGTATTTGTATTTTCAATTTCTACGGCCCATTGGTTATCGATTTTTTTATTTATACCTTTATAACCCCATTTGTTAACCCATTGTTTAGTTTCTTCGTCGTAAACCAATTTACCTTCTTTACCCTTCTTTTGAATACCCTTTTTAGCAGCAAATTTCTCCCATCTTGTAAGTTCTTTAGGTTTTGGAATAGATTTCTCTCTTGGTAATTTGAAAACTGGATCAGAAAGTTGAACTAAAGTGATATTGTCTTTTTTCTGGATTGGTAATGATAAGATTTGATTAAGAAGTAATTGCACGTTATCTCTAGTTATAGATTTTAAGTAATCTTCTCTGGAAGCAGAGTTTGAAATTTTGTTTGAGTCCAAAGGTTGAGGATCGTAAACAGCCAAAAGTCCGGTATCGTACTGAACCGGTATTTCTTTGTCGACGGTGACTGGTTTAAACTCTTGGTCGGCCATTGCAGTGTGTGTCTTGCCAAACAGAAGCAAGCCAAAAAGCTAAAAGAAAGCTGCAAAAAAATTTTCAGCAAGTGAAAAAACAAAAAAAAAAAGTTTCAAAGAAAAAAAAATTTTACGCAGCTGCAGGTCACGTGACACTAGTATTAACGGTTTACACAGCGGTTTACACAAAAATTTATCGGTTTTTTCACTTTCTGCCTCTTCTTGCTCTGCCTCTTGCTCTGCCTCTATCTCTGGAGAAGGGTTGCCTCTTGAAGTTCTTTTGGTCTACATCAAGGTATGCAGAGTCCATGTCTCCCTGTACGTTCCGATGGAGATTTTCCTTTTTGTCCACTTTCGACGTGTAAAATCCAAGTGCTCTTCTACGACCTTTCTTTTCTTCAGCGTCAATGATATTGATATCTGCGTCGTTCTTATATATGCTGTTTGTCTTGATGTCACGCAATTTGCTGAAGTCCGGTGTATCATTTTCTTTATCTTGTTCCTCTTCTGCTTCTGATTCATCTTCTGATTCAGTTTCTGATGCATTTTCTGATGCTTCCTCTTCTTCTTGGATATCGCTCACTTGTTCACCTTCTTCTATTTCACTTGCTTCTGCTTCACTTACTTCTACCTCACTTACTTCTGCTCCACCTTCTTCTTGTTCTTTTAATCCTTTAGCTTGCCTCCAAATTTCTCTTGTACTCAAAATACTCACCATAACATCTTCATCCTTCATTTCTACGTTGTCTGTTTCACCGTTGATTTTATTCACAAATATACTAAGATATCCAATAATAGATCCCAAATATAAACTTAATGCTTTCAATTGAATTTCCAATATTTTACTTCCTTTTCCGTCTTGTTCATTCTCTTGTTTCAAGTCTTCATGAACTTTACTCAAGTTTTTCAGTTCTTCAATTAATGGAACATATTCGGGATATTTCTTATTGATCATCTTCATTCGACTTTTCTTATCAGAATTGATATCATTTACCATCTTATTGAAATTCTTATCTTCTTCTTCTTTTAGTTTCTCTTTATCAAGATTTTCACTATTTTTATCACTACTGCTTTTCTTCCAATCTTCAACTTCATCAACCATGAAATCTTCCATATTCAATTCTTCCATGTGTTTTTTCTGTAATTTCATTGTCTCTTCTTCAAGCAATTTCTCATCTTCTTCATCTTCAATATCATCAGCTCCATAATAATCATTACCCCAATCGTCTTCATTTTCTTCATCTTCCTTTTCTTCATCTTCATTCCTAAAATATTCTTCATCGGAATCGTCTAAAGGTCCTTGTAATTTCTTTTTATATTGTTCAATGTCTGCATCTGAATCAATGTCCATAACTCCTTCAATGTTTTCTTCGTCATCATCTTCTTCTTCTTCTTCTTCTTCATTATCATCACTCTCTTCTTCTAAACCCGCACGTGAACGTAATTCTTTGGTTCTTTGATTTGCAAATTCATCAACTTCATCAAACCCAAACTCTTCTATTCCACTTTGCTTTTTTTTGGAGACTCCCTTAGCCATTGCTCTATCTTTACCTGCTAAAGAAACTTACCTCTATAGAAATCTGAAAAATTTGACTTAAAAATTTTTTTTTTTTCCTTTCAAAAAAAAAATCCTCGAAAATTTTTTTATTTTTTCTCTTTACTGAGATGAAAAATCTGAAAATTCTTGTAAATCAAAAAAAAAAAACCTGTATATTGATACATGTATTTTCACAAGACTAAAACTCAATTTATATATATTATACATACATAAAATATATATAATTACTAAACAGACACCGCCTTTTTCTTTCCATATCATATAAACTAGAAATGTCAAAAAGGTTGGACAGTATCACACGATCTACATCGATCCCATCAAAATCTTCAGCATCTCCAAAACCGTCATTAAAATTTAAACCAAAAGTCGTATCCCGTAAATCAAAAGAAGAACGTGAAAATGCAACTTCAACAATAAACAAACCAGGAATTAATAAAATTATTGAAAAAAATAATAATCGTCGATTAGGTAAAAAATCTGGGCCTAATAGCAATGGTAATAACAACAATAATAATAATAATAACAATAATAATAACAATAAACGTTTAAATGGAACTCAATTAGTTATTTCAGGTCCATTATCGGAAGGTACGATATCATTAGGTGGCTCAACCAATTCAGTTTCAACTAGGGATAAAACAGCAATCAATCCATTATTAGAGAAATTGAAAAATCAAAGTTCTTTAAAGTCTAAAAATAAACTAAAAATTAAATCTGAAGATGACGGTAATAATGTTTTCAACGATGATAATAATCTATTTAATGATTCTGATTCTGATATTGATGATAATGCAATTAATATTGGTGAATCATTACATAATAATGGAAATAATGATATAAATTTAGATGCAATGGATACTGACCTTTTCCCAATAAGAGCTGAAAGAAATGAACATCATGAATATGGTGTTGAAACTAAAGAAGATAAAACAATTAAAACAGAATTTCATAATGCAAATTCAGAAATACCTTCTGAACCAACAACAAGAGAAAATACTTACGGTTTAACTCCTAATCATTCAAGAAGTACAACACCATTTGAAGATGCAAAAGAAAATGTAGAAAATGATGAAATTTATCAAATAAATGATTATCAAGAACAGCAAGAACGTCAACTACTTGAAAATGATTATAAATCTTTATCTAAAAATTTACAAAATATGGATGTATCAGATTCAAACAATGTTAATAATTTATATTTTATGCAATTACCATGTTCTTTACCTATTTTCGAAGATAGTATAGATGGTAAAATTGGTAAAATTAGAATTCATAAATCTGGTAAAGTTTCAATGAAAATTGGAAATGTTAAATTTGATTTAACTAAAGGGGGATCTTACGATTTTATTCAAGATTTAGTATTGGTAGATCAAGAAAAAGGTACTTGTTTCCATGTAGGTAATGTTAAAGAGAAAATAACTGGTGTACCACAGTTTATATAACCTCGTCACAATGTAAAATCATTTCATATATATATATATATATATAACAAATATATACTCATTCAATATTTTACTATCATAATTTATACAGTTTTTATTTTTTTAGCTTCATGATTATCATTTCCACTTTCATCATCATTTCTTTTGGCTGGTATTATAGGCACAGGAGTCGAAGTATTTGAATTAAAAGATGATTCAGCAGTTCGTGTAATTTTTTGAAAATATTTAACAGGATTATGACAAAAATGAACTCTTAGTGAAACTTTTTTAGCTTGTTCAACACTTGGATCAATTTTTACTTGCATCAGTTCTGCACATTGTTTAACAACTTTAATAACTCTTTCATACTGTTCTAATGGAGTAAGTTTCTTTTCAGCTGGTTTCTCGTCACTTTCCTCTTCTTCTTCTTCAATAATACCATCACCGACGTTTATTATATCTGTTCCTTCATCATTATTATTCACAGTAGTATTACCATTTTCTTCTTTTTTAGAATTTAATGATTTTTCTTCAGGTTTTGTTTCATCTACTACATTTTCAGTACTTGGAATAGGTGTGGCAGAATTAGATTTATTGGTATCTGTAGGTTGTATTGAGCTATCATTTTCATTATCATTACTATTATCATTTACATTCCCATTTACATTTCCATTATTAGAAGTATCAATATTACTATTATTATTTATTAAATCTGGATTAGCGTGTTCATTCATTTTTTGTAACATTTGTTTCCTTTTAATACCAAATTTTCTCATTAGATATCTCATACAAACAATATCATCAATTATATATAGAGAAGCTAAGGCAATTTGTGGTGGTGTAAATAAAAATTGAACATCTGTAAAAATTGATTCATTTAAAATTTTTTTAGCATTTTCATAATCTTTACATAATCTATTAAAATCTAATTTAATTAAAATATTTTGAATATCTAAATAAAATCCATATAATGGACGTAATGGATGATGTACCATTAAAGTAAATCTCATTGTATCTAATATCAAATATTCATTTTTCAGTATACTTTCAGGTGTCGTTTTAGGTAAAGCTTTTGAAAAATTTTTTATACCTAGAAAATTATTTTCACTTTTTGCAGCTAAAAATAAACATGTATACATTATTGATTGAGGAAAATATTTAATAACGCTGTGAATTAAATAAAATCTAAATAAATAAGTAATTGAAGTTAATCTAACTTGTGAAGAAAATTTAAAAAAATTTGATAATTCAAAACATTTACGTGCATAATAAACAACAATTTCACGTTCTTCTGTGACCTTTATTGGTTCAAATGATTCAGCAACATATTTTTTAATTAAATTTTGATCATCCGTTAATTTAGAAATCCTTTCTTCAAAAGTTTCAATACCTTTTTTATTACAATTAATTCTTAAATCTTCAATTTCATCTTTTGTAAATGACCAAAATCTGTATTGTGTTGATCGACGATAAAGTTCATCATTAGTTACAGCATGTGCAACATGATCTTCAATACCATGCATCTTAGGCGTTAGTGATTTCATTGGTTCTAAATTCATTCTGATTTATTCTTTTGTAGTTTGAAATATTTTACAATTACTAGCAATCTGTTAATTAAGTACTTCTACAATACATTTAATGAAATTTTTATATCAAACATTTTGGTACATTAAGCGCCATATTTTTAATTTTTCAAAAATTCATGTTTTTACGTAATCGTTCTTTTCTCCTTTTTTTCAACATTTAAACTATAAAACGAAAGTATTCGAGTATTTGAAATGATATACTAAGGATACAGTATTTACTGGTACTGGAAATATTCGTCGTATTTGTTTTTCGTTCCCTTCTTTATGTAAAAATTTTCTTCAGTATTTTTTTTTGTTTTATTGAATTTCTTTTCTTTGAGATGTCGATTGACTATATAAAATCAAAAGAATGAGAATAGTATAAATAAAGAAGAAAAATTTAAACAACTAATAAATAATAAATAATAAATAAGATTATAAAACTTATAAAAATGGTTAAACAAATTTTTCAACTTATTTTCATTTCATCATAAAATAAATATAAATAGTATATTGGAATAAATAATTTTTAAATAAATAAAAAGTGTAGCTTTAACATAAAGATTTCATTAATTTACTTAAAAGGTAGCAACGAAAGATTCAGTAGCAGCCTTTAATTTATTTAATAATTCATCAGATAATTGACCTTTAGTTCTAATAGCTTCTAAAATGTCACCTTCGTTAGCTTTTAAGTAAGCTAAGAATTCGGATTCAAATTGACCAATTTTATCTAATGGTAATTTATCTAAGTAACCATTAACACCAGCGTAAATAACTGGAACTTGTTCTTCAGCAGCTAATGGAGAGTATTGTTTTTGTTTTAATAATTGAGTTAATCTTTCACCTCTAGTTAAAGTTTGTTTGGTGGAAGCATCTAAATCAGAACCAAATTGAGCGAAAGCTGCAACTTCTCTGTATTGAGCTAAGAAAAGTTTTAAGGAACCAGCAACTTGTTTCATAGCTTTAACTTGAGCAGCAGAACCAACTCTTGAAACTGATAAACCAACATTAATAGCTGGTCTAATACCTTTATAGAATAATTCAGCTTCTAAGAAAATTTGACCATCAGTAATAGAAATAACATTGGTTGGAATATAAGCAGAGACATCACCACCTTGAGTTTCAATAACTGGTAAAGCGGTTAAAGAACCACCACCGTTAGCGACAGACATTTTAGCAGCTCTTTCTAATAATCTTGAATGTAAGTAGAAAACATCACCCGGGTAAGCTTCTCTTCCTGGTGGTCTTCTTAATAATAAGGATAATTGTCTGTAAGCAACAGCTTGTTTAGATAAATCATCATAGATAATTAAAGCATGTTTAGCATTATCTCTGAACCATTCAGAAATAGCACAAGCAGTGAAAGGAGCTAAATATTGTAATGGAGCAGCTTCAGAAGCAGTTGCAGCAACAATAATAGTATATTTCATAGCATCATGTTGTTCTAAAGTTTGAACTAATTGAGCAACGGTAGATCTTTTTTGACCAACAGCAACGTAAACACAATATAATTTTTTAGATTCTTCTTGACCGTCATTCCATCTCTTTTGGTTTAAGATGGTATCTAAAGCAACAGCGGTTTTACCGGTTTGTCTATCACCAATAATTAATTCTCTTTGACCTCTACCAATTGGGACTAAAGCATCAACAGCTTTTAAACCAGTTTGCATTGGTTCGAAAACGGACATTCTTGGTAAAATACCTGGGGCTTTTAATTGAGCTCTTGAAGTTGCAACAGCATCAATTGGACCTTTACCATCAATTGGGTTACCTAAAGCATCAACAACTCTACCTAACATAGCTGGACCAACTGGGACATCAACAATCTTACCAGTTCTTTTAACAATTTCACCTTCTTTAACTTCTCTATCGGAACCGAATAAGACAATACCGACTTGTCCTGGTTCTAAATTAAGAGCCATACCTTTAACACCTGAAGCGAATTCAACTAATTCTTCAGCTTGACAGTTGTTTAAACCGAAAACTCTGGCAATACCATCACTATAATATTAACAAAAAAAACAAGTAATTTAAAAAAGATAAAAAAAAATGTTAGTATTTTGTTGAAACAATTGAAAACATATTAGACAACTAATTTGAAGATAAAACACTTCACATGAAATAATAGGATAAAAATATTTAGGAATAATTCAAATATTTTGCCATGCGTTATTTTTTTTTGTTTTTCTTAATAATTCGCTAGACAGAGAAAAAAACAGTTTACGAATCCGTTTCTCTTTTCCTGATTTGAATAAAACGATGAGGTGAAAACTTTCATGAACATGTGTTAGTGTTTAATAGAAAAATGATTAGATACGTACCCAACAGCTAAAACTCTTCCGGTTTCGTCTAAGTTAGCTTCTTCAGAAACACCTCTGATCTTAGATTCTAAGATGGAGGAAACTTCGGTTGGTGCAGCTTTTGCAGAAGCGTAAGTTCTTGCAGCTAATGGTCTTGCCTGTAGTAATTAAATAAAAGAAGGAAAAAAGAATAAATATGTTAGTAATTTGCTCTTATAAGGAGAACGAGAAAAAAAATAGCAAGAATTTGACAAATAAATAAACAAACAATTGATCCTGTAGTTTTTAAATATCGTTATTTTAATAGTGATATCATTAATGAAAAAAAATAGTAATGCATTGAATGATTGTTGATATGAATTGAATAGGATACGATAGTTTGAAGGTCATTGTAAGATAATTATTTGCCATCCAAGATATTGAATAATTTTTAAATATCATAAATGGAGGGGGATTGTACATACGACTCTTGGGACGATTTTAGCATTGACGGCTAAGGCTTGCTTAGCAGCAGCTCTGACAGTTCTTGCGGACATCATGGTTTATTGACCTGTTGAAAAGATTAAACTTGTAAGAACAGAGAGAAAACAGGGAGAAAAAGGGAAAAATGGAAGAAAGAAAGTGGAAGGCAAATTTACTTGCTGCACACTCACTGTGAAATCGCCAACACTCGCTTCACACTGTTTTTCCCACTCAACCAACCACGCACCGCTTTCAATTGCTGCCATCACTTTTCCGCGTGCCAATATCATCCTCTTTTCGCCCGTTTGTCGACGCGCGCTCGGGTCGCTCGCTGGTTGGGCAGCCCGCAAGCACCGTCTCTGATTGGCTGCTATGCTGCATCGTCCCAGCAGCCCAATCGGGTAATTTTCGGCACATGAATTTCACAGCTCTCCCCCTGTTTCTCCTCTTTCAGGCAATCAATAACGTCCACAGATTCCTCATGACGCTCACGGTGCTAAATTACCATTCTCCACTTCAGCACTATAAGGCTCCAACTAAATACCCTATTGTGTTATGCCACGGTTTTTCAGGGTTCGACCATTTATTTTCATTATCCATTTTTGACCCTTCATCAATATTGAAATCAGATCAAAATGTCCCAGTTATAGACAGAATCAAAATGTGGTATAACCCTCAAAAGTATGATTCTTTTAAAGTCGATAAATCAATGAAACAAATACCTGATAATATGGGTATAGATAATGGTGATAATGGTAATAATAATAATAAAAACATAAATAATTCATTATCTACAATTGCACATTCTGGTAGATATTTATTGGAATATTGGAACGGAGTTCGACAAAATCTACAATCTTACGGATGTACAATTTTAGTAGCTAAAGTCCCACCTTTTGCAACTATACAGAATCGTGCTAAAGCTCTTGATAAATTTATAATATCTCAATTACCTCATTTACGTCATCAACTGAAAATATCAGAATCTGAACCCGTTAAATTAAATTTGATAGCACATTCAATGGGAGGATTGGATTGTAGATACTTAATTTCCAAATTGAAAGATAAGCCTTCAAAAGAATATAAAATAGTATCTTTAACAACTATATCAACACCACACCAAGGTACTTCAGTCGCAAATTTTGCAATGAATATATTACCTGCAAGTTTAATAAAAAATCAGTTTCCTTCAATTTATCAATTAACGGGGAAATATACTTCTGAATTCAATGATTTAATTAGAAATGATCCTCATGTAAAGTATTTCAGCTATGGTGCAGAAATGACACCAAACCCATTTTCGATGTTTTTAATTACTTGGAAAATCATTTACGATAAAGAAGGACCAAATGATGGTATGGTTAGTATTAAATCAAGTAAATGGGGAGAATTTGTTGGTTACTTAGAAGATGTAGATCATGCAGATTTAATTAATTGGATGGGACCAGTTAAAAAATTAAAACTTGCAATGGGTATGCCAAATTTTGATCCAAAATACTTCTATTTGGATATTGTTAATAATTTGGCTAATAACAATTTATAAATTACAAAACGGAAAAGGGTTTTTGAGGATAACTGAAAAGGGAAACCGTTACACTATTCAAAATTTATATATCTTACAGCACGCATATAGCGTTTATAATGGAAATTCGTCTATAGATACAATATTCTTTATTCTCTGGCGCTCTGACTCATCTAATACTTCTTCTAATTCATAAGAGGAGGAAGATATACTATATTTAAATACAGGATTCGTTTCACTTAACCTTTCAGTAATTTTCTTCAAATTTTTACTTATAATCTTTGGCCCATTAAGATACTGAGCATACAACTCAGGGTACTCTCTTTTGAAAAATGGTTCTATATCACTTTTAATACTATAATTATCAATATTTTTAACATTAAATGATGAATCACGTACACCAATAACAACGTTATCAATTCCTGAAAATTGACATTGCACAATTAACCTAAATAAGAAAATATTATAATATGCATTATTATAACCTATTAGTTTAAGTTTAGTTGACCGTTTCTGTTTTCTTGTTGGCATAACACCACGACATAATACCATTTTGATTTCAGTATATTCATTCGAAGTAGAATCACAACTGTCTATTTCTGCACAATATAAACATTTGATGCCATCAATTGTTAGTTCACGTGTGCTATAAAATGAATTTCTATTATCAACCGTTTTAAAAATCCCATTATGTGTTAGTAAATCTTCAAAGCGAATACCAATATAGCTCAGTTTCTGATCTTGTCCTAATCTTCTATCACTATTAGCAATAAATATTTTACCTTTAGAATACAAAATATAAAATACTGATGCCCTCTTGGTTATGCTATATTGGAAAAATGAAGATTGAGAAATAATTTTATATCCTTCTTTATCTAATTCTAAATTTTTCAGTAATATGCTTTTCAATAATGAGTAGCACGTTGATTCTTCTGCTTTGAAAGTTTTTGGAATATAATTTTTGTAACCTAAACAAATATTCATGTTATATGCGCCTGTTGGTATTTTATATGGTAAAATCTGAGATTTATCCAATGTCACAGAACTATGATCATCTGAGAAATAATATACTTCCTTATTTTCAAGCATGATAGCCCGTTAAATCTTCCTAAATTTTCTTTCCGAAGCTTTCTGCTACAGATTAGCTAAAAATATCTTCACATTGAAAATTTCACATATATGGATCCAGGCGCGTCTCATCACCAAGCCAACAGATATGTCAATTCTCTCTGTAAATGAAGACACAACTATGTGAACATAGTCTGGGCAATGTGATACTTGTTACAGCAATTTAAAAAATATGCCCTTGTATCTTTGTTAAGAAAAAAAAACTCCAATTTTTGTGATTGCACTATTTTAATCAAATATTATGAAAATGTAAATAATCTTGCACTGAAATCTCAGCATTGTTACTGTCATCTAAAACACCATTGTGTGTACCGATATATATAAAAATCTTGTAGTATGGTTTAAAGATCAATTTTTAACAATTTGGATTTCACCTTCTGGTTATGATGCCGACAGCAGCCACAAACAGAAAACTGATAAAATACAAAATGCTAAGTAGTGTGTTGAGCCTCGTGTTTGGAGGCTCGGGCTATGTGCGATTCCAATAAAGTTTGTTCTATATACAATAAAAAGATATTACACAATAAAATAAAATGAATCCTGTGGGTAATAGCAAGAATAAGATGGGTTGCTGTTTTTTTATCTACAGATGAAAGCGTTAATAAAACTTTTACATTCATGTTGCCAAAAATCCACTTGAATAATTCATTTCCTTACTTTCTAAAATTTCAACGTTATCTATAGTCATTACAATTATATTTTCATTTGCTGCATCTAGTTCAAATATGAAAACACCTGTTAACACTCTGTCTACTTCTTCAGTGTCCCTTATACCTGTTGTCAAAGGCTGCAAAGTTTTGGCTAAACCTTCCAGTTTCTTTTTAGCTTCTAATAATGCTAATGATTGTAATGGATTATTCGACTTTAGTATCTTGGTCCAATCAAAATGGTCTAAACTATAAGATCCCCATTTTGCATTGGTTGTTTTATCATTCTCAATATGAGTACATCCTGGTAAACAAGTTCTCCATTTAACCTTGACTTTGGTTGTATATTTAGAAACTTCTTGGTTAGATGATAAAGATAAGTTTTCATTATCTCCATCACGTTCATTTTGAATTGGAATATTATCAATTGAAAAATTGATCAATTCATCAGATGACATTGAATTGGTCGGCTCAAATACTTTGATATTTGTGATGTGAAGTTTGGATTCGGGGTTTAAATAAAATAATAATAGCAATTTTTGAATAGTTTTCAATGATGATGAATACATTAAATATCCTTTAAAAATAGGTATGTTTGGGAATTTATTTGGCAATATTTTCAAGATGATATCTTGTGATACAATCTCATGAGGTAGCAGATCGGTTAGTAAATTTGGGACATTCAGTTGTAAAACTTGAATAATTGTACCTAGATTAGCCTTTCTTTGAAGTATTTTTGTGTCAATTTCGTTATGTTTCTTATTTTTATTATGATTGTTACTATTATTATCTTCATCATGTAAGGTATATTTAATAACCGAACCGTATCTCCAATTATTAGTTGGTTTAAATAAGACCAAATTTTTAATTATTTTCCTTCTCCTTATAGGCGCATTGCTTCTATTACTCTTTTTAATATCACATCCATAAAATTCAGAAATTGGAGGATCCAATTTATTAAAATGTAGGGTTTGATCATTATATTCATATTCTGGTATCAAGTCTATTTTCTTGATTGCATTAAATTGCGGTTTGGGGTATTTTAAATTATGGAATATGAGTGGTGAGTTTTTAATAGCACTACTAATTATCAAACTTTGCTTTATTTTGCCCATAGTAGATAATACAATTCAATTGCACTGATAAATATATATAATATAAAGAAGAAAGAAAGGGAAGAGCAGCAGGAGAAACAGAAAGGGAAATTAAGTAGTTTGGTAGTCTCAATTACCGATATTAAGTAAATACAGACTCAGCATTTTAATTGTTAATTTCAGCGTCGATCGGCTTGATGCGTTTTTAGTTTTCATTTTCGGAGTTCGCCATGCCCACGTGATTCCATGAAAAAAAAACGTTTATTCATTAAACAGAAAAAAATGTTTTATTAGTTTTGAACGATAACGGAAAGAGAGATTTCCGTCGTTCCCACTTTGGCAAATATCGAAAGTAGAGTACATATTATCATATATTAAAAGACAGGAAAAAAAATTTTGAGGGGAATAAGTAAACAGGGAAAAAAAACAGAATTGGTAAGATTTTAAGCAACCAATGATTTCATTCAAAACGTCCTTATAATGAAGCCACAGACATATGATTCAGAAGATCCCAATCTTCCAAATTTACCTGACACAGATCAGATTTTATGGTCAGATTATGACGATTACCTTTCAAATCATTCATCAAGAAGCGAAGTCAACAGTGAGGATGGCGATGATGATGATGATAAATCGAATGAATTTAATGATAAAATAGACACATTAGATAGATCCAATACACTTCATTCGAATTTCAGATATCTGCCAAATGAAAACTTGAAACGTGTTAAAGGTAGAACTAATTCAGATTGTCAAAATGCTGTACAAAGTTTAGACAGTATCGTTGTTTCAGATAATGAAAATTCAGACGCTAGCTCCTATAAACAAGGTAATCATCGAAATAATAGAAGAAATACAGTGGCATCAATTCCTTTACGTGAAAGGGCTAATTCTATATTAAGTATTTTTCATTTATCTAGAAAAAAATCACATACACATAGTGTAAATAGTGCACAATCTTTATCAGATAATAAATCTAATAAACAAAACTCATATGCAGAAGCTAAAATTTTGCAACCGACAATATCTCATAAAATTGCCGCAGGTGGTGTTAACTCCAGCATTTACAATAAACCTGATGATTATGGTAATATTAATAATAATACTAATAACAATAACACATTAAATCCGATGAATGTAGATATGGAAAAGTATATTGGATCTACAGAATATTCTGACATTGATGTAGATCTTAACGATAATCAAGATTCGGAATTAGATGACGTTTCTAAAAATAGTCAAAATAAAAGGAATCATTTATCTATTAGGCCATCTAATAATAAGAAAATATCAATTAATGAGAAAAACAATAAAAAATTTTCAAGATCAGATACTGATATTTCAGATTTTAAAATTTTACAAAGTTATCATCCTGAAAGTATTTTGAAGAAAACTAATGCATCTAATCAAAAGGATAAAATTAGTGTAAATTCAGAAGAAAATGATATCGAAGATAATAGTGGAAATGACAATATTTCAACAGCTAGTAAGAATCATTCTAAATCAAATGATGAAAATGATGAAAATGATGAAAACGATGAAAATGATGAAAACGATGAAAATGATGAAAACGATGAAAATGAGGGTTATGAAGAAGATAATGAAAGTGAAAATCTGGATGCTAGTAATATAAATGTTAAGCCACCTACACGTAAAGGAAGACGTAAAAGGGCAGGTAGGCGTAGAAGAAGAAGAGCTAGAAAATATTTAGGCTCTCAGAGTAAAAAGGAAAGAACTGCATGGGAACCAGGAATTGATTTACGTACAACTAACGTTTTCATGAATTCTCCTGGATCTATTATAACTGTTACAGATTATTCTAAAACCAGATATAGAGTTACTCATTATGATTTATATTCTGAAATGAATCCAAAATATTCAAAATTTATGTCTGATGATACAATTATAAGTGCAAATGATTTTAGTCAACATCCAGGATATGATAGTGATGAAGATGATGTAGATCCTGAATTTAAAGATTTCATGGAATATATGAATAAAGTGAGTGATTCTCACTATGAAGTAGAAGAAGCTATTAAAACTAAACCTTCATGGTCAGAAGTCAGATGGATTAATATCAATGGATTATCGTGGGAAGCAATTAGCATAATTGGTAAAAAATATAATCTACACCCATTATCAGTTGAAGATCTGGTTGATGTCCCTCAACGTACAAAAATGGATATATATCCGCAACATTTATTCATTGTTTTACCATTATTAAAATTACTTAAAGTTAAGAAACATTCAGATGATCCAAAAGATACTTTTTTTGAAACCGTTAGGAAACAAATAAGAAATTTGGGCTCTACTCAACTGTCAAATGATTTTACTAAATCTTCAACAATGGCATCTATTTATAAAAATAGACGACACAGCTTAAATAATGCTATCAATCCATCTTCTACGAGAACAATTGCAACTCGTGAACAATTATCTAATGAATTTTCCAATAAACCAAATAACCTGAATGATTCTATTCCTCCTTTCCTGGGTGCTATGAATCCACATGCTAATGAAATGGATTTACATAATAACAATAATACTAGTGGAAAAATACAAAATGGTTATAAAACGGAAAATATTCCAAAAATTTCCATTACTAATGAAATCAATCCTACAATTTTACCAAGATCTAAAAGAGGATATAAAGCTAATCCACAGAAAATATATCAAAGTGTTGAAGAATATGAACTGGCCATTGAAATTGAGAAAGCTTCAATGAATAGAAGATTAACAGATTTAACTTTTATAACGGGACCTTCTAATAAGTATAAAAACAGAATGAAAATAATTAATAGAATGAGGCCTTTAATGTCAAAATCTTTAGCTGTTGGAGTTGAACAAGTATCATTATATTTAACAAGTGATGGTACTGTATTATCATTTTTTGAACGTTCAGCAATGGATATTGAAAGAGCTATTTTATCAAGATTAAGTGCAGATTATACAATTTTAAGAGAAACTTGTAATTCATCTATTTTATTTCATTCAGTTTTAGATGCTACAGTTGATTTATTATATCCAATAATTACGGCATATAGTAGAATATTAAATGAGAAAGAATTGGAAATTTTAACTGCAACATTACCAGATTTACAGCAAACTCAAGAACTTCATTTAATGCTTAATGAATTATCAATATTGAAAAATTCTATATTACCTATTTCTTCATTAATTCAACAATTAAAAGATTTATCAATAGATTTATCAACACCTTTTATTGATGAAAGTTGTAAACTATATTTAGCTGATATAAGCGATCATATTTTAGCATTTATTGATGAAATTGATTCAATGAAATCAACAATTGAAAATTTAATTGATTTAATTTTCAATACTTTAAGTGTTGAAACTAATAATTCAATGCAACAATTATCATTAGTGACAGTATTGTTTTTACCATTAACATTTTGGGCGGGTTATTTTGGTATGAATTTTAAAAGTTTTGGTAATTTAGATTTTAATGTTTCATTTTTCTGGAAATTAGCTGTACCTTTTACAATATGTATGATGATGTTACTTATGAGGAAAAGTTGTTGGAGATTTTTAGTTAAAATTAAAAGAGCTATTCAATTATGGATTATGCAAATAACATCATTTATAAAATCTAAGAGAAATCAACAAGGTAAAACTGAAAGAAAAATACATACTAACAGATTAAATTATGAGAAATGGAAAAGATTAAGGAAATCACAGAAAGCTGAATAATAGCTTACTATTTAATTCTTCTTTTTTTCGAAAAGTGTATTAATAGAAATAAATAAATTATAAATTATATACAATATATAATGATCTGTATATATATATTTATTTAAGAAAAAAAGCAATCTATATATATATCTATATATATATAATTAGTAAAAAGTAAACTGGAAATCATTCACCAAGAATGATTGTTTCTATTTTTTGGAAATAATAAGAAAAGAGTTAAATTTAACAAAAGGTTTAACAAAATAATAGTGGAAAAAATAAACCCAATGTTGTAGAAGCCCAATATGAATAAGAAGATGAAGGAGGAGGAGGGGGAGAGAAAAGTAAAATGAAAATGAAAATGAAAATGAAAATGAAAAGAAAACTGAAGATATCACCAAAACAAAAATAAAGACAAAGAAAACTAAAACTATTGAAAATGAAAACCTTCCGATATAAATTTAATTTCTGTTGTTAGAATAAAATATGATTTGAATAGAAATAAGGCTGTGTTTGAAAAAAAAATCATATTATAATTATTAGTTAAATTTATATCTGATGTCGTTAAGTTGATCACCCCAGATATCATTTGAAACATCAAAGGAATTAATAAAAGAATTGTTAATATTTGTTTGAGAGTCAAATAATGAATTGTAAGCAAAAGGAGTTGCATTTGAAATAACGGTATCAGAAAGTTTATTTGAATTGTTATAATTAATAGTGTCTGGTAAAGGAATTGAAATTGGATTAACATTAACACTAGATAAAGAAGATGAATTTAAAAAGTTAATTTTATGACTAGAATTATTGATTGAATTATCATTATTCAAATCATCATCTAAAATTTCATTATTTTCATGTAAGTTATCAAATTCATCAAATAAGAAAACATCATTATCATTATTAGAATCATTCATATCAGATGTTTCGTTAATTGAATCAATCATTGAATTAATATAATTATTTTGTTGTTTTGAGAAATTAATTGCATATTCTTGATCAATTGTATAACCATAATGAAGACCATTATCAATTAAATATTTTAAACCATTTAAATCTCTATTAATCATTAACATATCAATAATACCAGTAAATGAAATTAAATTGATATTAGTATAAAAATCATAAATAAAAGATTTAGATTTTAAGAAATTGGAATAATTTGGGTCAACTTCTAAAGCTTTTCTAAAAGGACATTTATTATATAAAGTAAATAATAAAGTAATACCAATTGAATAAATGTCGATTTTATCAGCAAAATAATGATCTTTATCAACTTTAACTAAAGCTTCAGGTGCCATATATTTTTCAGTACCAACATTAAAATCAGAACATTTTAAAAGTTTTGTTGAAAGACCCCAATCACATAATTTAATAGTACCATCATTCATTAATAAGATATTTTCAGGTTTAATATCTCTATGATAAATACCTTTTGAATGACAATAATTAACAACTTCTAATAATTGAGTTAATAAATGATTAAAAGCTAAATGATCAGATTGAAAAGCTTTACCTAAATTAGTTTTATTATGAATTGCATCATATAAATCACCAGAATCGGCAAATTCTAAAACCAAAACATAATATTTCTTAGTTTCAAAGAAATCTAATAATTGAGTAATATTTTTATGATAACCTAAAGATTTCATAATATTAACTTCATGATTAGCCATTAATTTGACGCCAGAAACTGATTTTTTTAAAGCTTTAATTGCAACTTTTGTATTTAAATGATGATCAAAAGCTAAAGAAACTTTACCAAAAGAACCTGTTTGTAAATTATTAACGAAAGAATAACGATCATTTAATAAAGCTAAACCTTTTTGATATTGTAAGAAGTTATCTAAGGAAGATTTAAAATCATTTGATAAATGAGTGAATGTGTTGTTGTTACTATTAATAGTATTTAAATTTGCTGTAGCAACAGTTGCAGTCATCTTTCTTTTTATAATGATATCGGAAATAAAGAATTGAAATGAAAGTAGTAATCTATTATATTAACCAAATATGAAGTTGAAATAAAGTTAATATATAAATAAATATAAAATTTAAGAGCTTATTTTGTTGAATATAGGAATGGTGTGATTATTAAACAAAAGGGCAAATTTGAATAATTGGATAAAAAGATAATTGAATATGATGAGTTTTGATTTTATGAAATTGCTGAAGCTAGAAGCAGATCAGCAGCAGCGTTTCAAGTTGCGTAAAAGAGAGGAGAAAAGGGAAAAAGCAGGGAAGAAGAGGTGGAAAGAGAAGAAACAAGTGGGAAAAGAGGAAAGCTCAGCTGAAGGCAAAAGAAGGTAAAAGTGCGCAACAATTTTTAGCGATAAGAGCGATAAGCGTGACTCAGCCAACAAAAAAACCTCATAAACGATGACACATTTTTCCCCAAAAAATAACTAGCTGTGTGGTGCACGGGTGTGTGGCGTGTGGCGTGTGGCTGGTGACAAGTGGCTTCAATACCAAAAAAGTGTGGCGTTTTCTTTTTCTTTCTTAATTTTGCAATGTTGAGATGTCACGTGCAATTCGCGAGGGTGATGCTTTGTTCTTTTGACAAGAATTTGTTGACTAGTATATTTAATTTTTTAATTGTTTTATTTAAATCAAACTCTTAGAAATATAAAGTTTCAAAATTTTTTTTCTCTTAATTCTAACCTCTAATTAGATTAAACTTTCTAGAGTATTGGAATATCAGATATTAAAAGTAGCATGTTTTTAACCAACAACTATCCGATATAGTGTAACGGCTATCACGGTCCGCTTTCACCGGGCAGACCCGGGTTCGACTCCCGGTATCGGAACTTTGTTATTTTGCCTGGCTAGCTCAATCGGTAGAGCGTTTGACTCTTAATCAAAAGGTTGCGGGTTCGACCCCCGCGTTGGGCTTAATAATTTTTTAAAGTAACACTCTACACTTTTTTTGTTCTCTTTCATAAGAAAAAAAAACTATTTGACGCGCCTGTTTGTAATGTGTGTGTGTTTTTTTTTAATGAGAAACGCGTTGATTGCCCTTGATAAATTCAGGTTATTCCTAGTGATGGAGAAGATTAGATTTATTCATAACCAATCAACTAAACATGTCGAATTATAATCCCTACAATGATGGTACAGGATACGGAAAATTGAGCTCTGATGGCCATATGAATGGTAGCAATTTAGGAGGTTTCTCTCAAAATGGTTCTGATAGTCAATCTGGTGGTAAACCTCAATATGCAACTCAATTTATCGTACCAGTTTCAATTAAAATGTTAAATGATGCAACAATTTCTGGTGGTAATGATAGTCCTTATTACTCTCATGGTATAGAATTATCATATGTGCGATTTGTAGGTGTTATTAGAGAAGTTGATATACAAAAAGCTTTCACACTTTATAAAATTGAAGATGGTACAGGATCAATCTCTTTTAGATCTTGGAATAATTCTTCTGATAGTCAAATGAATGCAGATGATGATATGTTCCCTGATATGAATGAACAAGATGATGATAAAGAAGATGATTTTTTTAAATCACCACAATTCAATGCAAATGATTACGTTCAAGTTACTGCAACTGTTAAAGATTTTAATGAAAAAATTCAAGTTCAAGCTCAATCAATGCAAAAAATTGATAATTATAATAACGTTATCTATCATTTATTAAATATTGGTGCTAACTATCTAATTTCTAAAAATGATGGATTACTTCCAAATCAAAAATCTGCAAATGCTGCTGACTCAAATAATAACAACAATAGTAATAACAGTACTCCTCAAATATCAATGAAAGCTCGTTTACTTGAATTTGTTAAAGTAAATTCTCAAGTTATGAATGAAGGTATTCCAATCCAATTTGCCGCTCAAGAATTAGGTATAAGTTTAGATGACGCAGAACTTCTCTTCACCGAGCTAGTAGCAGATGGTGATGTGTTCTCGGCCGCTGATGATAATAACTATTTACCTTTATAGTTACTATCTTATGTAAAAAATAAATTTGTATTTTTATATATCATATAAAACATTCAAAAAGAAAAAAAGAAAAAAAGACAAAGTTTAATCTTTATAAACACTATCAATAACTTTAGCAGATCTAGCTGCAAAAAATGTCGCCCATAAATCATCATCGTTTATAATTTCTCCTTCATCTTTTGAAGTATCAGTTACCTTCGTTAATTCTTTTGCCTCTAATACATTATCATCTATCTCTTCAATTTCTTCACTTTCGTTATCTGTTTTTTTACTACGAACTTTGGCAGATTGAATCCTTTTTTTAGTACTTAAATATGCAATACTCTCTTCAATTGTACCTTCTATAATAAAATTCCAAACAGTAGTCTCCTTCATTTGTCCAATTCTATGAATTCTGTTTATTGCTTGTAATTCAAATGATAAATTTACCATAGGCTCACATAAAAATACATGTGATGCATTTGTAAATGTTAAACCTGCAGCTTGTGCAATAGTGTTCAACAAGAAACACGTAATATTAGAATCTCTTTTAAACTCACTTATATCTTTATTAAGTGATTTATTACGTTTTTGTTCTATCCAACTCCTGTATTCAACTTCTTCATGCTTTATAGCTCTTCCAAGTAAAACTAAAAATGGATTCCATTGTGAAAATATTAAAATTTGCACTTTTGGTTCCTTTTTCTTTAAATATTTTATTTGCCTGATAATCATATCAATTTTTGTACCATAATTTTTTTTCAATATAATACTTGATATTTCTCTTAATTCATTTATTGGTAATTCTTGATAAACAAAATCAATATCTTTTTCAAAAATTTTCCTATTTTTAAGTAATTTGATCCTTTCTAAATCATTTCCATCATCTTTATCTTTATCTTCATTATTATTATCTTCTTCTTCTTCTTCTTCTTCTTTTCCATTAATAATTTCTTTGATTTCTTCGGTATGATTGTCTATCGACTCAATAACGTCACCTCTTAAACCTCCTTTAGAATATGTAAAATTATATAATTCATCATATTTCAAAGATTTCTTACATAAAGGACATATCCTTTTAGTTTTCATCCACTCTTGTAAACATTCACGACAATATTTATGCCCACACGGTGTTAAAGTACCAACCAATATTCTATATCTGCATATAACACATGAATCATCTTTACTGATTTCATTGGACCTTTCCGTATTTAATGATTTCAAATAATTTAGCCTGGCATTTAAAGTTTTCATTTTAATTTCATCTTTTTGGATTTCTTTTTGAATTTCTTCAATTTCAACCATTGCGGAATATTTAGGTGATGTATTAAGTTTCTCAGGAAAATAATTAACTAAAGTATCAGATCGTATTTGTAATGATTTAAAATATGTAACTTTGGAATTAAATGTGTCATTTAATGTTTCAAATATCTTACCATTTAATGCTTTGAGATTTTTAATTTTTTTATTCAATTCAGATTTTAATAAATCAACAATTGATTCAATTTGTAAATGTTGTTCACTATCATTTTTGAAAAAACTTAACTCCCCTGAAAGTTCCAAAATTGAGGTACGTAAAGAATACCTTGGGTTCAAAGTACCTTGCGGTATATAATATTTCCTTAGCTTCTCAAGATCTATATATAATTGATTATTTTGATTATTAATACCACCAGATACTTGTTCAGGATTGAAAACTCTTTGAATTTTTTTCAGTTTATTGGTTTCTTTCTCATTGTTATACGTGGAATCAATAACTGAATTCAATGCTTTCTCTCTATCTTGAAGAATCAATTGTAACTGATCAATATAAACTTGTGAATATTCTTGGAAAATAAGAGAATTTTTATATTCTTCACCAGTTTTATCATCTGTATTTTTAATAACAGGAATTCTTTGATATTGTACCAATTTTGTAATCCACGTATTAATAATATTAGATTGATCATTTAATTGTTGAATTGCTTCCTTGGCACGATTCAAAACAAATGATACAGTAAATGTTGTAGAATGCTGTTCAAATATTTTAGATACATCAGGAAATAGTTCACAAGTTGAATAAACTTTAAATTTTTCAGATTTAATATTTTTCCCCAATTCTGTCAAACTCGAATCATCATTTGGAATTTTTAATGTTTCAGTTTCATAACTTTCAAACTTTTTAAATGTCGTATTCAAATAATTAATCATATCGCCAGTTTTATTTAAAGGTTCTTCAAGTAATTGATTTAAAATCTCATCAGCTTTATGATAAAATTCATTTTCTAAATAATTATGTTTCCTTTCTTCTTCTGTTAGTTTATCTAGATCGACATTTTCAACATCTTTATCAGCTTCGTTTATTTCATCATTATTGCTTTCTTCTATTTTTACTAAATCGGTAAAATTATCAGGTAAAGGTTTCATTGGCATATAATGTTGATAATGTGCAGATGCAGCTAAAAAATATGCTTGATGTAATAACTCTAATAAATTCCTATTTCTTAAATTCCAAATTTTCTTTTTATCTGTATTTTTTTCATCTTCTTGAAAATTTTTATAATTGCTTATTTTATCATCTAATTTTCCAATAATTTTTTCAAAAATGGGTAATGATTTAACTGGATTTCTTAAAAACTCATAAATTTTACCTAATTTAATATAATTTCTAATATATGAGGTAAATAAAATATTAGATTCAGTTTCATTATTTGTAATTAAGTCCATTAAAACATCATTTAAAGTACCTACTATTAGTTCAGCATCATTTTTAGAATTTTTATTCTTATTTTTCGATCCTCCTAACAATCCACCTATTCCATCATTATTCGAGGATAAATTTCTTCTAAATTGTAAAGCATTTAACAAAGCATGGCAACATACCATTCTTAATTTTCCAACCCAGTTTCTCATACCAATTTTACTTCTACTTAAATCAAAACCTTCAGCTATTGGTTCACCTTTATCATTCAAACCAACTTGTTCTAAAAAATTAGTAAATAAATTATGATAATTATCATGTTCAATTGTTGAAAATGGTGATCTAAGCATGATTCTGGTCTGTTTTGGTAAATTTACTTGATTTCCTACCATTTCTTTTGTATGTCTTAAACATCGATCTTTAAATATTCTATCAAATATATATCTTGGAATTTCTTTCCATTGTTTGAAATTTAATTTGTCCATAGGGTATAATTGTTGTGATTTTAATAAAGAATTTAAATCTTGTAAATCTTTCCTTATTAACGTACCAGATACACACCAAGTATGAACTCTTGGTATAATTCTTGAGAAATGTGAAACTTTAGAAATTCCAATAGATGCCAATTGTGCTTCATCTATGATTAATCTATAAAATTCAAGTAACATCAAAGGTGATGAATAATCAATTCTTTCAAAATTGGAACTTAACCTTTTAGGTCTCGTTGTAGGTTTAAAAAGTGCACGATCAAGTTCATTAGCTAATATAGTATAAGAAACAAGTATTATATCATATTTACTTAAATCATCAGCAATTTTTGAAGGTGATATTTTATCTTCAAATCCACGACAAGGATTATAAATGAATACATTTAAAGAACATGTATTTTGAATTTCTTCATACCATTGATTAATTATTGTCTCAGGACATAAAACCATTGTAGTTTTACATTCTTTGACTATTCTTGAAGAATCTAAATAATACTGTTTTGGTTCTGATGAATATTTTAATCTTGGATTTAATTCAATTAAAGATATCATTTCTAATGTTTTCCCCAAACCCATTTCTTCACATAAAAATCCTTTTGCTGGTGGAATATCCTTCATTGATTTTAAATAATCTATTGCCATTTCATTAGTACATATTGATCCCGAATATGGATTAAACCAATAATGAATATCTTGATCACCATAAAGTTTCAACCTCGTCCATCCTGGAGATATTTTATCTAACCATTTAGAAACTGTACAATCATTACATAAATCTTCATCATTAATTTGAATTTTGCAAAGATTAATTTGATCATTATTTTCACCTTCAATTTCAAGATATATACCTTCATGATTCAACAACCATTTGAGTGAATCAACTTGATAAGGCAATAAAGTTTTAGTAAATCCTGGGATTTCCAATTTTTTGGTGTTTGGATCATTATGTAAATCACTTGTATTCTCAGTTATTAATGAATAGAAACTTGATACGCTAGGCGGTGTTTCATACGCATTAGAAGGTAATTGATATTTTGTTGGATTAGGGAAACATATAAGATCCATCAAATTATTTAAATTTGTATGAATTTGAGGTGGTAATAAAGAGATAATTGATTGGTTTATATAGATGGAATAACTTATTGTAAAGGATAAATCTATTTGTTTAGATTCATTGTTCAAATGAATTATAATATTGGATAAAGTCATAGTCTTAGAGTAAAAATTTGCACTTGATTTGACAGTGGAGTTATATAGAAAAAAATGAACACATTTAATCAAATTATAGTGTTCTCGTGAGAAGGTGAAAGTTAATAAAGGTACCAATTTTTTGAAATTAAATTTCGATATCATTGTATTATTTGTTGAAGGAGAATTGAGTTTAATGGGTATCATATTTTGGACAACATAGTTATGATTTGTGTCTGATAAATTGAAATAATGATCATAAATTTCAGGAGAATTTGATGCTACGTTCATGCATTTAACCGACTGTGAATGATTTGCAAGACAGATGTCATTTATAACTCTACAATCCGAAACTTCATCTATCTTTGATTTCTTGCTGTTCAGTTCAAAAAAATCAATAAAATATCTAGGCTCCAAAACCCAGTCAACTCCATATTCCATAAAGAGTAAGCTTCACCAAGCTGTCTGCACTACGATATCAAAACAAAACGTAAATGCCCAAATGTGCAAGTAATCTTTTAAAGAGTTCTGTGTGAAAACCACAATTCACAATTTTCATGTTGCCGCCGACCGACGCGCCGATAGACCCGGAACTCGTAGATATATACACGCTAAAATCCGAAAATGAGTGGACTGGTGGCATTTCGGAATACGCCTTTACACAGTGCTTAGATAATTTAAAGTTGTCTGCACCATTTAGAAGACCCTTTGTTTCCAAAATTTGTGTTTATTTTTATTATAATTTCCATTTCTACTCTAATTTTTAATCTTTGCTTTTTTGCTTGTAATCAACTGGGTATTGTTTATTAGCAATTGATTGTAAAAATATGTTAGGTGTATGTGCTTACTGGTTTGGATGATCTTTTTCATTCTTTTATTTACACTGTAATACTTTATTAAAAAACTTTATACTAACTATTCATATCGTTTTTTTTACATTTCATTTCATTTCTTCCCCCCCCTTATTTTAGAATATCAGGAATCTTATTAGGCATGGTAGGCAGGCAGTTGAAGGAAATGAAGGGGTTCCAGCTGAATCGATTTTGCATATACCATTACATAATAATAAAAAAGCTACAAGTAAAAATGCTACATCAAATAATGCATCGATAAATTCAGATTCAACAATAACTAATGATAATGTCACCAACTCAAAACAACAACATCAATATCAAAAAGATTATGAACGCCATCAACATAAAGAACATCATGCAAATGAATTGAAACCACTTGCAGAAGATTTAGTTAAGCAAGAAAATCTTAATGAAACCAATCGTCGAAATGCAAGTAGGAAATCAATTGAGAAATTTCAAATAGGTAGTAAATTAGGTGAAGGTGCATTTTCTATTGTTTATGAAGCTACCGATAATGAAACCAAGGAGAGAGTTGCAATTAAAGTTATCAAAAAATATCAATTAGATGAAAAGCAAAGAAATAATGTTTTAAAAGAAGTTAATTTAATGAAACAATTAAATCATCCAAATATTGTTAAACTGATTGATTTTGTTGAGAATGATGATTATTATTATATAATTCAGGAACTTGTTAGTGGTGGTGAAATATTTAATGAAATTGTTAAATATACATATTTTAGTGAAGATTTATCAAGGCATGTTATAATTCAAGTAGCTGAAGCTTTATTATATATGCATGAACATGTAGGTATCGTTCATCGTGATTTGAAACCTGAAAATATATTTTTTAAACCTATAAAATTTATTAAAGATGATCCAAAAAACAAATTTAAAAAATTAAGGAAATCTGATAATCCACAATCTAAAATTGATGAAGGTAAATTTATAATGAATTATGGTGGTGCAGGTATTGGCATAATTAAAATTGGTGATTTTGGTTTATCAAAACAAATTAGATTAAATGAAAACAATGCATTAAAAACTCCATGTGGTACAATTGGTTATACAGCACCTGAAATTGTTCGTGATATGAAATATTCAAAAGAAGTTGATATGTGGGCTTTAGGTTGTGTTTTATATATATTACTTTGTGGATTTCCACCATTTTTCAATGATTCAATTGAAGAATTAACTAGAACAGTTGCAAAAGGTGAATTCAAATTTTTATCACCATGGTGGGATGAAATTTCAAGTGGTGCTAAAAATTGTGTTTCCAGATTATTAACAGTTAATCCAATGCATAGATATAATGTTGAACAATTTTTAAATGATCCATGGATATTAGAATTTTTACAAAGATCAGAAAATATTCAAATGCAAGAGAAACTTGCAAAACAACAGAAACAAAACAATTTAAATAAAGAAGTAATTAAACAAAATGAACAAAATGAACAAAATGAGAAAAATGAAATTACTGAAAATAATGGTAAGGACAACAATACTAGTAATAGTAAATTAAACGAACCTGGTATGCCAGGACTAGTACCTAATAATAAATTGAAAACTTTTACATCATATTCCCAATCACTTTCACATATTGATCATATGGAAATTGATGATGATAATACCAATAGTATAACAAGTGTCAAATCATTTTCAACTAAAAATGATGATAATAATATGGATGAAGATTCAGATAGTGAATCACTATCAAGTAATTGGGATAATATTGAAGATGGATCAAAATCTGAATTTGGCGTTGAATTATCAAGATTTCATAAAGGAGATGAAGGAGTTGAACCAATACCAATGCTTGAACATTTACTTGAACCTGCACCTGCACAATCAAGTATGGTACATCGTGAAGAATTTATAAATGATACAACAAATCAAAAAAGAGTTCAAAGAAATGTTAAAAATGGTAAAATTGGTAAAAAAGCATTATTTACTCCAGAAATTATGGCAATGAAAGATATGTTTGATATTTCTGTTGCTGCACATAGAATGCATGAAGAATCTAAATATACTCCTAATACTGCAACAATGTTAAATAATGAAATTGTTGAAGAAGATGAAGATATCGATGGACAAATTATTGAAGGTAACAGAAAATCTAATAGTTTAAAAAAGGAAAATATTGGTACATTTAATTTAAATATTAATGATGCATCAATTCTTGCTAGAAGACAAAAAAAGAAAGCAATTTTAGCATGATATTAAAAAATGCAAAAAAAGGAAAAAAAAAGAATATATTTAGTACATTTATATATATATATATTCTTAAGTTTATTTTATTTATAAGTTTATAATTTAGTTTATAGTTTCTAGTTTTATTATTTTTTGAACGTTAAAAAAAAAGAAGAATGTTTGTTGGATAGAGTTTTTTTTATTCGGAAAAAAATTGCTTATATTAGATAAATAGATTATATATTATATATTGCGTATGATATATATGCCATACGATCGGAAAGAAAAATGAAAATGAAAACAAATAAATACGTATATATATAGACATATATATATATATATATACATACATAATAAGATTGATTAGTATAACAATCACCACCAAAAGAGTTGGAACCAAAAAAAGAATGTGAATGATGATATTACTGTATGCCTAATTTTAATTAAAGACAAAGAAATCTTTTTTGTTGTTGTTGTTGTTGTTGTTGCTATTGTTGTTGACATATGAAAAATGGGTATAGTTGCATTTTATTTAATAATTTAGATTCAAAACTATGTTTGAAATTTTTTCTGTTTTACTTCATTTTATTCTAATTTTCTAAATTTAAAAAGAACAATCTAAGGTGTATTTTGGTTTACGGTTACTGTCGAAAACACCCCAGTATGGTTCAACAGAAGAACCTGAAGTTTCTGGTTTCCATGCTTCATCAAATGCTTCAAAAACGAAAGTATTAACACCCCAACCTCTCATTGCACAAACACCATCTTCCCAGAAAGTTGCTGCATTTTCAACAGAAGGAACTGATGAACCATAGTTTGAACCTTCAGTTGGCCAACCAGTTTCACCAACATAGAAATCAATGTTAGTTGAACCTTTAATAGATTGAACAGTTTGTAAAGCTTGCATAATATCATCAAAGAAAGAAAATGTTGAATTTGCTTCAGTTTGACCTTGCCAGTAAGAGAATGCATTAGCATAAAGGACATCAGATGCTTGAATTGGTTCATTAGCTGTACCATCAACTAAGATATTCCAAGAATCAACTGTACCAACTGGGATATCAGCATAAGAATCACCATTTTTATCTTTAATAGTTGAAATTAACTCTTTAACTTCTTTGATATAAGAAGCTAATTCTTCACCAGTTAAATCACCTCTATATAAAGATTCGGAACCGACTAAAATTGAAGAAACAGCAGATTTAGAAATATTTGGTAAGTAACTTTGTAATGCTTGTTTTTCAAGTTCAAATTTGTCAGATGGGGTTGGCCAAACACCAACGGTTAATTGGAAACCTTCAGAATCAACGACAGGACCTAAAATTTCCAATGTATTACAATCGGATGTTGAGTATGTTTTAACTAATTTGGAATATGGTGATAAAGTTTCTAAATCAGCAGAATATTCTTCAGCAGTTTTACAAGCACCAGAGTTATCCTTGACACCTAAATTGAAACCAAGTGATGCAATTGCTGAAACTGGGACAGCAGTAAGAGATAAAGTAAGAGCAGCGAGTGAAGCAGTTGAAAGTCTCATAGTATAATAGATTGGTCTTACCGAAAGAGTAGCAGAAGAAGAAGAAAACGGAATGAAATTATCAAGGGAAATTAAAGGGAAAGAGGAAAGAAAATAAAGGGCAAAACAAATTGCAAACAAATCAGTGGTGAGGAACACAAAAATCGTCATTTTTTCGTTGTTTTCCTTTGTTTTCCTTTTTTGCCTCGTTTTTTCCTCGTTTTTTTTGTTTTTTTTTTGTTTCTTTTCGCTGATCTGGAACTTTTCCATTTATTCAGCTATTTTTAGCAACAAACAACAAATAATTTTTTTTTCCTTTTACACGGTCACGTGATGTCACGTGACAGCATGAATTTTTTTATTTTCTAAAAAAATTTTTTTTTTTTTCAATTTTTTTTTCACTTTTCACTACTGCCTTTCTTGATCCTGCTTTTCTCTTCTTTTCTCTTCTTTTCTTTTCTTTCACAACACACCCACTCACACCATGTCTGAAGAAATTGAAATCAAACTGGACGCTGACACTCCTCTTTCCAAAAAGGAATTGAGAAGAATCAAAAAGGGGAAAACTACTTTTGAACAGTTACAGAAAAAGAAAGCTAAGAAAGCTGCAAAAGCTGCTGCATCTGGCCAATCTAGTAACGATAATACTAATCCGGACGATGAAAAGAAAGACTCGGAATCTTCCACAACTGCTCCAACTGCTACCACTGTTTCTCCATCTAAAAGATCCGATTTTGGTATTTGGATTGGTAATTTATCTTTTGAAACAACAAGAGATGAATTAACAAATTTTATTACTTCAAAAGGTTCATTATCTAAAAAAGATATCACAAGAGTTAATCTTCCAACCAGAGGTACTAAAAACAGAGGTTTTGCTTACATAGATTTTGCAGATGAAGAAACTTTAAATTCTGCTTTAGCATTATCAGAATCTGAATTAAATGGTCGTAAAGTTCTTATTAAAAATGCTAAATCTTTTGAAGGTAGACCTGCTAAAGAAGGTACTACTGCTATGGCAAGTAAAAATCCACCATCAAGAATCTTATTTGTTGGTAATCTTTCATTTGATACAACATCTGACCTTTTACAAGATACTTTTAAACATTGTGGTGAAATTGTTAAAATTAGAATGGCAACTTTTGAAGATAGTGGTAAATGTAAAGGTTTTGCTTTTATAGATTTTAAAGATATCGATGGTCCAACAAAAGCTTTAAAAGATAGATCATGTAAAAAACTTATTAATAGACCTTTAAGGTTAGAATTCGGTGAAGATAGATCGCAAAGAAAAGTTGCACCAAAGAGATCTTTCGATGATTCAAATGATGATAATTCAAATACTGATTCTAATGCTGAACCAACTATTACAAAATCTTTTGACAACTCAAATAAAGGATTTCAGCCAAAACAAGATAAATTTAAAAAGCCTCATTATAATAACAAACCAACCGATTCTAGAATGAATTCTTCAATAGCTCTTGCAAACGCTCAAAGACAAAGTGCCGCAATTGTCAAATCAACAGGTAAAAAAGTCACATTCGATTAATTTTTGTACATTATTTGGTTTATAACAGTTTTTTTCTATATAGATATATATATATTTTATAATTATAAATTTTCAAGGTTCTCAAAAAGAAAAAAATGTGGTTCTAATCATACCACATTTTAATTAATTCTTCTGAAACTGCAGACGGCGTCAAAACACCTAAATCAGAAACCAATGCAGTTATATATTGATGTGGTGTAAAATCAATATTAATATCATTAAGTATTCCAATACTTGGATCTGTTGTAAACTCAATTTTATTGCCAGGCACATCATCTGGTGCTAAAGGAAACATTCTAACAAACTTATGAGATTCAGATACAACGTATAAGGGTTTGTTTGCATTTTTTGCAATAACTCCAACCTGATATGATCCAATGTGATTGATAATACCCCCACTCTCACTTACACCTTCTGCACCCATAAAAACTTTGTCAACTTTACTGATCACGTACCCAACTTGTGAATCATGAATTAAACAGACAGGAATACCTTGTGCTTTTAATGCATCTACCATGTCTTTACCTGTTTTCTCATCACTTTTGTCAGGCAACGCTTGTGTGACAAATACACGAAATCTTACAAATTTAGATTTAGCATATGTAAGCAATGATAATACAACTCTTGAATATGAATGTACCAATACTGTATCATCGTCTTTGATCAAATTAAAACCTATTTTAGCAATCATATCTCTACTTTCTTTTGCACGTTCAAGAAATAATTGCCCATTTTCAACCAAATGTGTTTTACACGATTCCCAGTCTGCATATAAATTGGTATTTCTTGCAACAAATCGAATAAATAAGTCACAACCGGCACTAAGTGATATACTATTTTTAACTGATGTTTTAAGCTCCTTTGTTGCTGCTGATAACAGTTGGATTAATTCGGATGAAGTTGAGGGTTGTTTAATTTTAAGCATTGTAAGCAATGATTCAATAGCCGCAACAGGCATTGTAATTTCTGGATCATCTTCCAAAAATTTAAGATAAGTTTCTTTAATATCAAAATCAGACATTCTTATATTTCTCTATATATACATATATTTATCTGTGTGGACTTATTTATATATCTGTGTATTTTTATGGAATTTCCAAAAAGTAACCTTTTATTCCATTAATTTAATTTTTTTTGAAAAATTTCTTCATGTTTTCGCATAATCTTTCAACCTGAATATATTTTATATTTAAAATATATGAATCTTGAACTGCTCTTATGCTAAAAAAACTATATTCGTTTAAGATATTCCATTAAGACAGTCATTTCACTTATTAGGGAAATAATGAATCTAACACGTTTTAAATTTATTAGGCCTTTCAATTATTCCCCTTTCACTAAAAGAAAATTCCATTCATCATCATCTATATTATATGCGAATGCTACTTCTTCAACATCTTCAGATTATGAATCAGAGCTTATATTAAAAACTCCAATCAATAAAATCAGAAACATTGGTATCATTGCACATATTGATGCAGGTAAAACAACAACTACTGAAAGGTTATTATATTATTCAGGTTTAACTTCACGTATAGGTGACGTAGATCAAGGTGATACAATTACAGATTATTTAACTCAAGAGAAAGATAGAGGTATAACAATTCAAAGTGCTGCTGTTACATTACCATGGAAAGACTCTAAAATTAATGTTATTGATACTCCAGGTCATGCGGATTTCACGTTTGAAGTTACAAGATCTTTAAGAGTTTTAGATGGTGCAGTTACGATTCTAGATTCTGTTGCAGGTGTTGAAGCACAAACTGAGAAAGTTTGGAAACAAGCAAAAGATCTCAATATTCCCATTATTGCATATGTTAATAAAATGGACAGAGATGGTGCAGGATTTGGACGTACCGTTAAAGAAATTGTTGGTAGTTTAGGTACTAGAGCAGTTTTAATTAATGTGCCATTTTTTGTTGATTGTGGATCAGAGGGTATGATATTCAAAGGTGTTTTAGATATAATTCATCAAAAATTATTAATTTGGAAACCATCTGAAGATGGTAAAAATGTTGATGTTATTGATGTGTCTAAAGAAGATTGTGAATATCCTGAAATGCATAAAGAATTATTAAAATGTAGAGAATCAGTAGTTGAAACTTTAGGAGAATTGGATGAATCAGTAATTGATAATTTTTTGGAAACTGAAGATTATTTAAAAGTTTCACCAGAATTATTGAAAAAATCAATTAGAAAATTAACAATTGAAAATGAAATTACTCCTATACTATGTGGTTCAAGTTTTAAAAATATTGGTGTTCAACCATTGATGGATGCAATTGTTGATTATCTTCCTTCTCCTGTTGATATTTTACCACCTGAAGTTATTGGAGGATTATTATCTCAGAGTAAAAAGAAAAGTAAAAATAAAAATAAGAATAAAAAAGAAACCAACAAGGGTACTGAAGTGGTATCAGCTGAATCACATATAATTTCTTCAGTAATTGATCCTAAATTAGGTTGTATCATAAATAAAAATAAAAATTTAACAACAGCATTAGCTTTTAAAGTTTTGAATCATCCAAATCGTGGGTTGATGGTTTTTGTTCGTATTTATAGTGGAAAATTACAACCAAATTCATCTGTTTTGAATTCACGTACAGGAGAAAAAATTAAAATAGGTAAATTATTAATTATGAATGGTGAAACACCTCTTGAAGTTAAATATTTATCTGCTGGTAATATTGGTGTTATTACAGGTACGGACGAAATTAGTACAGGTGATACAATCATTGGAAATTCTTTATCTAAGAATATTCATTTATCTAATACAGAAGCAAATTTGAAATTATTACCAATTGAAATACCACCACCTGTTTTTAGTGTTTCGATTGAACCAACAACAGTTGCAGATAAAAGAAAGTTGGATTTATCATTGAAAATGTTACTTGTTGAAGATCCTTCACTTAAATTATCATATGATGCAGAAGCTGGACAATCGATTTTGTCAGGTATGGGTGAATTGCATTTAGAAATCACAAAAGATAGACTTTTCAATGATATGAAAGTTAAAGCTGAAGTTGGTGATATTAAAGTTACATATAAAGAAACAATTACAAAAGATGTAGGACCGATTTCTAAAAAAGAAGTTCTACTTGATGGCTCTAAATTTGGTGTTACATTAAGTCTTAGACCATTTGAATGTGATATAGAAGATATGATTACATATTTGCATGATGAAGGTAAAGTTTTTGATGATGATGATATTCATACACTTGATTTAAATACATACGTTATTTTTGATAAAAATAGTATGCCGGAAATGGTCCGTAAAGAATTAGAAGGAGAAAATTGGAATTTACATGTTAGTTATGAAAAAATGATTAGATCTATATTATCAGGTGCAACAGGGGCATTACAAGTTGGTGGTAGATTAGCAAATTTACAATTACAAAATATTATTTTGTATATTAACAAATGGGAAATTCCTGATACTAGGGAATTCAATAATGTTACACCATTGATTAAGATTACAAGACAAGCCATCAATATTGGATTAGATGGATTGGATGATAAAGATTTTACAATATTAGAACCTGTAATGAAAATTAATACATATGTTTTAGAAAATGATGTTGGTAACGTTTCACAAGATTTAATGAGTTTACGTAATGCTAAGATTATAAGTATTGAAAATGAGAAAGATGTCTCAAACGCAAAAAATGAAGGTGAAGATAAAAAAGATGTTTATTGGTTCAAAAAACAAATGGAATCTACCTATGTGCCATTTGATGCCACTATGCAGTATTTCCAAGAGAATAAAGGTGATAATAATATGGTAATTTCAAGTGAAGCACCATTAAGGGAGATGATTGGATATTTAAATAAATTACGCTCAATTACTAAAGGTAGAGGAGTTTACGATATGGAATTTAAAGGTATGGAGAGGGCTAATGCCGAACGTACAAGACAAATTCTTGAAAACTAGAGAATCGGTAATCACGATAAATAAAACATTCATATAAACGTACATGTAGATAGATAAATTTATATAGCTATTAAAATTAATGACTAATAAAATAAATAAATGCCAGATAGAATATTGAAAATCAATACGACATTTTATATATATTATATATATATAATGAAAGGATATATAATGGTTTAAAACTTTTTTTTCTTTTCATCAATTGAAAGTTCACCAGCACCTGTGTTAACAATCAAAAGAAGACCACCAACAATACTTAAAGTTTGAAAAAATTCATATCTGAGATAATCTCTTCTTGAATCTTTATATGAATAAGTCCAGTAATGATTTGTCCAACAATTATGTAGAGCTAATAAGAAAGTAAGAATGGAAGCAGAAAATTTTGTTTTATAACCAATTGCAATTGAGATACAACATACAATACCAATCAAAATTATTAACATATTCACAAAAGACCATTTAATTGTGATAGTAAAGGTTAAGAAAAGGACCAATAACATAATTCTACCAGCAAGTAAGAAATATTTTTTATTAAAGTCTTTAGTTTCAAGCATTGGTAAACCAGGCATTGATAATGATCTTTTATCAATAACTAAAGAATCCGAAAGTGACAATAATAAACCACCAATAACTGAAACATTTCTTAAAAAGAAAGAAAGATCAAAAAATAAACCATACACTAAACCTTGAAGTAAAACAATTGATGTAAGAATAGCTGATGCAATCATTGGTTGTTTACGTAAAATGATCAAAACGGAACCAACTATCATACCGATAATGTTCAAGAATAAAAAGAATCTAACAACCCATTCATATAAATGACGATAAGTTGCTAAATAATAAACTTGTTCTTTCCATTGAGAATAAATTCTTAAAGAATCTTCCAAGAAAGTTGCCACAATGAAAAATCTACCAATTGCTGGTACATATGGTTTTGCAAAAGATAAATACTTATCCAAAATCTTATCTAATGAGTCCGTCAAACTTTCAAAACGCTTGACAGTTGGATTATCGGATGGGATCATTTGATTAATGATGTCTAAAGCAGAGGATGATTTCTTTACAGCATGAGGATGTGAGTTTATGCCGAATTCTTGAGCTGGAGTATTTGAGTATGAGTTGTTATGACCGGAGGCAGGATCATAAGGATTTTTGTTTGGAGGAAACTGTGAACCTCTGAATGACATATCTGTTGGGATGTTTTGCTGAACTTTGCACACAACACACAAGTGTCATACGTGTATACAAGAAGGCAAACGTGAAACATCAAACGCTGCGAGAAAGTGATTCGCTTTAACGAAAGTGGTTGTTTTTTTGTCGTTTTTTTTTGGCATACTTCTTTCCTTTCTTACCAGGTACCGTTTGGGTGTGGGGGATTGTTTCTGAGATTTCTAACAATAATTCTTTAACACTGGTCTGTTATTACATGTCTCCAATGCAACTTCATTCACCAAATGCTGCATCTCAAACTTCTATAATGGTATCTCCTCGTCGTCGGTCGTCTTCCAAAACTCAGCAAAATTACCATCCCATCAATGCAACGCCACTTGACGCCTTTACAGATAACGATGGCATCAATGACATGGATACATCTGTGAAAAATGATAAGAATTTAAACTTAAATTTGAATTTAAATTTACCCAATAAATCTTTAATGATTATCACCGATACCGATAAAATATTTCCAAACAATGATAACCAAAATGGCCAGAATAAGAATAATAAGAACGACAATAAAATAATAAGTGATAATAATTTAAATGAAAAGGATGATTTGATTGACAATATTGCTACACCGACAGGCACTATACAGGATCAAAATTATTTTTTAAATAATGTTGAAAACTCCCTTGATACTGATAACAAAAAAATTCAATCAAATAATACAGGTGCCACAGAAGTTAAGAGAAACAATGTGAAAGATAAGTCAATATCAGAAAAAAATTTTAAAAGTCTGCACTCGTCTGCTATACAAGCTTCTTCAACTTCTGGTTTAAATCTCAGTACAAATACAAGTACAAATACAAGTGCAAATACAAACCCCAATTCAAAATCAAACAAATCCACTATTTTGCATAAACAAAACTCAGATTCTTCAAAAGCGTCTATACCAAGTCTGAAAAAATCTGTTCATGTTGTTCGACTGATATCACCTGATCAACCAGATGAATATTTAAAAGTTTTAAGTATACCATTATACCCCGATACATTGAAAATTGGTCGTCAAAATACTCCTAAAACAAGTAATAAAATTACAGATGGTTTTTTCGATTCAAGAGTTTTAAGTAGGAATCACGCAGAATTATTTATCAAAGAGAATCAACTATTTATAAGAGATTTGAAATCCTCCAATGGTACTTTCCTTAACGACGATAAATTAATACCGTATAAAGATTATAAACTTTCTATTAATGATAAAATTGATTTAGGTACAACATTGGAAAGCCAAATGGCACATAAAAAAATTACTTGTATTATAAAAGAGTTTGATTATATTACATTGAAAAATTTTGAATCTTTAGTGGAAGAAATTAATAGTAAAGATGAAATGATATCCAAAAAAATGGAATTGTTTAATAATACATTTGATGCATTATTATTTGGTGAAATAGTTGATGATATAGTATTAGGTATTGATAATAATAATGAAATTAATGATGATTTATTAAGTTTGATAGCCATTGATGATAATGAAATTGGTGATTATAAAAAATATAATGAGAATATTACCAATAAAAAAGGTATAGATAAAAATAAAAATACTAAAAATAAGAACGAAGAAGATTTAAGTGAAGTGAATTCTAAATTTGTTACAGGTTTGGATTTAAAGCCATCACAAAATTCAAAAGATGTTGTTAAAAAACTTATTAATGCAGTTAATAATGAATATATTCAACAGCAAAGATTAAAGCAAATGAATACATTTTTATATAATTACAACAACGTTATAGCTGGCCGTGAAAGTAATACCATTTTTAAGATATATGATAAACTATTAAAAAGGGAGAAAAATCATCAATTTCATCATCAAAAACGGGATAGCTCAGATATCAATTTAAAAGAAAATCAGTATGAAATGAAATATTTGAAAAGTAATGAAAAATTGAAAAATGCTATCAATGAGCTTGACCTTTTAAGAAATCATCTGATTAATTCCAAAGAAAGGGATAATGAGTTAAAGAAAACAATGAAAGAGAATGAAGAACTGAAAAAGTTTTTGGAAATACAGAAAATGAATAAAAGTGAAATGGATGAAAAAAATGATATAATCTGTAGAGAGCTTGATGATAAAAATGAACTTGTTAAACAGCTAAGAGAAGAGATTGAAAGTTTAGAAAAGGAGAAAACATACAAAGAAGAAAAGAAATTTACCAATGAAGAACTTAAAGAAATAGTTGTTAATCATGAAGAAGCTACGGATATGAAAGAACACAAAATAAATAATCTTACTATTGTGAATAAACAGTTTCCTTATTTAATATTGGATAAGCTGAGTAAAGGATTGAGTGGAAAAGTGACGTTTGTTGGAATAGGTCTGGGAGTAGCTGCGCTATACTATTTAAACGGATGGACCAATCTGAAGGAAAATGTTTCCATGATGATCCTTGGTAAATAAGAATCTTAACTTGTGTAGAAACTTGTGTAACAAATACAGTCTTCACACAAAATCTGTGTGTATATGTGGCGCATTGAAATTAAAATTGTTTATGCGCCACCTGTTTTGTAAAGATATCAAGATTTTCGTTGTGCAAATTCTAAGAGATTAACGCTATACTATCTAAATACTAGTTTGTACACACGTTATTCTTTTCACACAGAATAAACTATGAAGAGAGTAGCAATGGAAAGACCGGACAAGGTCAAGAAAACTAGAAAGAGACATACTAATTCAAAATTAGGTTGTTCTAATTGTAAAAGACGACAAATCAAGTGTGATGAAGCGTTACCCATTTGTCATAATTGTTTACGAAGAAATGATGCTTGTTCATATCTATTTATGCCATCACAAGAATTCCAACAACTTGTTGGATTTAAAAATGGAAATGGCGGAGGAGTTTTAAAAGAATTGGTTGATTTCAGTGATACGGAGTTACTGTTACATCCTGAAAATTTTAATATAGATAACATCAATGTTGAATCAAAAAAAAATTTAGCAAAACTTAAGTCGAACTCAAATGATAAAAAGAAGAAAAAGATTGTTAAAGTATTTGATTATTTTGAAAATTCAAATGAAATAAACAGTTTAGAAGATACAGATGCTACCATTAGTGAAGCTGATTTGATATCACCTTCAATAGGTATGAACGCAAATAATTTCTCATATACTGAGAAAGTGTGGAAAAAATTTGAAGATTCAAGTGATACAAATAGTTTGTCAACTCATGAATATAATGATCCAATTACTAAGATTACAAATAGAAAAAAAAATATTAATAATGATCATAATATTAATCAAAGTATTGATAAATCTCATTTAAACGGAATGTTAAGTAATACTTCAGCCATTAACTTAAATCAATCAAATAATTTTAAAGAAAAACTACTTTCTAATAATGGAAACACTGAATCTTTACCCGATCAACCGTATGTTTTGATCAACTCAACCCTAGAGAAAGCTATGACGCCTCCTGATATTTTCAAAAATTTATTGGATGATTATATGTGTGGTTCTGCTTTAAATATTACTTTTTTCAATTATAAAGGACATAAAAGAAAAAATGTTAGTGATATTAAAGCTTACGATGAAAATGATTTCTTGAATGAACAAACTGAAATATATAGTGATGATGATCAGTCCGAAAAAGATGTTGATAAATTCAATGGAAAGAGTAAATATTTTGATGATAATACTTCTGTATATAAAGTATCAGTAGATAATGATCATGATGATGACAATTATGATGGATATGACTATACTGAAAATGAAGAATCATTACCAGGGTCTAGGCAACCATATAGAAAATTCAATCTTAATAGAACAAGTGATGTTGATTGGTTCGAACCATTTTATAAAAAAGTTTTGCACGTTCTTCTTTGTATTCAAACACAATCAATTTCAGAGCTTTTTAAAATATTTGGACCTTTTGATATAGATGCATATTTTGAAAAATTCTACAGAATTCAGTCAATCTTTCAAACACTTTTCAGCTTATTAATTCAAAAATCGGCTTTATTGTTAATTAGTGACATCATTAAAAATACCTTATGTAAACAGAAAAGTATTATTCCTATCATGTCTGATGAAATAAGGGTCAGAATTTGTGGTGTTTGTGAACACTATTCAGTTGTTGGCCTCGAAGCTTTAAAAGATTTGATTAATAATACATATGTTTCAAACTATGCCAAATTTACCAATTCTCAAAGGGAGATGATTTGTGGCGGGTTTATTTTGATGGCAGTATGTACAAGTTACCATTATAATTCAGGTTATAGACAAAGCATGAGTATTGAGCAAAGTTTACAGTGTATCAAATACGTCGGTACATTTTCAACTGGTACTTATTCAATAGCAATTAATGAAAATGATAAAAAACTCAAAGACCAAATTCATTTCGTGAGGCTTTACAGTAAACATATATTACTTTTCTCAAAATTAATTACAGTTATTAATTATAATTCAAGAATTTTTGATGAAATGTACAGACATTTAGAGTCTTTAAAATTAGACCATACCGAAGATTTTGAAAACAAAGCTTGGGCTTCACATTATATCAATTTAATTATTTTTCTTGAAAAACATGCCTTTTTTTTGAGAGATTTCAGAGAAGATGGTACATTATTGGGATATGATAAAGGTTATATCATTAGAATGTTGAACGAATGGTACCAAATTATGCCTCATGATTTAGTAAATTTAATTTATTTGGATAAAACTAAAAATGACACTGATACCCAACCTTTTATAATACTTTCGTTCACTTTTTTGGCATTGAGATACTATTTAGAGGCATTAGTCCCTGGTGTTAGAAGTTTAGTTAGAAGCTCTTTCTCTGGAACAGAAAAACTAGGATATGATTCAGTTTCAAATTTGTTGAAAATATATCATTTGATTACTATAAAAGAATACAAAGTATATGCAATTTATATACTAAGAATATTTATTTTTTTCTTATCAAGATTAGATAAACTTAAAACTATTTATTCAAATGTTTTCATACCTGAATTTTCAGGTTTTGAAAATATGGAAACAGAGGAGAGATGTAAAAGATTGTTGAATAATTGGAAATATGCACATTTCTTGCATGAAAAGGTACGTACTTCGTTTGATATATTTGCAGGAACATATATTGATGAATGTAATTATCCCTCAATAAATGATGCTCATGTCATGGTTGCACCTGAACGTCGTATTTTATTTGATAGTACTGACTTAATGATACAGGATTTTGAGAAAACCAATTCGGGTTTGTTTTCTAATGATTTTGATTCCCGTTTAAACAAATTGACTCCATCCGACGTTGCTAGTGCTCTATCAACAATAAATACATCGAATGATTCCTTACTGCATACTGTGGCATCAAACTCAGATGATGAAGTAAATTCCAATACAATGAGGAATTGTTGGAAGATTGACCAATTTATTAAATTAGGACAACCGCAGTTTAAGTATAATGTATAGAATTCAAATACTACAGTCTATATAATCTATTAAATACCCTTGAAATTAACTTCTGTTTTCCCTATTCACTGTTCACTTCAATGATACAACTTTTGTTTTATCTTATTCTTTCAAAAACTCTTTTATAGGAGATATACTACTTTCATCACAATTTACGGTTAGTTTATCGACCTTCATTTTAACAGAAGTTATTTCAGAATTATTCATCATATAATTATTCATCCTATCAACAACACTTTCGCAGAACAACTCGCCTAATGTTTCAACTGTACATGGAGTATATCCTAGCTCTTTGCAAATACTGGTTTGCTCATATCCTTTCAAACCACACATGATAAAATCAGGGTTATTCAAATATTTCAAATCTGGAGATAGATTTATACTGACACCATGTGAGGTTACATACCTTTTGATATTTATCCCTATACTAGAGATTTTCTCTTGTGAAATATCGTCAAGTTTGGAAACCCACACACCCGTATTTTCTGTTGTACAAACACCCTTTACGTCTAAATTTTTGATTGTTTCAACACTACATTTTTCAACAAAATTAACAAAACATCTTGATGTTAAATTTTTCCATAATCCTAAATCCCAAATGAAATAAGCAACTAGTTGCCCTGGACCATGATAAGTTACTTGGCCTCCCCTATCTGTTTGTACCAAAGGAATATCAATGTAAGACGGTATCTTAGTTGCCTTTTTTATGTCTTTTTCTCTTTTTCCTCCGGTATATACGGAATCGAATTCAAATGTTAGTAAGGCCGGATATAACCCTGATATTAATCGTGGATTTTTATTGGCTATTTTCAATTTAATATTTTCTTCAACTATTTTAGATTGGATATGTGATCCTATTTCATAATTGCTAATACCAGAAAAATGAATGTGTTTTAAAGTAGTGGCTTGTTTCAACCAGGATAAATTTGGTGGAAAACGGGCAGTACAAGAGGACATTAGTGTGGAAAAAAAATCAATTAGTAAGGATATTGATGTTAAAGTCAAGCATTTATTTTCGAAGCAGTCCTCTGAATATAATATAGCTGGAATCAGAACTTTTCAAGTGAACCAGAAACCAGATTTTTCAGCTATAACGCGTATTCATGTTTTGGTTAAATCTTTTATCACGAAAGTTACAGTTTGCCATTTTGATTTTTCCTTCTATGATTTTGTAACATGAAAGTATTATGTGTGGCGGAAAAAAACAGTATAGCAAAGAGTGTGGCCAGTAGCTTATCAAGAAAACAATTTAGAGTAGATGATAGCAACTTTAAATATGTCAAAAATTATTCTTTCCAGTTTGAGTTTCCCAATTTAGGTGCATGTGATGTGGTAATGACAGCTGTTTCAGGGCACTTAATGACAAAGGATATATCTTCAGATTATGGATGGGGCAAAGTACCACCAGAAACTCTTTTTTCTTGTCCAGTTGTAACTCGGCCAAGTGACAAAAACTGTGAAAAAATTATAAAAAATATTTCAAATCTTGCAAAAAGCTCAGATTATTTGATGATTTGGACAGATTGTGATAGGGAAGGAGAATATATCGGTTGGGAAATTTTAGAAGCTGCAAAGCAAGGGAATGCTTGCTTTGATTTAGATAATACATTACGGGCTAGATTTTCTCATCTTGAGCCGAAACATGTATACCATGCTGCTTGTAATCCTGTTAAGTTAGACAAAAGAATGATTGATGCAGTTGATATAAGGATGGAATTAGATTTGAGAACTGGGTTTTGTTTTACAAGATTATTAACAAATTCTTTTAGAAATATTATTCAATCGAACGATCAGAAAAGCAATAATAATATGGTCTCATATGGTAATTGTCAGTTTCCAACTTTAGGATTTGTTGTTGATAGATATAAAAGAATAAAACATTTTAAAAGTGAGAGATACTGGTCAATTCATATAAATATTCGAAAAAATAGGAAAAAATATACTTTAACTTGGGATCAAGGACATTTATTTGATAGATTGCAAGTTGTGGCACTTTACCAAAATTGTATAAACGAAAACAGTGATAAATGTGTTGTGAAAAATATATATACTAAACCAATATCAAAATATTCACCACTTCCCTTAACGACTGTTGAAATGCAAAAAGATTGTGCAAAATTTTTTAAAATGAGTGCAAAAGATATCTTGAACACAGCAGAAAGTTTATACACCAAAGGTTTCATTTCATACCCACGTACTGAGACTGATAGTTTCCCAAAAAACATGGATTTCAAACATTTTATTGAGATGCAGAAACAATCATCTGAATGGGGTCAATATGCAACATCACTACTTGATAATAATAATAACTACAGTAATAAATTTAGGCAACCTAGACGTGGTAAACATGACGATGAAGCGCATCCTCCGATTCATCCCGTTTTATTTGTTGCAAATTTAACTGGTAAAGAAAGAAACGTCTATGAATATATTGTAAGAAGATTTTTAGCAGCTTGCTCGTTGGATGCAAAAGGTCAAACAACCAAAATTAATATCCAATGGGGAACAGAAACATTCTCGATTAGTGGACTTGTTGTTACTGAACGAAATTTCCTAGAAGTTTACAAATGGGGACACTGGGAAACATCCAAAAAGGAATTGCCCCAACTAGACGTTGGAGAAAGAATCAATGTTGTAGACCCTAAAATCGTGGAAGGTTCAACAACTCCTCCAGAGCCTTTAACAGAATCTGATTTAATTGCGTTAATGGATATTAATGGTATTGGAACAGATGCGACTATTGCCGACCATATAGAAACAATTATTCAAAGAGAATACATTGTAAAATCTGAGAAACAGACAGGCAGATCCAAAAAGGAGATTATATTACCCACAGTTCTAGGTTATGGTTTGGCCGATGGATTTAGCAAACTTGAATTCGATAATCTGTCATTGACTAAACCTTTTATGAGAAAAGACATGGAAGCCGATTTAACGAATGTTTGTCAAGGAAATAAAATACCACAAGATGTTGTCAAAAATACACTCATGATATATAGAGAGGCATACGATATTACACTGAATAGAATGGGTGTTTTAACCAAAGCGTATAAGGATGCCTTAATTTCCAACAAGGATTAGCTTTGGGATTATTTATATATTTATATAATATATATATATATATGTGTATCCATCAATAAAATGGACATCACTGGGTGTATAAGTAACAAAGTTCAAAAGGTGGAGGTATATCTGGAACTTTACCGAGCTCAAACTTTTCACTTTTAAACAAAGCAACGATGTTTGAATGTAAATCTTCTATTTTTGTTGATGGAAGTTCAATTTCACACTGTTTGAAACCCGATGGCTGAGTAGGAAACTGGTGGTTAGTTGGTGTTGAATCATTGAAAACAGCGTTTGAAAATGGGTTTGCTCCCGAATTCAATGAGTTATCTCCAGAAGAAGCAAATGGTGATTGGGTGGATACTTGTGTGGTTCGATTAGCCCCAAATACAGATGGTTGGTTTGTGTTTCCAAATCCAGTGCTCCCAAACCCAGAACTTCCAAAACCAGAACTGCCGAAGGGAGAAGATACTTTATTCGTATCCGTACTTGAAGTATTGAACGGACTTTTATTATTCGAGTTTGTGCCAAAGCTAGTTGGATTACTCGTAGATGCTGAACCGAATGGCATAGATGAGGCAGTGGAATTTCCAAATGGAGATTGAGTATTTGGTTTTGCGGAAGAAGCCATTGCATTTGTTTCAAATCCGGATGCTCCAAAACCACCAAAATCTTTAGAATTATTTCCAAATCCTGACTTGCCAAATGCCCCTATAGGTTGTGTATTCCCGAATGATGACTTTCCAAATGTATTGTTTGCTGTACCTCCAAATGGATTATTCGTTGTAGAACTCCCAAAGGGAGAAGATATTGGGGTTTGGCTACTATTTGTAGCTCCCGCTGAACTAAATGCACCAGCCGAACCAAAGGCGCCATTATTACTACTTGAAAAGGAACTTGTTCCGAATGGATTGCTAGCAGCTGAAACGTTACCGAAAATACTATTTCCTGAATTTTGATTTGACGATACCATTATATTCGGATCAAAAGGTTCAATAAACGGTTTCACTGTAGTATTGTTTGATTGTAACGAAAGTTGTAAGTATCTAACTGCCTTCTGTGTATTATTTTTTAAATAATTGATAGATTTTTTCATATCCTCTTGACGGTTACGTATTTGATTTTGATAATGAGGTAAGGTGTTTGAGGATTGTGCACTATAATAAAGCAAACGGTCTTCCTCAAAGGAGAAATCTCGAAGTGGTAATATATTAGTTATGGCAGGAGGTTTCAAGGAATAAGATGTGAATGCATGTGGAAAGCTTGTAATCAGTTCATTCAATTCATTCATATCGTTTCTCATTTCAGACTCCTTCTTTGCTATTGACTTTATATCACAAAATTGCTGAACTGTTTCAACAATGTTACCCGAATTTGTTGTAGAAGCGTTACCTGTTGATTGATTTCCAAATGGGTTATTATTTGCAAAATTTTGATATCCATTATTAATATTACTATTTCCATAATTTTCAGAAGCAGGATGGTAAAATCTGCAAGAAGCTCCATAGTTACATTTTCCTTGTCTAAAAAATTTGCATACTTGCTGTCGATTTGACATGGTATGTGTAAAGAATGCTTAGTGTAAAAAGAAAGAAGTTATAAGAAAAATTAAAGAAGAAGAAAAAATGAGAATTTCATGTTTAAAATCAACATCACCACATTTTATTTAATACAATACCGTTTAATAAAACCAAAATATTCGCCATGTCGGCAAATGTGTATACCTGTATCCATTGTGGAACTCCATTGCCTGCCCTATATGAACAATATGGCGATACACATATACGGTTAATCATGTGCGAGGTGTGCCATTGTGTTGCAGATAAGTATATTGAATATGATAATGTACTTTTATTTATTGATTTAATTTTAATTAAGCCTCCAGCTTATAGGCATACAATATTTAACGTTTTATTACCATCCAATGGGAATCCGGGCTCTTATAAGGGTAAAAAAAATACAAAAAAAAATACATCCCTAAATACTAAAATTAAAATAAACAATTCATTTTCTTCAAATACAAATTCTATGATTACTCCTGTTAACAAAACTAACATTAAAAATAGAAAATCTTGGACTTCAGTTTCACCAATATGGAGATTGGCTATTCTTATGCTTTTATTTGAAGTTTATGTGACGTGGGCATACCAAGAAAAAAGTTTTATAGAAAATAAAGATAACACATCCCTAATTATAAGCATAGTTCTTCAAGGACCAATTCAATACTTGTATTTTCTTTCTACTACAATATTACAGAATTTCTTTTTGTGCTTTTTCCTTTCATATTTTGGTTTGCAATGGTTAAAATTTCCTTCAGTACCTTCAGGTACTACTATTACACTACCTTCCATATCACGGTCTTCTTCCCCAGTGCCAAGTTTATCACCATCCCCTAGACCTCAATTGGCGCAGCAGCTAAGGTTGCCATCCAATCATCAAATAGAATACCCCTTAATTTCTATCACCAACTGTTCTTCAAATAAAATTGATCTTAAATCTCAAAATGAATTTCAATCAAAACCCACATTGGAACGAACCTTTAAAATAATGTTCACTACAGTTTTAATTTCTAATACTATAAAACTATTTCCTATAGTTATGCTTATATGGCCTTATGATCCTCCAATTTTACATGCAACAAGACTTCTTGTACGTATTGTGCATTTATTACTACTTATAGAAGCTGTACATATAGTTTTGGTGGATCCTAAAAAATCCAAACGCAAATCAATCTATAAAAATATGGAATCACATCAATCATATCCACCATCTTCATCTTCTTCATCTGAGTATTACAGAGTAGCGTTGGTAGTCATAACTAGTGAATTGATCCGATTGATTGCATCACATCTTATAGTAATATTTGTAGTTTTTGCTATTTGGGGTATATCTGTACGTGAAATTGCTATAGATGATTGGAAGATGTTCAAAGTCGGTATTAAACTGATTGAAGAGCTAGGTGTTTATATCTTAGGTGATATCTGAAACTATTCATCATTATTTACAAGCTTTTTATTTATCTTTTCTATATAACTAACCAATTTCACTTGATAATTTTCTCTTTTTAAAACCATCAATTGACCATAGAAGAATCCATACATCTCCATTTTGGTCATTATATTTCCCATTGAAATTTTCAATTCCAACCCACGGACCTTCAAGTGGGTCAACTAAAGCAGGGTATTCATAATTTTGATATTGCTCTCTACGTTCATCAATTGTCGAAGTAGTTTTTAAATTCATTCCATGTTTTATCGGCGATTTTGGAAGTGCTCTATTTAGTACTTCATCATTCCTTTCATTGAATAAATTTGTCTCCCAAATATTATCATGATCAGTTGAATTAACATTAGTGTTCAAATAATTAGGAGTTACATTATTTCGTAAGCACAAACTATTAGACTCATTATTATTTAAAACAGATGTTGATATACCATCACTTTTGTTATCAATGTCAATAGCTCTCAATGCAATGAAAATACTCAAAGGCTTTAATTTTTCTTGAAAATACCATAAAACCATTAAAGTAGATAACGGTAATGGTATTAGACAAACAGCCAATACCCATGCTTTTTCCAATACTAATGAACCAGCAACAGTTAGTTGGAAAAGTAGCAAACCTAAAATGACTCTTCTGAAGATTATTGGCATGACTTTACCTGTTGAATGTTGGGGATGAATATATGTATAAATCAACAAATATTTATAGACATAGTATCCAATAATGAAATAAACCAATCCAGAACTTAGAATCTTGGTTGAAATCACTGAATAAATCAATGTAATAACCAATGTTAATAATGGATGAGGTAGCTGTAATCCAAAATTGAAAATTGGAGGTTGGTATAAATCAGTCAATTCTCTTGCAGTTGCTTTACCGAATCCTATGAATCTTTTTTTGATAGTTTCACCATCATCGTCAGACTTAGAATGTGTAAGCCAAAAAGAGATGAAAACAAATATTCTTCCAATTGGTAGAAGTTTAAAAGGCATTAATCCAATACCTTGAAGAATAATAGTATCAACATAGAATGATGATAATCCTCTTAAAGATTGTGCTAGTTGCAAAGCAAGCTGTTTAGAATCTGATAAATAACCCCAATAATTTGACGCAGTACCAGCCATTGTGAAAACCAAGAAAAGATTAACAAATACGTAAAAAAAATTTTTAGAAACAACAGATAATTCTTCTTCCCCATGAGAAACAAAACCTTGCTTTGAAGATAACCATACGTATAAAAATGGAATCAAACCATTCAAAAGGGTATATAAATAAACAGGTAATAAATCGATTATTAGCTTTGAAGCCCATTCATGTTTCATTAGAAATTTTGCTAAATCAGGCCAAAACTTTTTTATCGATTTAAGATTCAAAAGAGTTGCAAGATAACCGACAGGAAATATGAATATGACACCCAAAATACCTGTTATCACTGTGATATAATAAATTTTCAATTTTCTTGAATGGCTTGGTAAAGTTGCATTTTCCCATATGATATCAGCAGGAGCTGGTGCTGTATTAGAGATTAAGAATCCGATTCTTGGATCAAGTACAGCTTGAGCTAATGTTTGTGCCGTTGCTACTGAATCCATGGTCACAAATGCTGTTGGAGTGGCAGGATAATGGTATTTTCTGGCATTTATAATTTCTTCATCTATTAAAAACAATTGATTAGTATAATAATTTAGAGCATCCACCTTTTTACCAAATAAACCCCATTTACCAATTCTGATTTTAGGCCGTGAGCGATAAGAAATTGTTGACATAACACTTGGTGTCCTATCAATTGAAGCATACGATTGACTCATACCATTTTCTGCATTAGATGAATCATTAAAACTTTCTGTTGACTCATTAAAGATGTTATTTATTTCTTGAGTTACATCATCACGGTATGTTGTTGGAAATGGTATATTTCCCTGATTTATAGGTTCAGGCTCAGTGTTTGTATCAATACGCATATGATTTGACCAATAATATTCCAACTTCTCAATTATTTTAGACCTCTGTTTAAATAAACTGTCTAGTTTTTTCCATTCTTTACAGATAACAATTTTTTCGACGCTTCCAATTTTTAAATTTTCAATAGTATCCTTCAAAAGTTTCTCTGTCCTTAGTTCAGGTGGAATACCGGACAATCTTATCGTTCTATCGGTAATTGAATTTTGCTTGCCTAAAATTTCTTGACGTTTATTGATAACTTTTTTAGCATTCTTGATAAGGAACGAACAAGTTATATATGTGAATAGGTATGTGAATATAACATATAGTGAAAGATACATGTTAAAAAAAAGAGCATTATCATCTGGGTTATCCGAATCTTTCAATAATTTCGGCCCTGAAATATTGAATAAAAATAAAGAGTTGTTATTATCACCTTCATCGTAATCACCAGTGAAATGATATCTTACAGGAGATATTATAGTAAAAGCAAATAACCAACAAATAAATAAAAGTTTTATTGACATTTTGAAGAAACCTAAAAAAACGTAAGCATCTAGACCAGCAAAATCTATAATTTCTTCATCTTTAATCTTGTGCAAAATCCAAAGAGAATTGAAAAATGATTTTCCTGAAATATTAAGGAAAGATCGTGTAAATATATTATTTCTTTGGCTATGATTGTTGTTTTCACTGTTGTAATTACTATTATTGTAATTAGAATTATTATTTGAATTTATTTTATTCAAATAATTCAGCCTTGCCATAAATATTTGAGGAAATTTGTTTCTTAGTGCTGCAAACAATAAAACGGCAAATAATCCTAAACAAGAAGCTATCAAAAGCTGTGTCGAAAGCATTCTAGAAGAAGGAGGATCTCTAAGGTTCCCTCCATAAGCATCCATCATAATAGACCACAAAATTAAGAATGGTTCCTCAAGTTTTTAACCACAACACTTATAATTATATACAAAAAATACATAAACTGTGTAAAAATTAGCTGAACAAAGAAAAAAAAAACAGGAAATTTTGTCGCTATAAAACGAAAATAAATCGTTTGATCGCTAACTGCAATTTCAAAAATTTCATATACTTTCCTTCTAGCTTTATGTGTTGTTTCTCATCCACTTTGTCTGTTTAAACAGGAAAGATCCCCTCTTCTTGGTGTTTATCAGATAATGGATAGTGTGGACTCTACCGATTCTTTGGTTGAGCCCCAGAGCTCGAGTGTCGTTTCAGACCTGCCTCCAACTAACGAATCTGTTATGTTAGTAGATATTGACTCAATTATTAAAACAAACAAAAACACAATTAGGTCCATTTTAAATAACATCAATTCTGCCAATGACTCTTCAATGCTTCAAGGAACTCTTTTATTTTGCCATTCAAAATTAACATCTTGTATCCTCGATACTTTGATGCATTCTTACAGTAAATCATTACAGAAAAATATACACAATAGTACTGATGATGATAATAATAATAACAATACTGCTAATAATATCTCAAATGATGATTCATTTCAATTTATTAACCAAATTCCTAATCAAACTAATTTAACAGATTCCAGATTAATTGGTAATGTTGTAGATAAAGTATGGATGGAAATTCATCATCCTGCAATCAAGCATTTTCAATTAACTTTTGTTAATTTAAATAAAAGTTTAAAAGAAATAAGCAATAATAATAATAGTACTAGCAACAATAGTAGTACTAACAACAACAATAACAAAAGGCATAATATGAACACTAAATATAAATATAACAACAACTCTCAAATATTTGTTGAAAACAGGAAACTATTTGATAGATTTGTAAAGTTTATCTCTAAAGCATATGATTTTTATTTTGAAATTTTAAAAACAATTTTGAACACTTATGATTTATCAATTTATATTCCTGTCAAAAAGATTTGTTCAACCTTGAAAATGGAATTATATTCAATGAAAGAGAATTTGGATACTAGATTGCCATTATCAGAAACAAATAATTTAGTATCTTCCATTATTTATTTAACTCATAAATGTGTTTTGTATATCGGAGATTTATCAAGGTATCGAACATTAATTGCCAAAACTTATTTACCGTCTACTGCAATATCTAAAGAAGATAATAATAATTATTCAAAATCTATTGAACTCTATAAGTTATCATTGTTAATTTTACCTTCATTGGGTGATCCTTACAATCATATAGCAATAATTGATAATTTAAAAGATGATAAGTTTAACGTTGTTTATAATTTCATTAGAGCTTTTCTTACATCATCACCACTAACCGTGTCTTACACAAATTTATTGAATTTACTTACAAAACACCCAAGAACTAATTCAATACTAAGAAAATTCGAACATTTAAATTCTCTTAATAGAAATTCTATAACAAAAAATGATAGATTGGGATTATTAAAATCACAATTTTTAATTCTTTTCAGCTTTAATTTATTACCTAATAAATGGAAATTGAAAAATGGTTATTTAATTTCAGGACATTCGATTAAAATCATCGAAAAAGACTTTTACTATTTATTATCAACTTTAGACTTTCACAAACAAATTTTTAATGACTTCTATTTTAAACAATTGGTAATATTAACAGGAGGTTTTGACTTGTTGATAGATTCCAAAAATTCTGACAATCTAAAATTAGATAAATCAACTGAGGTTATATCCGACTATCTAGATTTTATTTTCAGATATATTGAAACTTTCTTGAAAATTTGTATTAAGATTTGTGATGAAAATATCCAAAATTGCAGCGAAACCACGCTTTCTGAAGCAGTAGATTCTAATTCTCGAACATTATCTATTTCTTTCTCTACATCTCTGTTACCTGTTATAAGACTATTACTATGCTGGTTTAAAGAAAGAGAAATTGCAAGGGTATATTTACAAAACTCAGCTAATGTATCATGTTTGCTTGCATCTCTTATTAATCGATTACTTTCATATATTTGTGATGAAAAGAAAGTTAGACCAGTATTTTTGGAATTATTAAAAAGCCAAAATATACCGTTTGATAAAGTATTTATTGAGAAGCCATCGCGTCAAAGATTATTCAAAGAAGATGTAGCTTTGAGAGAATTTAAACCAATCAATTATTTGCTTACCGATTTCAATGATGAACATTTATATGAAAAAGATTCCAATTCTGTTTTGGCTTTGATTGGTGAAATACCAGAAGTCCCTGGATCCGCATTAAACTCTATGAATATTTTAAATGCCAAAGTGAATGATAACATGTTAAGAATAATTGCCATTGTTGTATTAGGTAAAAAAATAATCATTGAAAATGGTATTGAAATTCAATGGAAAAATGAGGATTTAGATGAGCACAACGATGTTGGATATTTTATTATCAACAAAGAAATTGATTTTTCAATCAAACCGGCAGTCCTTGAAAGATCTAATTCATTACCTACTTACAATACAGGAATTAAGAACAGTAATAATAGCAATAATAATAATAATAGTAATTCCAATAAATTCAAAGAATCGAAACAATCAAGAAAACTGAAACAGTCTGAAAACTCAAGAGCAAATTCATTAAATGTTGTTGGATCTGAAAATGAAAGTAGTACTAAAATGATATCGGGTCAGAATAATTATGCAGGCTCTTCATTTAGTTCGTACGTTCCTGCGCCTGCGTCATTTGGTAAATTTGATAAATTTAGAAAATCAAACAGTAGTAGTAATATCAATAATAATAAATATTCTGAAAGGAATACACCATCTAATAATATTCTTAACTATGCAAATCCAGACATAAAACAACAACAACGTCCAAATACTGCTCCACATTCAAATAAAAACTCCAATTATAAAAATTTATCACCAAATTCTTTGAAAGCAGGTACTCACTCACAATATGCCGATATGGTTGATTCTATTGTTGGTGAGAATAGTGATAAATCATTTGAAAAATTTAATAATACCAAAAACAGAGAAACCAAGATTGGTAATATAGGTATCACCAATACAGATAAAAATGATAGTCATGAAAGTAGTGACGTCAAACTATTATTGTCGAATGAACTTAGAACGCCATCATCTTCCTATTTGGGATTTTTCAATGATTGGAATTCAAAATCTAATAATATAACAAATGGTACTAGCGATAGTAATCCCGAAACCACTAATAAAGATATGAAAAATCAAAACAATTTAATGGATCAGATTAATTTTAATTCTATAAATAATTATGAATTTAACAATGTTAATAAAAATCAATTTGGTTCTATGGTTAATGGGTTAAATCTTGATATGATGAATTTAAATATGAATTCAATGAATGTTAATAATATGATAGATCCTATTAATATGAATATGAATTCGATTCAAATAAATGAAATGAGAAATATTCATAATTTGAATAGTATGAATAATTTGAATAATATGAGTAATATAAATAATATGAATAACATTAATAATATGAATAGTATTAATAGTATTAATAATAATATTAATCCCATGAATATGTTAAATACCATTAATCCTATGAATATGCAAATAAACGAAATGGGTAATATTAATTATATGATGAACAATATGAACGAGATGAATAATATAAGCAACTTGAATAATATGAATAATATAGGTAATATGAATATGAGTAATATTAACAATATTAATGGAATGAATTTGAATAATATGAATGTAGATATGAATACTGGAATGAATATGGAAGCTAATAATTTGAGCATGTTAAATAATTTTCATTCAATTATGGGATATTCTAATGAACCAAAATCAAACACAAACACAAACTTAGATTACTCGAATTCTAATAAAAGCAATGAAAAAGAAAGAGATAATAATGATACTAATCGTAATAACAATACTCAAAAGTGAGAAATTCATGTATCTATAAATTTGAGAAAGAAATATACGAGGGTATAAACAGTTATTATTGTTGTAGCAATATATGAGTGTATGTTGTTTTACTAACTTAGCAAGCACCATTTTTTAAATTTACTATCATGCCATGTTATTTGTATTTATTTTTTTCTTTCTTTAATTATTCTAATCTATAGTTTATAAATATAGTATAAATATTTACATAAGTAAGAAGAAATGAATCTATAAAAACCTTTTTTTTATTTCTCCTTCTTTATTCATTATATTGATTAAAAAGTTTCATCATCAGAAATACTTTTTTTTATCAAATTGCAGACGTATTTATTAGTCGGTGTTGGTATACCGTGTTTTAAACCCAGATTTATTATGAATTTGTTGGACTTTATAGGATCTCTTAAATGGTTTGATTCTTGTAATTCCTTTTCATTTGATAAACTTTCACGTGAATTTTTAGATATGTCATTAATGTTAGAGTTTAATGAATAGGCATAGTTTGTAAATTTTGAATAAATATTACCCGATAAAATATTATTTTGGATAACGTTTAAGATTTCATTGAATAATCTCGTTTTGGATAAGGTTGCGTTTACAACAGGAGAATTATTAAATATTTCAAACAATAAAGGATCATTTTTTAATACATTGATAGATTCTTCAACGATATTAAGTATAAACCTTTTAGTTGAAATTGCTTTAGAGTTATTTGAAAATATACTGAAATCAAAAGTGTTTGTATCAATGGATGAATCAAATTCGTCTAGCATATCAAAAGAGGATAATTTTTCGGAATATATTAGAGGATTTAAAACCGCTTCCATTATTAATTGCTCAACAAGCAAAATCAAATTTTGTTTGTATGATATAAATTGCGGTAAAATTGATGGAGTATTTATAAAATGCTTGATTATATTTGAAGATCTAATTTTTTCATTTAAGAGATTATTGTAAAAAGCATCATTGTTATTTATTAAATTCTGCTTGTCATTTTTATATGGTATATAAGATAATTTTAATTCACCGATTGATTCCAATGTGACATCCCATAAAGGCCCATTTTTTAAAATATGAGTGGATATTGCAGACCAAAAACGAGGTGCGTTATCAAAGTTATTTGAAGTTATTAAATTTGATTCAACAAAATTCATATACTTTTCAATTTGGCCATAAAAGGGATTTAAGACTATAATATCCGAATTAAAGGGTGGTGAAAAGCATAAATTTTCAAGCTTAACATTAAAAATTGGGGTTAACTGGTTAGATGGGATTATAATGGAACTTATTGAATTGTTATTAGCATTGCTCTTGTTATTATAATTGTTAGTATTACCAGTAGTAGTGGTGGTGGTGGTGGTGGTATGTTTGGTAGTGTTTTTAACATTATTATTTGAGAATGAGTTTTGATATTTATTTAAAACATTAGTTGACGATGTTGGAAATGAATAAGATTTTTGAAACGAATTCAAAGGTGAAATTTTGTTAACATATTTGATAGTTGAGTTTGATGTCAGAAAAGGTTTTAGCAAATGTTTTGGTAGGACTATATGAGGTTTGAAATTTTCAGTTGAAAGTTGTGTGGCTAAAAAACGGGCAGTTGGTGACAACGGTATTATATAGTTTGACATATGAATATCTAACCATGCTGTCCATAGCAAGTTCCTGTTGGTTAGCATCACAATGTCAAGACTGAAATTTGATTCATGAATCAACTCGTTTTATTGAATTCGTCGATCGACCTCTATCAACATAAACGTTTTGCGAAGAAAAATCGCACCGTTTTTTTTTTGGTTTTTGGAACATGTTAAAACGGTGTTTTAGTAATTGTACATTTTTGACCTGATTTAGTTGCTGATCTTTCCGTTTGACCAACTTATGGAAACATTATGGCACAAGCAATGGATTACAATACGGTTCATAAACATTTGAAACAACTGAAGTCACAATCACAGAATAACGGTAATAGCTCATCGGGTCCTTCTCCTATACTTTTAGATGAGAAAACTGCTATAACATATATTTCCGGTTTACGTTTAGATTTAATTAATTATATTAATTCGAATTCAATTTCAAATTCCAATACGACTAAAACTTTAAATGAAATAATTGTATTGACTAAAACATTAGATTATGTACCAAAGTCAGATAGTTTATTTGCATTATTTGATGCACAATTATTTAGATCATTATTAAATTTAGCTTGTTCTCCAACTATTCCAGTTGAAGTTTTGCGTGGTATTTTAAGAATTTGTTTAACATATTTGGCAGGTGTATTACCTAAAACTAGGAAGCAGGGAATGTTTAGAATTTTATTAAACGTATTGTGTGAACCTGTTGATAACTTAGAAATCAACAACAATAATAATATCGATATCAATATTGATACAAATAAGGTAAATCTTAGATGTGATTTATTATTTAATGCATTAACAGCTAGAATCACATTTGCAGATTCTAGAATGAATCTGAATATAGTTGATTTTATTTCAAAAATATTATATAGATTAATGGAGACTATTAATTCAAATTCTTCTACTGATTCATCAGTTTTGATTTTAGAAGAAAATTGGTTAATTGAAATTGTTCGATCTCTTTATATCTCAAATTTTTTTGGTGCTTTAGCTTGTGTAAAAGGTATCGATGAAATAGAAAATATGACCGGATTGAAAGGTTCAATGGATTTATCTTCAAAATGGCTTATGAATAAATTATTTTTAAATTCAAATAAAATTTGGTTAGAATCATGCTCATTATTGAATGAAATAGGTATTAATTTATCCGATAAAGATCATACAAACGAAGTTAATTTACTTACTTTGTTGAGTCTTATAGGTACTTTAAACCAACCAAGAAGATCACTAAAAAAAATCCTTGTTGAGTGTAATATGACATCAATCTTCCCAATATTGAAAATTTTATCTTCCATAATTGATAATTTATCCTCAAAAATTATAATTAATAGAATTTTCAGTTTTTGGAATACTGAACTTTTGTATTCATTTTTAAATGTTGCAACTCGTTGTTGGTTATTTAGCGGTGCTACAATTGATTCCGATGATACTGATAAAATTGTAAATATGATTGAAATCGTGATTGATTGGTTGGATGAACAACTCAATAATAATATTATTTCAGGCTCTGATCTAAATAATAATACTAATTATAATACCGTTGATCATCATAACATAGATTTTGAAAATAATAATAATACTATGCTTAACACCAAAAATGAAAATAATGATTTTGATATTACATCATTATTGGAAAAAATCGATAATTTTGATTATGATGAAATCAAATCATTACAATTAAAAAAAATTCGTGCTAACACAATCAATAATTGGAAAGAAGATATAAAATCTTTCGAAAATTTGGTTCATTCTCAAGTAATTTCTTTAGTTCGTGGACAAAGATTTTTACAATTAAGTAAAGGATCCTGGGTTTATGCAACAAATCCTTTAGATAATTCAAACTCAGAAAATAGATTTTATTTTTTAACTTTAAATTCAAATACTAATTCTCAAAGCATTATTTATAAAGAATTTAGTAAAAAGCCAACTAAATTAAATCAATCACCTAATTTAGATAAAGATGGAATCCGTATTGATTTCTCTAATATCTTACAAATAGATTCTGAAAATTTGAATCCTAATTTACAAGAGAATGGTTTAATTAGTATTCAAAGTGAGCGTATGGATGTTAATCGTGTTGATGTCGTCATGAAATCTGGAATTTTTACATTTTTCGTTGACACCAAACAGTTAAGAGATATTTGGGTTGATGGTTTACGTATTCTAGTCTCTGATAGTAAAACAGA
>JAJMLC010000169.1:0-123446 GCA_030569495.1 Pichia cabralensis | reverse complement strand
CCACAAGTACCAGTGGAGGTAATATATGATGTTTGAGTTTGTGCTGGTGGTAAGTAACAAGTATCAACAGGAACTGTATGAAACTCAGTTCCCACTTTGGTCGCGACACCATCAATAATAGTATCTACAATAGTAGTTGAAGTACCAGATGCATCACAATCAGTTTCAGTGATTTCAGTAGTTATCCATGATTTGACAGGGTCATTTCCTGGTACTTGAACGATGATTTCAGAAGAAGTAAAATGGCCACCATCACTAGAGAAAACAGCGTAAGTAGTAATAGTAGTAGAATAAGTATTTAACCAAGTTGTAGTTGTGATATCTGGTTGCTTGGCGATAACATAAGCATATGTGAATGGAACGTAACTTAAACCATTATAAATACTTGATGAAATGGTTGTAGTGGTTGCATAATCTTTATCCCAGTATGAATATGAAATACTATAAGATGGAATATATTTAACAACATAATAACTTTGAGTCCATCCATAATCACTCGTTAAAGTAACATCTGTTTCATAACTTTTCCTCCATTGAGTGTAAGAAACTGAAAATGAAGGATAAAATACAATAGCTTCCCAGTATCCTGCACCTTCGCCTGATCCTGATCCTTCGCCCGATCCTGATCCTGAATTAATATAAGAATAAGAAGTAGTTACTTCCCAGCCGTTATACTCAGATGTAACTGATTTTGTAACTTCAGGACCTTGAACAAGGATATAAGTGGTTGCTTGATTATTGACTAATCCAGTGGTAGTAATAGAAGTAACTGAATCATATGCATCGCCAAATGAGTATTCTGTTTGAAGATTTCTATGATAATAAACAACATTTTCGGTTGTAACTGAACCATCGTCCAAAGTAAGTTCAACTTTATAGCTTGTCTCTGAATAATCATATTGCTTATCATTTGAAACATATATGGTAGTAAATTGGGGACCCTTTACAACTACTTCAGCTGTTGGGAAAGATTCGCCTTCATTTGTCCAAATTGAAGTATAAGTTGTAAAACCAGTTGATTCCCATGGAATATAAGTTGTAGATGGAGCAGGTAAAACAATTTCAACTTTAGTCGATATTTCTCCATTATCATTGGTAACTTCAACAGCAGTTGTATAAGTTTGGCCATTACCGAAGGAATATGTTGTTTCACGGGTTGGACCATAGACATAAACAGTTGTATAAGGAACATTCCAATCAGTGACTGTATATGTACTTGTACTATAAACATCAGAATCCCACTCAACATAAGTGGTTGGTAAAGCAGGTTTTTTATCAAGTATGTAAGTAGTAAATACTTCTTCACCATCGATTGTTAAAGTTGTTGTAATAGTTTCTTGAGCTTCATAACCATAAGTCCAAGTAGTAGTAGAAACAGATAAACCAGGAACGTAAACCCAATCAATAACTTCAGCAGCTTTGGAATTATTGATTACAGCATATTCGGTACTCCAGCTTGAGTAAGTGCTTGATCCGGTCCATGTAGTTGTTTTAGTGGTAGTAACAAAAACTTCAACACCAATGGAAGCATCAATATATGTTGTTACAACACCATCTTCTCCAGTAGAAGAATAAGGAGCATAAACTGTTGTACCTGCAACTAAATCAGTATTATAAACTGTATAAGTTGACCATCCAGAAGTAGCAGAAGCATAAACTTTGGTACAATCATTACCTGTTAAATCACCCGATAATTGATAAACATATTCCATGACACCAGCTGAGCTACCATTAGGATCTGTAATTGTAAAATCTAATTGACCATCGGAAACGACATTGACGTAAACAATTCTAATTGGATAATAAAATCCTCCTTGTAAATAAACCCAAGATTCTTGAACTGAAGCAGCAGAATTCCAATCTTTAGTAGCAAACATAACAGCTTGATCTGCAGTACCAATTTGAGAAAGGTTTGGAGAGCAACAATCAAAACCACCGGTACCCATCCAAACCATAGCAGATTCATCAACATTATTCATTGTGAATTTATAGAGACCATCGTATTCAGCTAGAAAAATTAATTTTTAGAGAAAGTGAAAATAATAAAATAAAATTGTTAGTATTCTAAAACGACAAAGTAAAGAAAAGGAGAAAAAATAATACATACCATAAAAGTAACCTGAAAAATCAGCAACAAAATTAGTAATTGGTAAATCAACACCCCATATTTCGGATGTTGCAGTTGTAAGAGCACCTTCATTGTAATTAAAATTTGGATCAACACCAGCAGCAGAATTAATAACACCGCCATTTTCAAATTCACCAGCATAAAAGTTGGTATTTTGATAATCATCAACATCATTATAAGTATATGAATAAAAAGTTGCATCAAAACCTTTATCAGCGGTTAAACCTTTAATATCACAACCGATATTAGTTCCGACAACTTTACCTTGATAACCAGCGGCTTTAGCCGAAGGAATCATGGAAACCAGTAAAGGAATTAATGAATATAAGGAATACATTGTAAACAGTGTATTTTCTTAAAATAAAATCTTTTGTTTTGTTTGGTTTTTAATTTTGGTAAAAGAATAAGAAATTCAAAAAGAAAAGAAAAGGACAGGAAAAACTTCAAAGAGACTGAAGGAATATAGAGTATCAAGAAGGAAATAAAAGAAGATTTAAAATTCGGAGGGAATTCAATGATATTTAAAGAGTTTCAAAAATATATATTCTGCTTCCTGTTTTCGGTTTATATAAAAAAATTTAAGCACTGATTTGACTAGTTTGATAGTAAGCCGGCAATGTAAAGTTTGAAAATAGATGAATCAAAAAATTTTAAACAAACCCACATACATGCACATATTATGGTTGTATACAAATTTAACCAAAAAAATGCAATTAATGCATTATTTTGATGACTTCAAAATTATTTCTTATTATAAATTATCGTATGAAGTACAACAAATACAATGAAAGCCTTACTAAATTTGGTACATTCTGGAAAAAAAAAAATAAACCATGCTTCTCGATCAATCAAAAAATCGTTTAGCCATGCATTGCATGCATATATTGTATATAACCTAAAAATTTCGTCAGCAAGTTTATCTCTTTATAAAATATGTATGCATCGTATTTAATATGCAGATTGCGCACACAGTGCGTATAACTGTTGACCATGTGTATAAAGATCTTTTCAAAATTGCTGTTAATACATTTCTCTAGATTTTAATTTTTACGTTTTGGCATAAACAGGGGATATTTGTGGTCGATTTTTTTCGTTGATGGCATCTTCTATAAATCAATATATATTGTTATTTGATTTTTATAAGCTCTATAATAATGTACAAAACGTTTATAGGAAAGACACTGTAAAAGCCGAAAATATTTGGTTGAATGAAGCTGGGGCATAAACACGCTATAAAATGTTTATGACCGTGCAAAATTTTTCGGTATTATGCATATAAATATTGACAGTTAATGTCGTAGATTTTATAAAGTCTTTCGACCACTATTTTTTTTTCTAGTTTAGCACAGTATACACAGAACGTAAATTTTTACCATGGCTCATCTATATTATTATTCTAATTATTATTATTGCCAGTAAATACGGAGTATTGCGTGAGATTTACAAATTTAGATATTTACTATGTATCATATAGTAAATTTTTTACATACTGTGCATGTATATGGGTGATCGGTTAAATTACTTAAAAAAAATCAGAAATAGACACACACACAAAAAAAATATGCCCAAGAATAGAAAATGAACGAATAACGGGTATGAACAGAATTCGCAATGTATTCAGGCTTTAAAAAAAAAGGGAGATTGCTGCACAGAAAAAAAAAAGTTCTTAAGTACTTATATAATGCGTAAAGAAATTGTTTATTTTGTCCCTGCGTCTAATTATGGGTGCACCAAAGCCTGCGGAAATGGCTATTTTTTCTCTTTTGGGTGCATAAACGGGTATGCAAAGGGCATAATATTGTCGGTTTCTCAATTTTGCTTCTATGCAGTGTTCAGGTGGTTGTTAAGTGTTCGCTTGTTGTTGGCTTGACATTTGCTTGACGTTTGCTTGACGCTGGCTTGACATCTTCTTGACATCTGCTTGACACCTGCTTGACATTAATTGGACACCCAAAATGTAAATCAGTTGGTTAAGTTAACTACATATATACATATTTATTTATTTGTTTATTTAGTTACATATAATACTAAATGTGAATTTATTGTGTATGCCATATATATATATATATATATATATATGGTATAGGGAATCATCAATGAATATATATACATAATTCACGTATTTACACAATTACATGCATGCATTTATTGTTAAACGCGCATATACGTAAATTGCAAAGAAAAACGAAGAAGCAACAGTATTTTTGAAAACAAATCTGATCTGATCGATTAAGTTGTCTTCCTTCTGATGCGATTTGCTGACTGATTTTGGTTTTAATTATTTGTGAAGTTTCAGCCATGATGGAAAAGTTCTTTTTTGAGGAGCTGAATAATTGATATCCCCGACTTCTTCGGCACCAGCTGCATTTAAGTCCATCGAAGCTTCACAATCACCGTTTTCATTTATTGTTTTACCATTATTATAAGCATTTAACCTAATCTGACGATTTTCAATTTCCTTATATAAAATATACCCATTTTCATTTATACTCTCATAATTAATTAAGTCTTTAAATTTTTCGTTAATTCGAAAATTTAGTGATACCCTTTTTATGCCAAATTCACATTTTTCTATACTTTTATGAAGATCGTTACCTGATATTTTATCATCAATTATTTTTTTAAATGGGTGTAAAATAAATAACTCATAATAAATCGTATATTTATTAACTTGATTTTTAACTAAATCTTTTCTTAGTACTTGATTATTTATTGTTTCAATTAAGTCGTTTAATGATTTACGATTATCCATAGTGATTTGAACTATTTTATTATCAGGGAATTTTATTCTGAAAATTGTAAAATTTTCTTGTGAATCCATTTTTACCCCTTTTTTTCTTTCTTTTTCCTCTTTTTCCTCTTTTTCAATTTTTTCTCTAAGCTTCTTTGTTAATAATGGTTTATCATAATTGTTTTTAACTCTATTAGATAAAATTTTTTGATATACTTTGGCCTGTTCTAAGCTCATTTCATTTTCTTCATTGTACTCTTCTCTTTCAATTATGTCTTTATGATTTATCGATATTAACCTGATCTCAGTTTCCTTCTTGTGTTTAATATTAGATGCCTTATCATCATTATTTATACTTTCATTTTCTTCAATAAATTGTTCTTCATTTTTATTTAAATTTAACGATTTATTACGTGGCGATTTATTTCTCTCAGTTTTACTGATACCTTTAACTTGAATTCTTATACTATAATTTCCTTTAATAATACCTAATTCATTAAGTTTTTTGTTAAAATCATTTGAATTGATAAGTTTCATCATAATTTGAATATTAAGACCAGTATTTAGATTTTCCTTTAAATAATTATGATTTCTTAAATACTCAATTAAATCATCAATTGTAATTGAGTTTTTAAATTTATCTGTTACCGATGTCGATTTATTATCATCATTTAAAATATTTATACGAATGTTAACCAAGTTACTATCATTTTCTTCAATATTATCAGTTTCTGTCATATTCTTAAAACTGCTTTTATTATTCGTATAATTCAATTTCACAAGTTCCACATTTGCTCCTTGGGACAAATTAGAAAATCTATAAGGCAAAGATAAATCTAATAGTTTATTGTTTGAGTTACTTTTCAATCCATAATCTTCGATTTTTTCTTTATCATCGCATCTAAAATGTTTTACAGATTTGATCAGTATATCATATAATAACATCATTGGGGTAGCTCTCACTTTTAAAGTATTAAATTCATAGTTAACATTAATTATATTATTCATTGCAATATATAATTCAGTTGTAAATTATATTCATATCAGAATATAGCATAATATATAATAGATAAATAATTTTTATAACAATTTTCGCCTTCACTGAACTCATTTTCAATTTCACGTTTACAGTTTTTTTCTGTTCGCGTTTTCTTGTTTAAAACTTCAATTTTTATTTATTGTTGTTGTTGTCTCTATATCAGCTATGTATTTACAAATATAGAAACAAATATATTTACATGCTTAATTAGATATGTCGAATGAGTTGGATTTTAATTATAAACAATATTTGAGTAATCCAAATACAAGTCTAATTTCTGAAGATATCAATACAAATGATAATAATCATAATGAAAATGATAATGACGATGGTGATGGTGATGATAACATACAAATCTACATAAGATTAAAACCAAGTAGTCCCAAAAACTCACTTGAACATTTAAGTATAACAAATCATTCAAAAACTATTAACTTAGTTCACAAAAATAAAAAACTATCTTTTACTTTTAACAAAATATTTAATCAATCAACAACTCAATCTGAGATCTTCAATAAAACAATTAATCCAATATTTGATTCATTTATGAATGGTTATAATTCAACTATAATTTGTTATGGACAAACAGGGTCAGGTAAAACTTTTACAATGATGGGAGATTCAGCCAATCAAGGAATAATTCCGAAAGTTTTCAACAAAATTTTTAATGAAATCGAAAATGCACCAATCACTTCTCAATATACAATTGCGCTATCCTATCTAGAAATTTACAATGATTCGATTAATGATTTATTAATCAATAGTCATATAACGAATAAAGATAATAAGAATTCCATAATTATAAGAGAATCATCAAATAATAATATTTATATTGATGGTCTTACTAAAGTTTATGTTTCAAATTTATCAGATGTTACAAATTTGCTTGAAGTAGGTAATTCAAACAGAAAAGTTTCAGAAACCAAAATGAACATTTCAAGTTCGAGATCTCATTCCATTTTGAAAGTAGAAATTTCAACGTGTAATAATATTACCAATACAGTTTACAATAGTACTCTATTTTTAGTTGATTTAGCAGGCTCTGAACGTATTGATAAGTCCGGAATTTCTTTCAATGATAATAGTAATAAATTTAAAGAAGCTATAGGTATTAATTCTTCATTATCTGTATTAGGAAATGTAATAAATTTACTATCAATCAAAAATTTAAAGACACAAAACCAAAATAAAAATTTACATATTCCTTATAGAGATTCTAAATTAACTAGAATTTTACAAGATTCTTTGGGCGGTAATTCAAAAACTGCTATAATTATAAACTGCTCTTCGGAATATGACGATTTAAACGAAACCTTGTCTTCTTTAAGATTTGCACAAAGGGCCAGAGATGTTTGTAACAATGTTTCTATAAATAAATCGAATATTGAAATTGATAATGATAATATTAACAATTGTACTGAAAGTGCTAATGAAGATCAAAATTTATGGAAGCTAAAATATGTTAATGCATTGAAAAAAATAGTCACATTAGAAACAAAATTAGAATCAAACGTTGAAGTAGCTTTTAATAGTGGCAATACTAGCAAAGATATAAATGACTTGATTAAATCTTTGAAAACAGAAAATTCTAAATTACGGGATGAAAATAAAATTTATAAACAATCAATAAAAGATTTTAAAAATGAGAAGTTACATGAAGCTTTGGATCGTAGATTATCAACTTCAACAACTATACATTCGTTACAGTCTTTGAAATCAGATGTTGAGATTTTCAAAAAATTACTAGTGTCGAAAACCGATCAAATTTTAGAATTAGAGGAAAAGTTTGAAAATTTAAAAAAGATTAACAATTCTTCCTTTTTAAATACTAATTCTAATAACAATAAAGAGTCTTTAAATATAATGAAAGAAATGTCCAATAATATCAATATTAGGAACTCAGAATTGGCAAAACAAGTTGAACAAGCAAAAAGCTTGTTAATTCAAAAAGAGAATCAACTTCGTATTATGCATGACAAATTGAAAGATCGTGATGAAATCGTTAGTATAGAACATAATGAAGTTGATAAAAAATTAAATCAGTTGAGTAACCGTTTGAAAAATTCTAATAATAACTCACCAGATCGCATATACTATAAAAAATACCATACACAACAAGGGAAAAGCTCAGATTTTAGTCCAGATGATAAATTAGGTCTTAATTTACACATAGTTAAACCCCCTGAATAGACATGAATAAATAAATATTTCTATATTTGTTTATTTGTTTTGTACATTATACCCTTGTTACTATAATCTTTTAATTCGATTACTAATTATAATTATATATATATAAGTATTGTTTTGTTTTCTTCTTTCCTCTTGTTAAATTTTCAAAGCATTTTGTTTATAAATATTATAAATTTTGAAGCTGTATATATTCTTTTTGAAGCTAATTGAATGCACGTTGGCCATTTTTTAAGCCTATAATACATCTAACATCGCTAACAAATCTTAGGCTGTTCAATAAGGGTAGTAAATTCATTAGCTCTGAATCGTCAGGATCATTGATCCAACCTTCTATCATTAGCCCATTATCTTTATGACGTACATAAGAAATTGGTGAATTATCTATGATCACAATTTTAGAATAATCTAAAGGCTTGCTTAGATTAGTTTTAGAAACATTTGAAGATATGCTTGAAGCTCTTGATCTAACTTTGCTTTTAGGCGTTATTTTTTTCGATTCATCATTTAAACTATTATTATTCAATAAAACAGATAAATCTTTTAAATACCCTTTGCCTTCAAGAAAAATACAAGAATTTCTATAATACCTTTCTTTAAATATTTTTGACGGAAGTTCATTTTGTAATTTTTTCATTGATTTTTTCATTATATCGTTTAGTAGTACTTGCTGTTCTAAATAATTAATTACTGGATCAGCATATTCTTTTATTGATGCAGTAAAGCAAACTAAGTCAAACCATTGATAAACAATGGCAAGAAATTCCTCAACATACGGACGCTTATAAATATGATAAAGTGTTGGCAAGCTTCCTTTGACTTTGACTTCAATTGAAACTCCTTTGGTTTTATTCAACATTGAAGAATTGAATCTTGATAATGAGTGTATCAATGTTTCGTCCAAATCTAAGACTAGAATTTTTTTAGGAAGCTTTGGTGGTTCAAATATATTGAAATTGAACAACAGTTTAGGAAAAATAAACTTTTTCTTTTTTCGGCGTTTAGTAGGTGTTTCTAGCTCTTTTTTGTTTGTATCAATAGATTTATTATCTATTAAAATATTTTTATTGCTGCTTCTATTTTCCTTATCAGTATTCAATGGTTGTGCTGACGACAATGCTGAAGAATCGGCTAAAGCTAAAAGTTTATCATTTATTGAACTAACTTTATGCGACTCAGATTTCTGGTGCAACGGTATAAAATTATCATTATTTCTATTTTCATCAGTATTTTTAGTTTTAAAATCAGATAAACAATTTGAAGGTATAACAGGATTTGAGTCAGAAGGAGATTTAAAATAATCGTCATTTTCATGATACTCCGGATCAAACTCCATTGATTCCTCCATGATTGTAGATATTGAATATTTTGGGGTATATTTAGACACTTGTGGCTTATTTTTAGATATTTCATTATTCTTATTATTTTCCTCCTGGTTCTGCAGATTTCCATCTGTAATATCCATTTTTTCTTGTTTTCCTTGTTTATAATCATTATTTGGAGTTGATAAGTTTGAATCATTAATATTAAAATCTGATTTATCAATATCATCAATTGTACTTGACTCAATTATATCTTTTGAAGGTGAAAATATAGAAATAACTAAAGTTATTATGTAAGAAATTGACATATAAATTAATTTGAATGGGTACAGTATAACCAATAGTATATAGTAAACTGGGAAGTAAATCAAAAATTTTGGTACAAAAATAATAATATTAATTAAATGATTCAAATATAAAGATTCATCTATTGCCTCACTAGCTAAATTCTGAGAATTCTTATCATATATTGGATCATTGTCGTTATCAGTGACTATATCTAAAGATATTTGAACGTTGAGATTCTGACTTGGTGGATTTTTATCAGTAGAATTTACTTTCCTATTATATAAATTGGATGATATATATTGAAGAGCATTCATATTTGATAAAGAATTAAACCCACCTCAATCCAAATGCTATATTTCCAAAGACAAATCTATTGTTAAAAGTAAAAGAAAAAACAGAATCTAACTAAAAGTTGTATTTTTCCTTGTTTTTCTTATTTGCACGAAATTTCATGTTGGCGCCGATCGTCGCTTGTTAATTGATTTTTTTTGTTCTTTTTAAATGAATGTGGGAATACAACACAAGAAAAAAGACGTTTCTGTTGTATCGTTTTTATGAAGGCAAACGTCTTTGTTCTTTGATTTTAATAAGTTTGCAATATTAATATAATTCCAATGAATCCACAAGTACGTGTATATAATACACCATCTGCTACAATATTATTTGTTGCAGATATAAGGGGTCATTTATCATATTTCAATGTGCTAGCAGACACTTATAAACCCGATATTATAATCCACACAGGTAATTTTGGCTTTTTAGATAATGAAAGTGTTTCTAAAATTCATGAATCATATTTACGTCATATAGTTGAGTTTTCGCCTTTACTCCCTCAACATTTAATTTTGAAAATCTCACAACTTTCAAAAGTTAGTGGAGATTCTGTTCATCATTTATCAAATGACAATATAAATTTAAAAACTTTATTGTTAAATCAAAACATATCAGAGTTACCAAAATTTATTTCTGGTGAACTAAAATTAAATATACCTGTTTATACAATTTATGGTATGTGTGAAGATTCTTATGTGATTAACAAATTTAGATATGGATATTATAAAATTCCCAATTTACACATAATTGATGATTGTTCTTTGCATTTAATAAAATTTAAAGCCAACAACTCAACACAGTCGATTTTATTGTCTGGTATAGGAGGTTCGTTATCCTACCATAAACTATTTCATCAAGGTACAACACATAATTTTAATGATATCATACCAAATTCATCAAATAAAAATAACGAATTCAATTTACCAAATAATATAATACCGATATCAGGCGACCCTGGTAATATTTGGATTACAATTTTACAGTTAGGTAAATATATTCAAACTTTATTAAAATTTTCTGAAGAACATCCTGATGATTATAATAAATCAATTAAATTTTTTATATCGCATCAATCTCCAACAAGAGAACCATTACTTGAACATTTATCTATTTTTTTAAAAATGGATTATACAATTTCAAATTCTTTACATTTTAAATATATTTCATCATATAATTCATTATCAGTTAATCCCTCTTTTGAAACTTTTAAATTAAAATTTGCTGATTCAAGAATGAAATTAGCTAGAATTTGGTCGAAAGTTCAAAAAAAATATGAGAAATTACTAATTCAACTACCAAATCATCAATTGGCTGCGTATGTTGACTTAGCGCTAACAGTTTATGATAAAATACCAATTTCAACCAAATCTGCTAATAATAATAGCAATTCCACTTCTTCCTCTTTAAACACTAATAATAATACCTTAGCAGCATCTCCTGATGATATACCATCATTAACTCTATCATCATCATTGATACAGTCTTTAAATACAACCGAAATCCAAGACGTGCATGATATGTTAACCAAACATGAAGTTAATCTTGTTATAAGACATTTGAATGATTTATATTATGTGGCATTTCAGCATTCTTGGCATTATAATCTTTGTGATGTTTCACATGGACAACTAATTTTGAATTATAATGATGGGAAAATAAGTATGCAAGCTTCATCCCAAGGTTTTGATTTTAAATACAGATTTGAAGATGAAATAGAAAAAAAGAATAAGATTAAATAAAAATAAAATAAATATAAAAAATAAATTGTATACTAAATAAAAACCTCATGTGTTTTTCCTTTTTTTCGTTTCCTTTCTTATCAAATCACTACTGTTATTTTTATTATTTTTTTATAGACGATTCTGATTAAAGATGAAATATTTGAATTTAAAAAAATATTAAATAGTTTATGTAATATTTTAAAATTAAGCAAGTACACATGCATGGGTGTCTGTGTACTTACTAGTCTATATATATATATATACATGTTTTCTTTATACCTTCTTTTGTTTACAATTATTTTACTTCTCTAAAAAAATCTGCTATATGATTTTTTTATTCCGTTATTTGTGTACATAAACGGATTTTCTTATTCCATTATTTTCATACTTACTGATTAAAACCGGTATTAATATTATGACACAAAACAATGTTGTGCTAAACATATCGTTCGCAAATATTTACTATCATATATAAACATTTATATATATTTACATATTCTATATAAAAATATTCATATTTTTGTTTTGATATTTTATTTTTACAATACTTCAAATATAAATTATTTCCTGTTGGTTAATAAAAGTTTATGTGTTCTCAAGCAAAATAATAAAGTCAAAACTTAAAATTAATATTTTTTTCAAAATTTCAAAATGCCAAAAATAGTGATTTCTTTATTTATTATTATTATAGTCTTATATCAATCTTGTTTTAAATCCAATTTCAACCATGTGCTTAGAACTGCATAATTTTTACTGAAACCTAAATCTTTTTTGAGTTGAAATTTTTGATTTTTTTTGTACCTCTTTCAAAAGATCCAAAATAAAAAAGTTTTATATTAAGCTCGGCTAATGCCCTTATTCGGAATAAGTTTTTGGACGGGAAATCGCATTAGTTTTTTATCACGTGAGAATCCCTTGTAAGCATTATAAGCCTTTTTGAGAGTCCAAATGTGGGAGTTTAATAATCCTCTACTAAATTTTAACAAACTAAATTTGAAACACAAAAGTACATAATGTATATATAGTATATATATATATAAATATATATATAGCTATTATTTATAAGATATAAAAATATTGGCCTCATGAATATTTGATTTGTTTTCAAAACATTTAAACCTTTGAAGCCAATTCTTCCAATAAACGATAATCTCTCTTTTCGATAGATCCATTACCTGGTAGTCTGGTTTTTCCCATCAAGTATAAATCAACTTCACGTGCACATTGTCTACCTTCTTGAATACCCCAAACAACTAATGATTGTCCTCTTCTACAATCACCAGCAGCAAATAAATTAGAATCTGCACTTGTTTGATATGATGTTGTTTCATACGTTGACACTAATCCTCTCTTTGTTTTTTCAACATTTAAATTATCAGATTCTGGCCCAATAAATCCCATAGATAATAAAACTATATCTGCAGGGAAAAATTCTTCTGAACCAGGAATTTCTTGCATTTGCCAAGCACCTGAGTCTGATCTCTTCCACTCAACACGAACAGTTTTAATACCTTTGACATTACCTTCGTCATCACCAACAAATTCTTTGGATAAAATACAATATTCCCTTGGATCTTTACCGTAATGTTCTTTAACTTCGATATGACCATAATCAACTCTAAAGATTCTTGGCCATTGAGGCCATGGATTATCCTTTGCTCTTTCTGCTGGTGGATGTGGCAACAATTCAAAATTAACAACCGATTTAGCGCCATGTCTTGAAGCAGTACCTAAACAATCGTTACCTGTATCACCACCACCTATAACAATAACATTTTTACCTGTAATTGTCTCTCTAATAGTTTCCAAATCATTTTGTAATAGTGCTTTAGTATTTGCAGTCAACAATGTCATAGCATAATCAATATTCTTTAATTCTCTACCTGGAATTTTCAAATCTCTAGGAATAGTGGAACCGATTGCTAAAATAACAGCATCATTTTGTTCTTTTAATTCATCTAATTCAATGTCTTCACCTATAGTTGTGTTACCAATGAATGAAATACCTTCTGCTGTCATTAAATCAATTCTTCTTTGAATAACACCTTTATCTAATTTCATATTTGGAATACCGTACATTAATAAACCACCAAATTTATCAGCTCTTTCATAAACAGTGACTGTATGTCCCGCTTTATTTAATTGATCTGCAGCAGCTAAACCAGCAGGGCCAGATCCAATAATTGCAATGCTTTTACCTGTTCTAACTTTTGGTGGTGAAGGAACAATCCACCCTTCTTTGAAAGCATGATCAATGATACCAGCTTCAACAGATTTAATACCAACAGGAGCGTTTCCAGAAACGTTAACAACACATGCACCTTCACACGGTGCAGGACAAATTCTTCCAGTAAATTCAGGGAAATTGTTGGTCATCAATAATCTTTGTAATGCATCAAACCATCTATCTTTGAAAACCAATTCATTCCATTTTGGAATGATATTTGAAATTGGACAACCTGTATCAGATTGACAAAACGGAACACCACAATCAATACATCTTGCAGTTTGATATTTCAATTCTTCTGGAGTTAATCTATTAGATAACTCTTTCCAATCTTGAAGTCTAGACTTGACAGGCCTATATTTTTCATTTCTTCTAGAATATTTCATAAAACCACCAAGTTTATCCAATTTGGAAGCTTTTGATTCCTCTTTTTTAACATCGATAATAGTGTCCTCCAAATCAAGAACTTTAGGCTCTTCTCTATTAAATGATTTCTTTGGTTTAGAAAACTCTCCACCAGTAATATCGGCTTCAGGATCCTCTTTAATAGTTGAAAAGAAATTGGAAACTTTTTTCTTTTTTAGATCTTCGACTTTTTTGGCTTCAACTTCTAACACTTTTTTATAATCATATGGAATTACTTTCACAAATTTTTTCAAAAATCTATTGAAATCATTTAAAATTCTATCAGCAATTTCTGAATCAGTATAATGTCTATGGTCTTCTAATAAACCTCTAACAAAAGCAATTTCTGATGGATCTGTCAATGATGTTAACTCGACTAATTCAGGATTAACTTTTTCATCAAAATCTTGGGCCATATCTAAAACATATGCAATACCACCAGACATACCAGCTGCAAAATTACGACCAACAGATCCTAAAACAATAACCCTACCACCTGTCATGTATTCACAACCATGATCACCAGTACCTTCAACAACTGCATAAGCACCTGAATTTCTAACTGCAAATCTTTCTGCTGCAATACCTCTAAAAAAGGCTGTACCAGATGTGGCACCGTACAAACAAGTATTACCAATAATAATATTTTCTTCAGCTTTAAACCTAGAATCTTTAGGTGGATAAACAATCAACCTACCACCTGATAAACCTTTACCAACATAATCATTACAATCACCTTCTAACTCTAAAGTAATACCAGATGCTAAAAATGCACCAAATGATTGTCCTGCAGACCCTCTAACATTAACATGAATAGTATCATGAGGTAGTGAAGTTGGACCAAATTTTTTCGAACATCTGTAAGACAAAGTGGTACCGATGGCTCTATCAGTATTAATAGCTTCTGCTTCAATTGTAACAGGTAGACCTTTATCTAATGTAATTTCTGCTTCATCAATTAATTTGTTATCTAACCTAACATGTAACCTATGATCTTGTTTTTTTTCACATTTAGTAGCAACACCCGGTCTAATAGTATGAGCTGGTGTTAAAATTGGCGATAAGTCAATATTAGCATTTTTAGTAGTTCTTAAGTCATCTCTGACATATAATTTTTCTGCTCTACCAACCATTTCATCAATAGTTCTAAAACCCAACTTAGCCATAATGCATCTCAGTTCGTTGGCAACGTAATAGAAAAAGTTGATGACATGTTCTGGAGTACCTTGGAATTGCTTCCTCAATGCAGGATCCTGTGTTGCAATACCAACTGGACATGTATTAGTATGGCATCTACGGTTGTAAACACAACCCATGGCAATTAAAGGAGCAGTTGCAAACCCCCATTCTTCAGCACCTAATAAACACGCAACAGCAATATCCCTACCAGTTTTTAATTGCCCATCTGTTTGAACAATAACTCTACCTCTTAAATCATTTAAAACTAATGTTTGATGAGTTTCTGCCAATCCCAATTCCCATGGTAATCCAGCATATTTAATACCGGTCCATCTTGCAGCTCCGGTACCACCATCATGTCCAGAAATTAAAATATGATCAGCCTTTGCCTTAGCAACACCAGCCGCAATAATACCCACACCAACTTCTGAAACCAACTTACAAGAAACTCTGGCTCTTGGATTGGCACATTTCAAATCATAAATCAATTGTTTTAGATCTTCAATTGAGTAAATATCATGATGTGGTGGAGGAGAAATTAAACCAACCCCAGGAGTTGAATGTCTTGTTTTAGCGATGGATTCAGAAACTTTATAGCCAGGTAGCTCACCACCTTCACCAGGTTTAGCACCTTGTGCCATTTTAATCTGTAATTCATCTGCATCTGCTAAATAATATGATGTTACTCCAAATCTACCTGATGCAATTTGTTTAATTGATGATCTCATAGAATCTCCGTTTTCTGCAGTTTTAGATCTTTCAACATCTTCACCACCTTCACCTGTATTAGATTTACCACCTAATCTATTCATTGCAACTGCTAGTGTTGAATGTGCTTCCATAGAAATAGAACCATATGACATTGCACCAGTACAAAATCTTCTAACAATTTCAGTCCATGGTTCAACTTGATCAATTGGAACGGGTTTTGAGCTTTTAAAATCAAAATCCAATAAACCTCTTAATGTACAGTTTTTGATTGCCTCATATTCTTTTCTTGAATATGCTTCGTAAGCTTTACTATTTTTATTTCTAACTGCATCCTGGATATTAGCAACAGCTGCAGGTTCATTAATATGTGATTCACCACCATCTCTCCAGTTATATTCACCAGATTCAGGTAAACCTTTTGGTTTAATAGTATCTCTAGTTGGATAACCTAATTCGTGTAAAGAAAATGCGTCTTGCGCAATGTATTCAAACGTAACACCTTTAATTCTTGATGCAGTACCAGCAAAACATCTATCAATAACAGAATTATCAACACCCAAAGCTTCAAAAATTTGAGCACCTTTATATGATGCTAATGTTGAAATACCCATTTTAGACATAACTTTCAAAATACCATCATCTATTGCATGTTTATAATTTTCTATGAGCTGTTTAGTAGTGAATTCTGTTGATAATAATTTTTCATCGTTTAATTTTAAAAGTGTATTAATAGCTAAGTATGGATTAATACCATCAACACCATAACCAACTAAACAACAAAAATGATGAACTTCTCTAGCTTCTGCAGTTTCAACAATAATTGCAACTTTAGATCTCTGTTTTTGTCTAACTAAATGATGGTGAACCGCACCAGATGCAATTAATGCAGATATTGCAATTCGGTCAGCTGACAGGCCTTTATCTGATAAAATTATGATTTGTGAATCATCAACTATAGCTTGTGTTGCTTCGGCACAAATTCTATCCAATGCTTCAGTGTATCCTGTTAAACCTTCCGATTTTTCAAAAGTGATATCAATATTAGTAACAGACCATTTTGGGTAGACTTTATTGATTTCTTTTAATGCTAACAATTCTTCACTAGATAAAATTGGTGATTTCATTTTTAACCTATTACATTGTGACGGATTCATTTCCAACATATTACCTTGTGGACCGATATAACAGTCTAAAGACATAACAACTTTTTCCCTAATTGGATCAATAGGAGGGTTAGTAACCTGAGCAAATAATTGCCTAAAATAATCGTAGGTTAATTTTGGTTGTTCTGATAAACAAGCCAATGCAGCATCATTTCCCATTGAACCTAAAGGTTCTTTACCAACATTAACCATTGGAACTAAAATTTGCAAAATTTGTTCTAATGTGTAAGCATTGGCTAATAATCTTGGATCATCCTTAATTTTCAAAGTAAGATCAATTTTTGATTTTAAATTAATTCCTCTGTTCTCTAATTTAGTTAATAATTCAGGAATGGTTATCATATTAGATAATGTCCACGCTTTGAAATCAAACCTATTAGCAACTTGTTTTTTCAATTCTCTATCATCAACAATTCTACCTTCTTTGGTATCAACCAATAACATCCGACCTGGATGTAACCTTCCTTTCTCCACAATTTTTTTAGATTCTATTGGTATAACACCAACTTCAGAAGCACAAATCATAATATCATCATCAGTAACATAATATCTACAAGGTCTTAAACCATTCCTATCAAGATTAGCACCACAAAATCTTCCATCTGCAAATGTAAATAATGCAGGTCCATCCCAAGGTTCCATTAAACAAGCAGCCCATTCATAAAATGCTCTTTTTTTAGGATCCATATGAGTGTTATTTTGCCAAGCTTCTGGAACTAAAAGCATAACAGCTTCGGGTAAGGATAAAACACCATTGATAACCAAAATTTCTAAAACGTTATCTAAAGCAGCAGAATCAGAACCACCTTCCTCAATAATCGGATATAATTTATCCATATCTTCACCAAATAATTTTGAAGACATAACACCTTCTCTTGCTCGCATCCAATTTTTATTACCTCTTAAAGTATTGATTTCACCATTATGTGCAGCCCATCTTAATGGTTGTGCTCTATCCCAGGATGGGAAAGTATTAGTTGAAAATCTTGAATGAACTAAAGCAAAATGACATTCATAATCGGCGTTAACTAAATCATGATAATAAGAATAAACTTGTGCAGGAACCAATTGACCCTTATAAACGATATTTTTATTCGAAAGAGAACAGATATAAAACCAGTTGTGTAAGCCAATTGTATGAGTTGATTGTTTTCTTAAAATATACAATTGTTTTTCAAATAATTTTTGATATTTCGATTCAAATTCTTCTTCTGATAGATTTTCTAATGGAGAATTGCTACCATATGCTTCTGCTAACACAACTAAAGGTTGTAAAATTTTTGGTTCTCTAGATAAAGAAGCAGGTCCTAAAATTGATGAATCAACAGGAACATTTCTCCAGCCTAAAACTTTCAAACCCAAAGAATCTGCAATATTTTCAAATGTTGACTTTGATTTTTGGAAAATTTCTTCATCATTTTTAAAAAATAAATTACCAATTGCATATTGACCTAATGGTGGTAATTCAACATTACAATGATATTGTAATTCTCTTTTCATGAATTTATGAGGAATCGAAGTCATGACACCTGCACCATCACCATCTCTTGCATCTGAACCAACAGCACCTCTATGGGTCATATTACATAATAAATATTTTGCGTCGGATATAATTTTGTGAGATGCTTTACCTTTGATTTGACATGCAAAACCTGTTAAATATATTAGTATTAAAAAAAAGTAAAATAGTTAGTATTATGAATTTAAGGAGGAAAAAAAAGGACAAAAATAAAAACAAAAAACTAGCAGCAACACTATAAATACATACCAACACCACAATTATCTTTTTCATATTCTGGATTATATAAACCTTTTTGAACAGGGATTGTGGAAGCCCATGATTTATTTTCTGGCACTTCATCGTATTTGTAAACGGAATAGGATTCTTTATTTTCATTGATTGAAGAAGTTGAAGAAGAGGTATTTTCTTCGATCAAAGATGAATCTGAAGAAGATGAATACTCAATATATGCATCTTCAGGATTGGATTTTAAAACAGCCATTGTATATATAATATATATTATAAGTTTTTTATTAGATATATATGACTGCTTATTTCAATTACTTTTATAAATGAGAAATGAAAGCAATTAAAGTTAATAACGTAGTAACAAACAAAACAAGAAAGAACTATTTTGATGGGTAGAAGTGAAAGGAGAAGGAAGAAGTACAAGGAAGAGGAATATAGTAAGCAAACAGGAAAACCAAAATACAAAACGCAAAAGGGCAAATTTTATCGTTTTATTTAATCTTCACCTCCTCTTTCTTTCTTTCTTTCTTTCTTTTTTTTTATCGTCATACTTCGGTGCACTCCGTAAACTGATGACTCCATAAGATAATATCCAATTAAATCGCGATATTTTCCAATCCGCTTATCTGAAAAAAAATCAGTTTCTTTATTCGGAAATCCGGTCCGCAATTAAATTCGTGTATCATTTAATTATTTTTTATTTTTGTTTTATTATCGAAAAGAAATTATAAAAATTATTTAATTTATTATTGACATATTTTTCAGCTTAATGAAAATTTATTATTTTTATTTAATCTTATTTAATCTAATTTAATTATCTTCATCATCCATTTCTTCTTCATCTCGTTCAAGACCTCCAATTTCTGGTTCAACAATAGTTTCTTCATATCCTTTTCTATATTTTCTTGCAATTCTACTAATACGTCCATATCTTTGTGCTTCTTCTTTTGCTTTATTTTGTAAAATTTTTAATTCATTATCAAAACTTTTTTGAATTGTTTTATTACTAAAACAATCCCACATTTTTAATCCACTATTATTACTACCACCTATAATTAAATTACCAGAAATTTCAATTTCATTAGAAAATGAACTACTTAAAACATTACCACATCCAAAATCTTTACTTAAAATCATACGTGGTTTATTTTCTTTAACATTCCAAATTTTAATATTTTTTTCACCCATTGCTCCACTAACGATTAATCCTGGAATTCCTTTATTTGCACTTAATGTACTAATACCTGAATCATGTGCATGTAACGTCCATAAAGGTTTAGAATCTTCTTTACGAATATCATAACAATAAATATTACCTGAATCACATCCTCCAATAATTAAATTTTCATCAATTACGTCAATACTTTCAATTTCTTCACCATATTCACTACCACATGAAAATTTTTTACCATTTTTAATTACATCATTTAATCTAACATCACTAATTCTCATAAATCCATCATATCCACCCGTTAAAAGAATAGATCCACCTTCTTCACCTTTACTTCCATTATTATACATCCATAAACTATTAGAAACAGTTTTATTTAAATGTAATCCTTCATCAATACTACGTTCAACTTTACATTTTGTTAAATCCCATAGTTTAACTGTACTATCAGCTGATGTAGAACATAAAACATTTCTAAATATATGATTATGTGATAATGAAACAACTGCATCTGTATGACATTTTGAATTAATTTTATTGGTTCTCTTCTTTTTACCTCCCTTTTTATTGTTACCATTCTTAGAATTGTTTTTTAAGCTCCATTCAGCATATTCGGATTCACCTAAAATAACATCAGGAAATGCTTTATCAATACAATCTAAGTTCCATAATTCAATTGTTGGATCAAATGTACCAATAGCAGCAAAATTTCCAATATTTTTTTCATTATTATCGCACTTTGGCTTAAAACTCATCCATTCAACACACAAAGGAAATGATGGTAACATTAAATCATGATGTATATATAAATTACCTTCACGAACCATACCTCTCTTAACATCAGGATCGATTTTCTTTTCTTCTTCTGCTTCTAATTCATCATCAGGTCCTAAAGCCCCAGCTCCATCATCATAAATGTAAACATCTAAATATGAAACTTCGTCTTCTGTCCTAGCAGATAAAACTAAATTATCAGTTGGATAAACTTGTAATTCATTACTCTCTTCTAATTCTTCTTCTGCACTTGGAAGTTGTAGATAATGTTCTTCTTCGTCATCAAAATCACCTTCAATTTCAACACCTTCAACTTCCTCTTCTACTTCGTCCATAGATTCATCCCCTTCATTATTAATAACTTTCTTTTTGGTTTTTTTAATATAGGTAGCACGTGTATTACTTAATCCTGGGAACATAATAATTTTTTCACCTTTAATTTCAGAATTTTCATTATCATAATTTTCAAAATCATATTCTTTCAAATCATCATCTATATCAATTTGACTTTGAAGTTTTTTGGAATTAGTTTCTGCATTTTTTTGTTCCTCTAATTCTATTTCAACGCCTTCATCTTCTTCTGCTTGTTTCAATTCAGATTTAGCTTCTAACAAATTTAAATTTGACATAGCTTCAATTCTTGCCATTTCCTCATCATTAAGCTCATATTTTTCAGGAAATTCTGAAGCAAATCCCTTAGGAACCCATGCTGTTGCAGAAATCATTATTAAATGTTCTAATTTACTAAAAAGAACCAATCGATAATACACAAAAACATCTAAAAAAAAAGTTCATATATTAGATTAGTATTTATGAAAAAAATTTTTTTTTCAATAAATTTTTCAAAATTTAGAAAAAAAATCTCGCTTAATAAAAAATATTACAACATTAATAAATATTTTTCTCTGCCAGTTTCTAGCAATACATGTCGGTCAGTTTTAATCTACAAATAACTTTTTCCATGATCCTAAAGCAGTTAAAAGAACCTTTTTAATTACTCCTCCAAATTGATGGATGGTGATTATATGTGGTATTATTGAAAAAACCTAATGGCTTGTTCAGAGACACACTATTTTTGTTGTAAGATTCATTATATGGATGTGGCACTAAAGGATTCAAATTGTTAATACCAATATCCATGTTGCTGTTACTCCAAATCCCATTATTATTATGAATTCTCATCATGATATTTTGGTTGTTTCCAGAAGGTGGTGGATATTTATTCAAATAGTCAATTAGTTGTGGATTAATTGGGAAATTTTCTATTGAAATCGGGTTACTAGCGATTTTCCTTTTCTTATTAGTTAATAAATCATCTGAATCATTACCAATTACAGTCATTGCGACTTTTTTTGCAATATTGTCAAATGAATTATCTTTTTCGTCAGTATTTGATTCAATAATATGCTTTTCACTACTGTCTTTTGCTCCCTTAGCAATATTTTTAACTGTGTCTTTGAATTTTTTTTGGACGTCTTCTTTTGAAATTTTTTGCTTCATTTCATCAACTACAATTTTACCAATAGTAATTATTTCATTATTGGAACAACTTTCTGAATCTGAAATACCTAAATTCAAATCATTCAAACCGTCAAGTAAATTTCTTGTTTTAATTTTCGAATCGATTCTCTTTAGCTCCTCTATTCTCTTGGGTGTGCTTTCATTTTCATTTGCAATGAATGTAATAGGTTCATTGGCTAAATCTGGATGACAAAATTTTTTTAAGTTTTTATTATATACTGTATCTTTCCATTCAGGCTCACTACCATCCACATCTGACTGATAAACGCTTGAACTATATTTGGTACCATCAACCTTTTCTATTTTTTTTGACTTTTGAATATTATCAGAAGGTAATGTTTTTCTTAAAATCTTGGTATTAAGATTTATTTTTTGGTTTTTAGGAGTGATAAATTGAATACGAGGAGCTCTAGGCAAATGTGGTATCATTATTGGAATTGGTTGAATGCTAGAAACATTTTTAATTTGATTGGGGTAATTTTTAGAACGAAATTGTATTTTTGTAGAAGAGTTAGTAGGCTTTAAAGTATCATATATCAGCTCAATTTTTTCATTTGGTAAAGTATTTACTGGGTCAATAGATTCAATAAATTTTGTCTGTTTCTTTTTGTTTTTATGTTGCAAAACTACTAGGTATGCAATAATTAAAATCGATATACATATAGTATATTTAAACGCCAAGCTGTAAGAATTTTGTAATTTAAAAATTGACTTGTTTAATTGGAAAGAGTTGATAATACACGATTTGATTGTAATAATCATATTAGTTTCATCATTTACAAGTGAAACAAAAGCTAAACATCTTTAATAAATTAGTTAGTACCACAATAACAAAAAAAAAGTTAGATAGTTATAGTATTTTTTAACTTACTGCTCAAAAGAATTTTGAGCCAAAGGATGAAACGTCTCTCTAGCAATAATCATTAATTGTTCTTTACTTGATGTAAAACAACCAAAGGTTCTGCCCCCAACGAGATTAGGTAAGTGGTTTTGTTTAGAATTGTTCAGAGAAGAACATTTTGTTATATTATTAAACAATGATTGAAATACAATAGGAACAGATTCTTCATAGAAAGAAGAAGAGTCAAAGAAGTAATAAAATAAACATAACAACAAGAGTACTACTACAACAACAATAAATAATATTGAATATCTAATACCCAATGAAACTTTAAAAAGCATCTGATATCAGAATACTTTCTAGTATACTTTTGTTACTCAGGAAAGAAAAAAAATAAAACAATGTCAAACAAAGGCAAAAAAGAAAGAGTAAGAAAAGGGATCGCAAGTGAAAAATAAAATAACTTCATGATGTGCACTGATGGGTACATAACTTACTAATAATACTTTATCAATAAATATTTTAACTTAAAAATGCAAAATTTCTTTTTATAAAAACAAATGACTAACTTATATATAATTTATAAATTGATTTTTTTTGGAATTTTATGTATTGTTAGCTATTTTTTAATAAGTGTTTGCGCATACTCTGCTGCCTTGGCTTTAACATAATCTTGTGATTTTTCGTCTCCATGTTGCTCTTCATATGTTAACCATTTAGCAAAGAAAAATTTAGCTTGCTTTTTAGTTAATTTTCTTTCAACCACCCTTTCGAATAAGTCATCTACTTTTTTATTATCACCAGCCTTGATTTCTTGATCAATGTAAACATTCCATAAATCAATTCTTTTTGGCACATCTGATAATAAACCTTCAAACAATGAGCGTCCTTGTTCTAAATCTCCTTTTTGGAACTCTAACTGTGCAAATTTTCTAACAATATCAACATGTTCTCTTTTTGGTAAGACTTGTAAAGCTTTTGCTAAAATTTTATGTGCTTCTTCGTTATTATTTCTATCAAGTAGAAAGCTTGCATATGAAATCCAAGAATTAGGTTGTTTTGATCCATATTTTTTACATTGTGTGGTAAACAAAGTATCAGCTTTATCATATTTTTCGGAAGCAATATATATAGCAGCTAATTTTTGGTACATTGTATATGAGTCCATATATTGACAGGATCTCTTGAATATTGAATCAAGGGTTTCTTCATCACCAAATGAATTTTCTAAATTTAATAATGCAATCCAAATGTTCATTTTTTGTTGTTCTTCTCTAAAATTGATTGTTTTCAAAGCTCTTTCTGCAATTTCTCTTGCTTTCTCAATTTCAGATAATTGTAACTGAAATGACATGTATTGAATCCATAAAATCGATGAATCTGGATTACCAATTAATAATCTTTCGAAATCGGATGTAGATTGTGGTGTTTTTGTATTGAAATCGCCAGTTTTATCTTCAATAGTTACTGCCTTTTTAGATTTCTTGGATTTTTTATTGACTTCATTATTAAATTCTTCTTCTTCATCTGAAGATTCTTCATCCTTTGCTTGCTCTAAAATCGATGCAGTCCAATCAAATCCAGTAGATAAACCAAAACCATCATCTAATTGGATTGAATTTTTCTCATTATCACTACCATGAAGTTCATCTACCTCCATTTTTTCATTATCTGATTCAGCATCTTCAATTTCATTATTTTCAAAATCTTGGATTTTTAGTTCATCTTCATTTTCATCATCTTCTACTTTTTCATTATCTTCCATTTCAATATCACTTTCCTCATTAAAATATGAAGCCTTCATTCCCAAAGATAATTGCTTCTTGGATTCATTAATATCTAAAATTTTAACTTTAACGCGTTCACCTTCATTAAAAATATCTTCTGCATTAACAACAGATCCATCTGTAATCTCAGAACGATGGCATAAACCAGAAACATTCTCAGTACCATCTAATGAAACAAAAACACCATATTCAGCTACTCTTTTGATAGTACCTTCATAGACTTCTCCAATCTTCAAATCAAAAAATGATTTCAAGTTCTTCAGTGATCCTTTAACAACACTGTCTTTTAACGATAACAAAACACGTCCTTCACCGCTTGCTTCAATAATACGACCTTCAACAGAATCATTAACATTGAACTTGGATTTCCAATCTTTTAAGTAAGCATCTGAAATATCTGAAATACGAACCAACGCATAAACAGTTCTACCTAAATCTACGAGTAAGCCAGAGTTGGTAATTTTGTTAACGTAACCTCTCACAATGTCACCACGTTTTATCTCTGCAACTGAGCTAATTAATCTATCCTTTGGGTTTTTTCCTCTTAAGGAAACGTAAACTTTATTTTCAACTGAAAGAACTGTTGCAGTATGAAATTCTCCAACTTTGAATACATTTTTCAATTGAAGAGAATAATCATCTAACGCATCTGTAGCCATAGAAACAGCGGTAATATTATCACCTAAGGAAACTAAAAGCGAATTTGCTCTAACATTTAAGATTAATGATGGTAAAACATCACCGACTTTAATATCATCAGATGATTTGAGGGTATGCGAACGTCCAGAAACGTTAATGGCATAATGATCAACATCAATATGTGTGACTTTTGTTGGAATAACAGTACCTACTTTGAATTCTTCATTAAAATTCTCTAATTGCTTGATGTTATCAGTTACGTCAACAAATGATAATTTAGCTTTTTGCGCAGGAGAAATACTGTACCAAAAATATCCATTTCCTATGCTATTAATATAACCTACATATTCATCACCTTCTTTAATATCATTAAATGAAACAGGATAGACAATTTCTTCTGATTTTAAATTTTTAGGTTTAATTGTTAATTCAACTAAATTATTTTTGGATTTTTTTGAATGAAGGAATTTATCTTTAACTGAATCGTAAAATCCAATAATTTTAGCCTTTTCTAATTTCTGTCCGACTTTAAAATCTTTTAATGGATTTTTCAAATCTTTGATAGATTTCATATTATCATAGATTTCATTGATATCAATACGACCGAATTGATTATCACTTAATTTAACAAGTAAATGTGTATTTTCGATGGACTTAATTATACACTTTGTGATCCTACCAATAGTAAAATCACCAAGAGTTTTGATTGATTTATCAACAGGTTCTTCTGCAGTTTCTTTACTATTTGCAGTTTCAACAAGTAAAGAAAGTAAAAATCTTTGATTGTTTTCATCAACATTGATAACATTACAGCTAACAGATTGGTCAGGAGTAAAAACAGTTGTTAAATCATGGACTCTTTTTGGTGTTGCAAATCTTGGAACAACCAAACCTGTTAATTTATCACCAAATGAAACAAAGACACCGGTAGGAATAACAGTCTTAACAAAACCATGTAAAACTTTATCAGAAACAGAAATATCAGAGTATTTTGTTGGAAATACACCTGCTTTAGCATCTTTAATTAAAGAAGGTTTAGCAGATAATGTAACACCTCTTTTACGATTATCAATTAAAACGACTAATGTTTCAATTTTATCACCGACTTTTAATTTCTTCAATTGTGATCTAGCTAAATCAGTTGGACCATCAGCCAAATGACCAACATGAATTATACCACGCAAATCAATATTATCAAGTTTAACAATAATTGCATCTCTTTCTTTTTCAATAATTTCTGCATTAACAATCGATTTACCTGGGATTAAAGAGTCAATTGCAATAATTTGATCTTCTGACATATCTCCTGAAATTCTTAAACTTACCAAGCATTTGTTATTCTCTTTATTAAAACTTACAATTCTAACTTTAACAGTTTGGCCAAGTTTAACATATTCTGAAGGATTTTGCACAAATGCTTCACTTATTTCTGCATTAGGCAAAAACGCAGAAAGGTTACCAAAGAATGAAACAACACAACCACTTGGCAAGATTTTTTGAACTGTTGCAGGAACTCTTTTATCAACCTTTAAATCGCTATAATCAGATACAATTTCATCTTCATTTGCATTAACTAATGACCTTTTTAAAGTAACAGTGATAATAGATTTTGAGCCATTTGATCTAACGTTCAAAATTCTACCTTTTACTTTGGAGCCAATTTTAAATTTTCTCTCTGGATAAACTAGTTTAATATCACTAATTTGAAATGCTGGAACATTTGCAATAAAACTATCTTCAATTTGAACAACAATACCATCTGATGAAACCTTTTCGATTTTACAATTAACAACTTTACCCACTGGAATATCATTAGCTCTAATAAAATTAGCATCAATTTTTGATTGATCAAATGTAAGAATGTATAAATTATCAAAAACCGAGTAGTCCAATATTCTTGCTTTATGGTTTGATCCAATTTTAAAATCTAAATCTAAATCTTTTTCTTTACTAATTCTTGAATTGTGAATTTGCCCAGGAATTTCACCTGAATGTAGATCTACAAACATGAAAGCATCTGATTTACCTTTGATAGTGACAGAGTCAAAAATATATCCAATTGGAAAAGCCTCCAAAGCATTTTTTCCAACATAGGAAAGTGTCTGATGGGAAGGTAAAACTGAAATTGAAATTTTGGTACTACCATTTTTCATATACGTAGCAATTACTCTAGCTTTCAAAATTGAGCCAACCGCAAATTTATGTTTAATTTCTTCAGGACTGTATAAGCTTCCCATATCTTGTAATGTTAAAGAAGCATCACATAAATCAAAAGCTTTACAAATTAAACCATCTGATTCAATTTTTTCAATTGTTGCATCTATGAACAAACCTGGTAGAATAGCGTCAATTGACGAAACTGAAGACAAAGCTTGCTGTTTTTTAAGGGTTAAAGATGGTGATTTACATGTGGCAGTTCTTGAGTTGACTTTGGAAATATTCACAAGAATAACTGAACCAACATCAATATTATTGAAATTTCCATTTGCTAATTCTTTTTTAGAAATAAAACCAGACACTTTAATATTCTTACCAAAATTTAAAATTGCACCATGATCTTCAATAGAACTAATAGAAGCTTGCACAATCGAGTTTTCAATGAAATCATCATTTTGATCCATAGATGAGTTGACTTGCTCCGGTTCAATAGAGAGCTCAAATCTTTTTTTTTGTTTCTCATTTTGATTTGCAATAACTTTTGCCCTTAAGTATTGCCCTATAGTAAACCTTTGCGATAAGTCGGGAAATTCAATAGATGTAGACTTAGCAATAGATTTATCACTTTCATCATCACTATCATCATCGCTAGATTCGTTTTGATCATCGTATTTTTCTAACAGTGTTATCAGTTGAGACGAAATATTTGTGATAGGAATGAAACCAACCAAATTATCAGGTAGAGCTAAAACAAGCTCCATTTTATTAATCTGCTTGACAATACCCAAAACGTAAGATCCTGGATTTAAAATGTTATAAGATAATGTATCAATGGAAATCTGATTATCAGAATTGGTAGATTCTTCATCTTTTGATAGAATATTAAATTTTTTATTGGATTTTTTAGGTTTTTTGAGTTTTGGTTCATCAGTTTGATTCTTTGATTTTTGAAATAGAACATCTCTTTTAACTTCATTTGAAACTTCTTTCATTTCTAAAGGTGTTAAAACTGATCCACCACCTCTAGGAAAGGCAATCTCTGCAGCAGAGGAAAGCAATGATTTTTGCTCCTTAGAATCAGGGTCCTCTCTGTTTCTTTTAGGTGCCATGAGTATGTATATCTATATTTATATTTTAGCTACAGAAAGTTTACAAACATAAAAGAAATGAAAGAAATGAAGTGAAATAAAAATTTTATTTTTTTTTATTTTATTTTTTTTTCACGAAAAATTTTTTTTTAAATTTTTTTCTTTCAGAAAAGGCGATTTTTTTAAAGAGAAAAATGTTGACAACATGTAAAAAGGGATATTTTTCCCAGCTAGAGGAAATGTATCAATCTATTCTGCGTAAGGACATAAGTTGTGTGATACAAATCATGTATATATTATTTTTGAATTTGCTTCTTTGATCCATACTTGTAAAAATATTGTAGTACTTTTTTATATACTAGATTCATCTCACTTTATATATAGTACAATTCCACTTTCACGCTTTTAAATAAAACTGAAAAAAAAAATTGGCACCAAGAGTAATTTTTGATTTATTTAGTTCTAAAAATTAAATAAACAAAATAATAGCAAAATACAACTAGGAATATAATACCTAATAATTTACATTGTTCTAACTAGAATTGGGAAACACTATTTTTTTCTGGCTCTGCTCACTCTTTTTTTAACCTCTTTTTCTTATTTCATATAGTAATAATAATATTCAATTTGTTGCCGTTAAAGAATTTTAGGATAAAACAAAGGAGTATATACTCCAAAATAAAACTTCAGCAGCTTCGTCTTTTTGATCATACATATTTTAATCAGTTCACCAGATTTGCTTCATCTAAAAATCAAACCCAATCCAAAAAGAAAACCAACCAAGGAATGTCATATGAGTTATCCGTAGTATCTCATCCCACAGTGGATATGTCAAAGCCCTCTTTAATAATTGAAGATAGATCAACAGGTGATAGGACAATCATTGGTAACATTCCGGCTGGATTACAAAGAAAATGTAACGAAATGAGTTTGAAAACTAGTAGATTAACTAGCATTTTTTTTTCAGGTATATTAGATTGGGAGTCAGTTTCCGGTTTACCAGGCTTAATACTTACAGTTAGTGATCAAGGTGTTAAAAATTTAGGTTTATATCATTCAGGTAATAAGGTATTGCAATATATGATATCATGTTGGAGGTATTTCATTTTCAGATTTGGAATGAACTTGAAAGCTTGTGATATTGAAAATTCTATAGAAAAAAGTAACATCAAATACACACCAATTTTAATCAATTCATTAAAGGATTATGGTTCCAACGAAGATAAAATGACAGATAATCTAAAATTAAACTATATGATGAATAATATCTTTCCAATACAAAAGGATCCTTCTAAACCCCTTTATAACACAAAAAAAATCACCAACGTTACATTACCAAAATCTATTGTTAATCCAAAAATTTCTACTAATTGGATTATTACTCCCAATTCTGTCAGAGGTAAATTCATGATAGAAGCTGCCAAAAATTTAAATTGTGAAATCAAACATTATAAACAGCTATGTAACTTTCAAGCAGTTACTCTAAAAGATGGCTCTATTGTTAAACCAGAACAAGTTTTAGAACCAACAAGACATTTTAATCCAATACTTGTTTTGGATATTCCAAACAATGACTATCTATCTAACACTTTTGCACATGACTGGATTAATGATTCACCTAACAAATTACCTTATTCAGCAGTTTTTCATTTTATTGATGATTCCATCCCAGAACCTTTATCCAATATAGATTATATCAATTTTATAAACTCTTTTGGTAGTGATACAACTCATTTCATTAGCCACAGCTCATATTCTCCAAATTCATTAAACTTCAAAAAAACATTAAGAGTCTCATTAAAGTGGAAATCTCTATTGAACAGATTTTTTCCGCTACCTAAATGGTCAATAGAATCTAATTTGAAAATTCCTGAAATAAACTCAAATGTTTTACCATTAATATCCGGCCAAAAATTAGTAATGAAAAGTACAACAGGGATAACAATCGATGAAACAACTATGAAAGGCTCGGAAATTTCTCAATTTACAGCTGAAAACGGTAAATCCATTTATGATTCTGAAATAATTCTTGCAGAACTAGATGATATTGTTTCCAAAAAAGAATTTGAATATTTCATTGATGAAAACGATAATATTCCTACATTAAGAAAACATGTTGACTCAAAGAAAAAACTGAAAGATCAAGTTGAAACTTTAATTCTGGGTACAGGTTCCGCATTACCTTCAAACATTAGAAATGTTTTATGCAATCTAATACGTATCCCATTTAAAACAAAAAGTGGCAAGACAGGCTTCCGTTCGATTGTTTTAGATGCAGGCGAAAATTCTTTTGGTACATTGCGAAGATTATACCAAAGCACAGAAGTTGAAATGTTACTGGATGAACTATCTATTGTCTATCTCTCTCACCTACATGCAGATCATCATTTGGGTATAGTCGATTTTATAAGAGAGTGGAATAAAAGACAAATAAACCAATACGGGGAAAATAGAAACAAACAATTGTTTGTCATTACTCCTTGGCAATATGAGAAATTCATCAATGAATTGAATAAGATCGATCCATTTATAAATACAGATTTTCTTTGTCACTTATCCTGCGATGAATTTATGGTTGGTTATATTGCACCTTTAATTGAGCAAATAGATATTGACACGATTTCTTTGGATGATTTAAGCGTACTGAAAAACAATGAAGTTTTGTACAAAAAGAACGAAAAATTATCTGGATACATTTATGAGACTCTAGGAATAAAAAAAATTGTAACCTGCTCTGCGTTTCATTGCGAATATGCATACTCTTGTGCTTTCGAATTTAGATTGAATGAAAAAGACGAAACAGACACTTTTAAGATTTCATATTCAGGAGATACACGTCCAAAACCAACATTTGCATTTATTGGACAAGAATCTGATCTTTTAATTCATGAGTCTACTCTAGAGGATGAAAAATATACCGATGCAATTGATAAAAAACACTGTACAACTTCAGAGGCTGTTCAAGTTGGTATTTTAATGAAAGCAAAAAAAATTATACTTACTCACTTTTCTCAAAGATATAAATCTTTTACTTGCTCCGAGTTAGTTTATAAAAGGTTAAATGACCCTATTTGTAAAAATGATTTGATTGAAAGAGGAATTTTTAGGCCATCACCACCGTCATCTCCCTCCCACTCCAAATCAGCAAAATCGTATTCATCCGATTCATCCTCAATATCCTCTCCTGATATTACTGATATACCACTCGAAGCAACATCATTGATATTTTCTAAAGAGCTCTCATCTGATGTAAAAAAAAATGCTCAAAATATTGAAATTTTATTTGCATTTGATAATATGAAAGTTGAATTTGACGAGTTTAGTTTACAAAGAGATGTGTTTGAGAAACAAGGACATAAATTAGAGAAGCTTTTTTCAAATGATCAAGATATTGAAGATGAATTTGATGAAGAGAAAGAAGAAAAAAATGAGTTGATGAATAGCGGTAAGCAACTTAAAAAGATGAAAAAGTCCAAAGCTCAGGGAAACAATAAGAAAAGAAAGCTGGATTAACATCTCCCCGAGCATACTTCGTAAATTTTCACACATCTTGTATATACAAATATATTATAGATAACATAAATATATATTCTAATTTGATCCAATATTCTGCATTAATTTATGGATGGAGCTAATCCCATCAATGCAAAACGTAACGCATTGTCTCCTGATACCAAAGACATATATTTCTTAACTCTTAAGTTAACACAATCATCGTCAAGTATGTCACTAGTTGTATTGGTCATACTTTTTAAAAGTATAGGGCCGTTCCTTCTACCATCTAGTTCATATATACCATTTTCATTTTTAATAAAACACACAAAATGTAGCTCAACATCGTCATCTGCTAGTGGTGCCTCTGTTTGTCCTTGGTTGCTATAGTTACTATAAGATTGCTTTGCGATATTTTGCACTAAAGAAACTGGATCAGCATTTTCTTTTAATAACTGTTTTTTGAATTTTGAAATGCGTGATTCTTGCACTATCAATCCATCTTGTATGTTCAATAAGGCGTGCAAAAGTGCATATAGACCACATGCATTTTTAACCACTTGTTTCATCCATATCACTTTTTCATTATCCAGAGTTTCAACACCTTCTAAATTTTTATATGCTTCGTATTCTTCTGTTACAGGAAACAAAAGAATCACAGCTTTCACAGGACGTGGAATAAATGCTAAAAGGTCTGGATCCTCTAAAGAATAAATATCTGTAAATTCAAGTAATGGTGAAAGACCAAGGTTATGAGCAAAGTCAGTGAATATTTGTGGATTAGATTCAAGAGGAACAACCGCTTCTATATTTCCAGTTTTTGTCATTATTTCACACTCAGTTTATATATATATACCTATAAATATAAGAATGAATTCTTTGTTAAACAATAATTAAACTCGTTAATTTGTATTTAATGAAAAACAAAATACACTGCTTACGTAAATATACATTATGCTCTTTAAACATTAGCTAAACTTCAAGATTTATTAGTTAAAAACAAATATTATTAGATTATCTTTGCAAGTCGACTATACACATCTTATCTGTTTTATGCCCCCCGTAAACAACCGCCCAGCGTGTTCCCCTAGAAGCTTCCTTCGCAAAGGCGTTATAGATGTTAGTAATATAACTACGTGGTGAATCTCTTGCAACACCACCAACTCTTCTTTTCCATTCATCTGCTTGACCAATCGATGTAATTGCAATCATATCTAAAACTTCCTCTTTAGCTTCAACAATAAATACAGGTGCATTGGCCATTTGATTGATTAAAATTGATGTTTCTCTTTTGGCGTCTTCATCAACACTCCATTTATCTTTTTTATTATGTTTTTTGCTTGCACTGGCTGCATTATTTGGTACAACAGTGAATTTATGATTTTGTTCCAATAAATCAGTGTTTGAATGCATTAATGGATTCTCAAAATTGTTGTTACTTTGAATAGATGATATGTGTGTTAATTGTGAATTTTCTGATATGGGATTATTCAAGGTATTATCATCATTATTAATAAGTGTACCATGATTTTCATAGTTGATGGCCGATATTAATTCTTGCAAGTCTAATTCAATATCAGTTTTGGTCTCAAGATTCCTTAGCCTTAAACTCTTATATTTACTAGGTTTTTCTTTCTGTAGTAAGCTTAAAGTAGTTTGCGCTTTAACAAATAGAATTAATTTAACATTATCTTCTCTTGCTTCATTGACCATATCTTCAACGCTCATTCTATTCTTGATAATATCTGTACTAATACCAGCTTCCCACAATGTTTTCAATAAAAATGGAACTACCTCTTTCAAAACATTTGTGGTGAATATACCAATCAAAACATCACATCTAAAAATTCTCCAATCTATATTTTTATGTTTACTTTTTTGAAACTTACTTACACTTCTAAATTTTTCTCCCCTTTTAAACATTTCATTATATCTTTTCATCGAATTAAATAGAAAATCCCATGCAATTCTTAATCCAACAGCGTTTGGTAAGGTATTGGCATTTTTATTACGTGCTAATTCCGTAATCAATCCACCGTATCTTCCACCAGCTCCAATAACCGATTTAAATTTCTCTTCATGAACAATTGCGAACATAATACCATGTTTATAAAACTGTGCATTATATCCACTAAATGGATTGATTTCAACGGTTTTTATGTCAACTCCAAATTGCTTTAAGTAATTAATAACCTTATTCAAATAACTTAATGCAGTATCAATACGTGACAACAATGGACTGTCCAATAATAACTTATGCAATTTAGATGTACAGGCTGATATACCTAAAGAAAAATCAAACTGAACTAGCTCATTAAGTACTGTATTTGAAATATTTAACTCTTGCTTCAATAAATTTCGAACTTCTTTCAATGTTTTACTAAAACCAATCTCTGCTAAAAGTCTAGAAACAATTATAACTTGTGCAGATTCAATCCCACAATATTCTAATACAGCCTCCAATAATCCACAATGATTGAGAATAATCTTAACGTTACTAGGTTTCAAAAATGGAAAAATCGATACAATTTCTGACCCAACTTTTATACACTCTGCATCATAAAATGGCAGATAATCAACAGGATCATTAGCATTTGTAACAATATCAAAATCTATTTCTTTAAATTTTAAAGGTCCGGCACTTTCATCCTTCTCATTAGATCTATATACGCAATCAATCCTATAGATTTTATAAGATTTGATTTTTGCTCTTCCAAGTAATCTTGCAAATGGTAATGTCAAATCGTATGGTAGTTGTAGAATGGATCCTGATTTATCTAATATTTTATATAATGCATAATTGAAATCATATAATGGTGAAGCAGGAAATATCTTACCACTAGTATCATTAAAGTTTATTGCTGAGTGCATTTTAAATATTTTCTCTAATTCTTGAACAATTTTTTCATGTAATAGTAAATCCATTGTATCTGAAGGTTTTGATCCATCCCCAAACAACAAGTCTTTAGCAAAACTATATGGTTGAGAAAATAACATATTTCTTGCTTGGTGGTTCCACGAAGAAGATGGATCAATCAATGCGTTTAATGCTTCTTTCATCAAATCATCTTGTTGCTGTACCCTAACTAAACCACTCGATAACAATCCTTCAGCCGAGGGTCTTTTAGAAGGATCATGATCAAGCAATAATTTTATGATCTTTGTTTCAACATCTAATCGTTTTTTATCAAAATCAACTGGAAAAACAATCGATTTGGTACGCAAATCTCTAATTGCAGTATATCTTTCCATTGCTGTGTCTAGAGGATAAATCATTTCAAAGAAGATAATTCCTAATGAATATAAATCCACCTTTTCATTATAGTTTCCATTACCATTCAAAACTTCATCGGCAACATATAATGTTGTACCAATTTCAGACGTTAATTCTTCAACAGATTTAAGTATATCTAATTTTTGGGGTGAGTTATTAACAATTCTTAAATTATGAACATTTTTAGCTAAGCCAAAATCACCAATTTTAACATTCTGATTCTCATCAATGAAAATATTCATAGGTTTTAAATCTCGATGAATTATACCTTGGGCATGTATATGTGCCAAAGCTTCCAAAATTTGTCTTAAAATTCTCCAATAATTATCTGGGTCTTTGGGTAACCCCTGTCTGATTAAATCGTGGAGGGTCCTATTTTCACAATACTCCATTTGAATGAATAAAACAGACCTTTTTTTAGATTTAGGTTTAGATTTTACAGATTCTCGTGGCTTTATTGTTATATCAGGAGTTCCAAATTCAAATGGGTCATCTACATAGTCGTCATCTTCGTTGTCATCCGGGTTATCATCTTCCCCCTTTAACTTTTTGATTTTATTATTAAAAGAATAGCCAACATTTTCAGAATCTGAATTGGAGTCTTTACTCTTTTCATTATCATTCCAACTATCATCATCTGACAAGTCTGAGAATGTAAAATCAATGGATTTATTGTAAGAGCCAGATATAAAATCGGTAAAACTTTGACTATTTGTTCTGTTTTCGCTTTTTAATCTCCCAAGATCACTATTATCTGAATCACTTTCATTACTTTCAAGATCTTCCTCTTCATCTGTTGATAGCATGGCAGAAGAATTAAAATCATGGTCATCTTCCAACCAAGCAGCAAAATATCTAACAACGTATTGATGGTTTAACCTAGCCAACAATAAAACTTCATTTAAAATTCTTGCTAATTTATCTTCTGTGTGCCTAATTTTTTTAATTGCATAGAATCTGCCATCAAGTCTATTACGTGCCTTAACTACTTCACCAAAACCCCCCTTTCCCAAAATACCCACTTCTTCAAAATCTTGAGAATATCTTGAATAGAATTTTGGAGCAAAAGATGAAAATCCGAAAGACTCCCTTTTTCTTCTGATTCTTGATGGATTCAATGTTGTATTTGAAAAATCGTTCTTGTTAGTATTATCATTACCATTATTAGTTTCGTCAAATTTATTGCTATCCAAATCAACTGAATCGAAATTTTCCACCAATGTATTAGAATCAAAAACTAGTCCTTTACTGTCGGTTAAATTTTGTAATGGTGAAACATTTAAAGCTAAACGTAGAAATTTATAAGGTAATAGCTCTAAAGGATCTGGTCTTTTCTTTGTTTTCAACTCAAAAACACTATGTAAGAATTCATAAATTGATTCATCCAAATTTACGCAATTAAGTAGAAAATCTAACGGATTTTCATACTTATAAACAATATCTGTACCTAACAACATTTGTAACACAACAACCCCAATATCCCAGACATCAGTTTTACGTTGTGGTTTCTTATATAATTTATGGTTATTATTATTAAGCCTTTCTGGAGCAATCCAGCCACTGTTAGCAAATGGTAATTCTATCTCATCAAATTGGTTAATGTTTGGATAACTGTTTAGCATATCAATTAATGTATAACCATAAGTAATATGAGCTAATTTTACTATTGGAGATACTGTTGATTGTGCTGGTATAATATTAATTGAATCTAACGTTACACATCTATGAATCAAACCTTGTTTATGTAAATACTCCAAATTTTCTAAAAGTTGTATGGTCCACTCTCTTGCTGTATTTATATTGATATATGGTAAAATTTGTAATAAGTCTCCTAAAGTTTCTGAATATTTTGATAATATCCTAACTTTCCAAACACAAAGCTTATCATTATCATATTTTTTAATTTTTTTAGAAATCTTTTTTGCAGCAGAATTATTTAAAGATTCTTCACCATTTTGTAAAATTTCCTTTTTCTCAATATGAAATGCAATCACATTAATATCTTGTTTTAAATCACAGATTGCTTGGAGCTCTTTTTCTAAATTTAAAATCGACTTTTTACCTTGACTGGTTTTCCAAAAAGGATTATTTAATTCAATTTCTGTTAGCAAAAACTGTAAGTTTTTTTCAAAACCTTTTTTATTTTTACCATATTTCCTATTAATATTGAATTGATTGCCTTCAAGTAACAATTCAGAGAATTTTGTATAATTGGAAGAGTCTTTATTAATATATGGTTTAACTAAATATTGTTTTGAAATTCCTTTTAGTAAACCATTTGGCTCAATAGGTACAAACCCCGTTATAGTTTTGAATTGAAAATTAATCCAACTTAATTGTACTTCGATCGGTTTGTCAAAAACAAAAAAAGATTCTGAATCAACTATCTTCGATTGTTCAGTATCGTTATTATCATTATGAGTTGAACTTTTATGTGTATCGATATTTTTATTATCAGTTTCGCCGTTTTTATCATCTTGAATATTTTCGTCACTATTGTTGTCATTGGTATTTTCATTTTTTTCGGTTATTGAGTTATCGTTTATAAAATCTTGAAAATTTTCATTAGAACTTTGATATCGCCTTTTAATTTCCATTTCCACCATTTCGTCAAGCAATTCTTGTTCTTTCTCTCTTTCAAGTTGTAATTTTTCTTCTTCTTCTTTTCGTAGTTTTTCTAGCTTCAATTGCTCATTTAAAATCCTACGTTTTCTTTCGTCTTCCAAAGAGTCAATTTTGATATGATCTTTTATCTCATTTAAATATTCAAAAATATCTGTATATAATATAAAAACAATTGGTTGTCCTTTAAATTCTTTACAAATTTGTTTACACTTTTCTTTTATTATACTTAATTGCGAATCCATTATATTTTTAACATTTGTAAATCTGTATAAAGGAGCAGAAAGTGGATAAGTAGCAGTAAATTCTATATTAAGATCTAGTGAACATATTTTATCTTGACCATTGACTGTATCTTCTTTTTCTGCATCATCTTTTTTTTCACAAGATACATGTAAAATAAATTTATGAAAGGGTTTTTTATTCCATGCACTTGTCGCCGGTGTTTCATCTATTAATATATCTGGGTAAATTGCCTTTAGAGCTTCCCATTCATCTGCTTGTTGTTGTTCAATGTCCATTGTCACCATAAAAATTCTCCTTAACACGGGAAAATTTTAATGTATTGAAGTCTTAATTAAAATGAAAAACTATGGAAACAAAAAAAATAGAAACGAGATGACAGATTTCATTAAGTACTTCTTACACTGAATATATACATCTACAGTACATACAAAACTTATAGCCTGGAGTTTATTTAACTGTTTTGTTTCTTTATACACACAAATCAAAGATGTCATATAAAGATCGTAAAACACAATTTGTGTCTGATTTAGTTGGTGGATCAACATTGGATATTTATTTGGTTACGTCTATCTCTGCATTTAGTTATCTTCTTTGGTGTTTATTGAAGAAGAAATCAAATTTATTCAATGATGAAACTAAAGTATCAAAAATTTGGAATGTATCAACTTTCATTGATTTTTTACTAAATTGGCATAACATTTTACTTGCTACAACTATATTTGCAAATAGAATTGTGACACTTTATGTTATAAATATCGTTTTATTTATTTTAATTTTGATTATATCATTGAAAAAAGGCAAAACTAATAAAAATGAATTAAAGTTGAATAGAACTGTAACCATTAATTTGAAAACATTAACGTCACGTCAATTTCTCACACCTAAAACATACATTACAGTTTATCGTGCACAAATGATGATTATCACATGTATTTGTATAATGGCAGTTGATTTTAATGTTTTCCCTAGAAGATTTGGTAAAGTTGAAACATGGGGCACTAGTTTAATGGATTTAGGAGTTGGATCATTTGTATTTAGTATGGGATTGATTAATGCAAGATCATTTATTGGGCAAGAATTTAATACTAGTTTCAAATATTTTGAAACAGTTTGGAAAACTTTTAAAAATTGTATTCCAATTTTAATATTGGGATTAATTAGATTTATCAGTGTTAGATCTGTTGATTATCATGAACACATAACCGAATATGGTAAACATTGGAATTTTTTTTTCACATTGTCATTCTTACCAATAATTAATTCTATTTTAATTCCAATAATTAAATTGTTTTCACCTTTATTAACAAGTTTTATTATATCTTTTTTTTATGAATATTTATTAATTAATAAAGGATTATTAGAATATATAATTACCTCCGATAGAATTGGTTTATTAAATGCAAATAGAGAAGGCATTTTATCATTATTTGGTTATTATCCAATTTTTTTAAATGGTTTTGCATTAGGTACAACAGTATTAACTATAATACCAATAAATAAATCACCATTTAAGATATCAGTTAGTAAAATGGAATTACAAAAACAACTTTCTAATACGAAAAAAATGATTAATTTTGAATCAATTCAATTCAAGAAAATGATATTAATGGGTATTTTTTATCAAATATTATATTATGTAGTTGATACATGTTATATCTATTCAGTTTCAAGACGTATGGCAAATTTATTATACGTTATTTGGGTAAGTGCATATAATTGCACATTTTTATATATGTTTGGAAAAATAGAACAGCTTATATTTGGTGAAAAGAATATTAAAATTTTAGACGAAAAAGATGAAGAAGTAGATGAAAGCTTGGTAAAAGATATTGGAGAAAAACCATCAGATGGGTATATTCCACTTTCTTTACAAGCAGTTAATCAAAATAGTCTTGTTTTATTTTTGATTGCTAATTTAGCAACTGGATTGATTAATTTAACGTTTAACACAATTGATTCATCAAATAACAAAAGTATGATTATTTTATACGGATATGAAACTATACTAAGTATGATTACACTAATTTTATATCAAAGAAAAATTAAATTAAGATAAAACAAGAGAAAAGAAAAACAAAAGAAAAGAATTAAAACTCAATGATAAGACTCAGTTTTTTTTCAAGGCTTCGAACCTCTTCTTTAAATCATTCAAATCATTCAAGTCATTATGCTGGTTTTTTGTAGGATTTTTGCCGATCTTATCAATAGAACTATCATCTGATAAATTATTTTCGGAATCTGAATGATATTTACCTTCATTAAAAAGATCAATTTTATAGATATCACATAGTTCCGAAATATAATCATTTACAATTGATTCTTCGTCATCACCTCTTAATTTACGAACAATTTCTATGTAAATTCTGTCTTGTAAATCTAAATTATCTCTACTATCTTTAGTTAGCAATAAATTAGAGCTATCTAAAATTTTATCTTTATCAACAGATTTTGCTAAAATTGTAGATAATTTCTTTAATTCTATAATATCATCATTGAGGTAAGAATCAGCTGCTAGTATATTACGTATTACTTTAGTTGTTCTATCTAATTTTTCAATTAATATTTTTTGTTGTTTTTGTTGCCCTTCATCTTCATTTTCATCTTTACCTCCATTTTCATTTTCATTTTCATTCTTTTTCTTATCAGCATCGATATAAGGATCATCTTTGTATACAGATTCACCTTGAAGTGGTATTTTTCTTTGATTAGATGTAAAAGTGAATCCCAAGAAAGACCAAGAAGAAGAAGGTGATTGATCAAGTTTAGAGGTTTTATAATTTTTATTAAAGTTTTCATTTTTTAAATCTATTAATCTTGAATCAATCATTTTAATTATTTGAGGTAAAGAATTTTCCAAAATTATAATTTCAGAATCTAAATCTTCATAAACGTCAGTAATTCTATCGGATCTAATTAAGTTTGATAAATTTAATTTTAAAATTTCTAAATTTCTCTCAAATTTTTTAGAACCGTAAATTACTGATAGTTGTTTTATTTCAGGTATAATTTCATAAATTAATTTATTTTCTGAAATTTTCCTATTTTTGGTTAATTTATAATTTAATTTTGACTTTGTTGTCTTTAACAATAATTTTAATTGCGAGCTAGTTTGACCATGATCCATAGTTGAAAATGTACTGAATTTACAATGATATATTTTCAAAATCAGTGAACAAGCAATGCACAAAACTAAATAAAAATGAATGAATAAATAAATGAATGAATGATATTGTGTATAAATATATATATATAATTATAGATAAAGAGAAATCGCACTAAATTTGATGAACAAAAAAAAAATGAATAAATAAATAAATGAAATTATAAAAAGAAATCACTAACTGGGGCACCATCAGAAACCATTTCGTGCGCTTTACCTGACCAGATTGCACGTCTGTTTAAGGCATTGTAATGAGTGTTAACTATTTGATTATTAGAGTTAATATTAGTAGTATTGAAATTATTGATATTATTGTTGTTATTATGATTATTATTAGAAAAAGATAAATGTAAATTATTATTATTTAAACGATATTGGTGAAATTTAGTTGTGAATTTATGACTGCTATTATAATTTGAGTTATTAGCTATATTTGGAAGCTTCTCAATATTTAAAATATCGCTCAACATAATAGGAGTTGTTGAAGCACTTTCATCGATTAAATTATTTTTAATATCATTATTAGTTTTATCAAGAATTGAATTGGAGTTCAATTTGTTCATATTGATATTATGATAATTATTATTCAACATTGAAAATGAAGATGTAGGTGATAATAAAATTGAACCAGAATTATTATTATTACTATTACTATTATTGTTGTTGTTATTATTAGTATTGTAGTTGTAATTATTAAAAGAAAGATTTGAAATAGAAGATAAAATAGGAGTTGTTGGAATCGAAGAAGAAGGCGTTGTTGTTTCAGTTGTTGAGTTTAAATCATAATCGTAATCCCTCTCTGAATCAATCGGAGATTGTGAATGTTGATGTAATTTTAATTGATCAATGATTGTATCAACTTGATGAATACCTGTTTTATATAAATCTATAGATTCACACTTATCGATATCACTATTTGAGCAGCCTTCAATATTTAAATCTTCACTATTATTGATAATATGATTATCATCATTATCGTTTATAATAGAATGTAAATCATTATTAATAGGAATTTCCATATTAAATTTATCAAAATTCTTATTATTAGAATTTAAGGTATTGAAATCGTTGAATAAATAATTGTAAAGACTGTCATCTTCGTCTTCTGATTCTTTACTTTCTTCATTATCATTAATATCCAATTTGACATTATTGGTATGATTATTTGAAGGAATATTATTAGATATCAAAATACTTGAAGACAAATTACTCAATTGAACAAGTCTATATTGACGTTGCAATTTTAAATTGTGGTTCCAATCAATTCCAATATTGTGATCAACTGGTAGAGAAACATTTAAAATATTTGAAAGAGAAGGATCATTTTGAAAATCTATATTGAATATATTACTGTTATGGTTGGTTGCTGAAGCAGTAATATTTTTATTATTCAGTTTAGCATGCTTATCAAATTTCTTTTTTTTATTCTTGACACTTTTGTCTTCCAATTCTTTGTAATGCCTCTTCATTGTTTGCTGGAAAATGTCTTTCTGTTGTTTCCACAGAACAGCAAAAAAAAAAGAAACCCCCTAAACGAATCCAATTTTAGTGTCAATTTTAGTGCCAAAAAAAATTTAAAAAATTTAAAAAATTTCTTTTTCAGAAAAAAAAACTAAAAAAAAAAAAAGAAATTTTTGTTTAAAAAAAACAAAAAAGAAAAAAAAACAGCTCTGACGTAATAGTCACGTGCGGGGTCACGTGAGCAGCGCCGATCGACGGTGCCTGGCTGAATTTTTAATTTTCTATTTTTTTACAATTGACCCACACTCTTCTATTAACGTTATAGACAACACATTTTTATGGTTTCTTGTGGTCTACTTAAAGTTGTAGATACATGGCTATGGTCACGATAATTACAGCCACACACTACTATGGTACTATCCATACGTTCCGTTTAATAATTAACTTACTATATTGTTTTCGTTTCCTTTTTGGCAAACAATGTGATCATGTTTCCTGTTGTAGCATTCACTCATACACTAGAATCTTCTCGAATTTTACTCCGATGGGTTGTATTATGATACTTACTTTCTGTATTCAGGTTCCTTTTTTTTTATTTAATTAAACCTTCAATTCCTTTCTATTCTTTTATTTTTACCTTACCTTAGCTTACCTTATTTTCCGTTTTTATATTTGTTCCCTTTTTGGATTCTATTTTCCCTCTAGTTTATTTTCCCCTCCTTTTTTTTCTGTTTCCTTAAATATAAAGTCAAACAACTGTTAAATGTTGAAAAGATATTCAAATACTAAATTATTAACAAGAAATTATAACCATTTAAGTGCCTTAAATAGTAGAATTCTTCTTAATAATAACAACAATTATAATGTTATCAATAATGATTTAAATACTCATTGTTTAAACAATACTAATATTAATAAAAAATTATGTTTTAATTCAAATTCTAAATTTTCAATTAATTTCAAACGTCAATTTCATTCAAATTCTTTTAATTTAATTGAAATGAAAATGAATAAAGATCAACAGGAAGAACCTGCTTTAAAAAAATTTGCAACAGATTTAACTGAATTAGCTAAAGAAGGTAAATTAGATCCAGTTATTGGTAGAGATGAAGAAATAAAGAGAACTATTCAAATTTTATCAAGACGTACAAAAAATAATCCTGTTTTAATTGGTAATGCAGGTACAGGTAAAACTGCTATTTTAGAAGGTTTAGCTCAAAGAATTATTAAAGGTGAAGTACCTGAAAGTATGAAAGATAAAAAAGTTATTGCATTAGATTTAGGTAGTTTAATTTCTGGTGCAAAATATAGAGGTGAATTTGAAGAAAGGTTAAAATCTGTTTTATCTGAATTAAATGATCAAATAATTTTATTTATTGATGAACTACATATTTTATTAGGTTTAGGTAAATCTGAAGGTTCAATTGATGCATCAAATTTACTTAAACCTGCATTAGCTAGAGGTCAATTACAATGTTGTGGTGCAACAACAATTGATGAATATAAAAAATATATTGAAAAAGATGTTGCTTTAGCTAGAAGATTTCAACCAATTTTAGTTAATGAACCAACAGTTGAAGATGCTATATCAATTTTAAGAGGTTTAAAAGAAAAATATGAAGTTCATCATGGTGTTCGTATAACAGATTCTGCTTTAGTTACAGCTGCTGTTTATTCAAATAGATATATAACTGATAGATTTTTACCCGATAAAGCAATTGATTTAGTTGATGAAGCATGTTCTGCTTTAAGATTACAACATGAATCAAAACCTGATGCAATTCAAGAATTAGATAGATCAATTATGACAATTCAAATTGAATTAGAAAGTTTAAGAAAGGAAACTGATGAAATTTCACTTGAACGTAAAAAAAAATTAGAAGATAATTTAAATTATAAAACAAATGAATTAAAAAGGTTAACAGAAATTTGGGATAAACAAAAAAATGACTTAGAAAGGATTAAAAATTTAAAATCTGAAATTGAGAAAGCTAAAATTGAATTAGATATAAAAAGACGTGATAATAATTTTGGTGATGCTTCAAGGTTACAATATGATACAATTCCAAATTTAGAAATTAAATTAAATGAATTAATTAAAATTAATGAAGATGAAATTAATAATAAAGAAGAAAATTCAAATCCTGATGCTTTATTACATGAATCTGTTACATCAAATGATATTGCAAGAGTTATCTCAAAAGCAACTGGTATACCAACTCAAAATTTAATGAGAGGTGAAAAGGATAAATTATTATATATGGAAGAAGCTTTAAAAGGTAGAGTTATTGGACAAAATGATGCAATTAAATCAATTTCTAATGCAATTAGATTACAAAGAGCTGGTTTAACAGATGAGAAAAGACCAATTGCATCATTTATGTTTTTAGGTCCAACAGGTACAGGTAAAACAGAATTAACAAAAGCTGTTGCAGAATTTTTATTTGACAATGAAAATAATATAATTAGATTTGATATGTCAGAATTTCAAGAGAAACATTCAATTATGAGATTAATTGGTGCTCCACCTTCTTATGTTGGTTATGAAGAAGGTGGTGAATTAACTGAACAAATTCGTAGGAAACCTTATTCAGTTATTTTATTTGATGAATTTGAGAAAGCTCATAAAGATGTTTCTAAATTATTATTACAAGTTTTAGATGAAGGTAAATTAACAGATTCTCAAGGTAATAAAGTTGATTTTAGAAATACTTTAATTATTATGACATCAAATATTGGACAAGATTTAATGTTAGAAGATAAACCTAAAAAAGATGAAGTTTTAAATGTAATGAAATCTTATTATTCACCAGAATTTATTAATAGAATTGATGAAATTGTTATTTTCAATAAATTATCTAAAGAAGCTTTAAGAAATATAGTCGATTTAAGAATTAATGAATTACAAGATAGATTGGTTGAAAGAAAAATCGAATTGGTTTTAAATGATGAAGCAAAAGATTGGTTAACAAAAAATGGTTATGAACCAAGATATGGTGCAAGACCTTTAAATAGATTGATAAAACGTAAAGTTTTAAACCCTATGAGTTTAATGATGTTAAAAGGTGATGTTAAAAATGGTGATAAGATTGAAATTACTGTTGACAAGGAGAAGGATGATTTATTAATTCAAAATAAACCTAAAGAAAAAACTGAAGGAGAAAAACAGTAATTTAAAAAGGAAGATTTATAGCAAACAAAAAAAAAGAGTAGTGTAACGAGTGTGTATAAACGTTTAATGATAAAGTATGATATTTCTTAAGATTTATTTTTTATTTAGTCAGGTAAGAAGATGTATGTTATCGTCTGTGTTCCTTAAAGAAGATATAAGCAAAGGAACTCTGAGCTTGACTCGATACGTTGTTTCATCATTGTAAAAAATAAATCAAATAAGAACAGAAAAAAGAGAGAAAGAGAAAATGAAAGAAATACTTTTTTTTAGTATCACACCTTTGACAATGTTTTACTATGTGAGAGGGTGACATTCATGATACAGAGTGAGCTCCATTGGGTTACCAAAAAAAATAAGAAAATATTCTTAATGGCAATCATCATAAATATCGTCAGAATGTGAACATTCTTTGCTGAATACACCCCATAAGAGTGACAATCAAAGAGAGTCTGTTAATACCAGTTCTCCGATATAAACCGATGGAATAGAAACAAAGTGAGAAAACTGCAAATATTATATACTCTTAAGTCCTCTAGTTGTGAGTATAACGATTTCACTCTGGAATGACTGGCATCTCTTTGCCTGAAAGACAAATAAAGTTCAAGTATAAACAAGAAGCTGGCCAAAACAAATATGAAAAAATAGAAACAAAACAACTAGTCAAATTAAAAACTTGAAAACAGAAAGAATATATAATAATAGAGCGATCCCTATTTTATAACTGTCCCAAACGGTTGATGGATATTCAACGATCCAACAAGACGTTGCCGCCTAGGCTTATAAAACCGGAGACTTTCCCCAAGACAAGATTAATAAAGACCAATTGGCCCCTTTAGTAAGTCTCGACAGATGATTCCCGTACCATGAACGTACTCCTAAAAAGAAAGCAAGAAGAACAAAACAAACTGCAAAGAAGAAAGAAAAAAAAAGTGGGAAATTGCCTTCTTTTAAACTCAACGCTGAGCATTTTCGCGCGTTGAAAGGGTTTGACACTTTTCTCTCATTTTTTTGACCTTGTACAAGAGTAACATGCAATAAACTTAGGGAAAAGCAAGGCATGCTGGAACTCAAAGAGCAGACACTTGTAGAGGTATTAGCAGCTGCTTCTAACTCTCTAGAATCAAACTCATATACTCAAAATGCTGCAGAAAATCAATTGAAATCTTGGGAATCTCAGAAAGGTTATCATTATTTATTGCAATCGGTATATATTAATAAAAATTTAAACTTACAAGTCAGATGGTTGGCTGTTATATTATTGAAAAATGGTATTGAGAAATATTGGAGGCCTACTAGAATTAATTCAATAACATTTGAAGAGAAAATAGAAATTAGGAAACGATTATTTGATAATTTGGATGAACTTAACAATCAATTAACTGTTCAGAACGCTTATTTAATTTCAAAAATTTCAAGAGTTGATTTTCCAACTCAGTGGCCCGATTTATTTGAGTCAATAATTTCCATTTTGAATTCATTAAATGATTTAAATTTGAATTCAAATTTAGTTAAATTAAACAATTTAATGATCATACTCAATCAAGTGATTAAAATTTTATCATCGGTAAGAATTGGTAAAGCTAAAATTTCCATGCAATCTAAATCTTCAAATTTATTACCTTATTTAATCAAATTTTATACTAATTTATTTAATCAATGGTTACAAAATATAAACTCAATCGAAAATAATGAGTTATCTATATCAAGCATAAACTATTTAATATTGAAAAATATTCGAAGGGTAATCGTTGATGCTTTTAATAATCAAAATAGAGAGAAAATAATTCAAGATTTTATGGAATTATCTTTACAGCATTTCCAGAAATTGATTCTACTTGATAATGAATCAGTTAACTCAAATGGTAATGATTTGATTTTGAGAAATTATATTAAATGTTTAATCAAATTATATTATAATTTATCTTCAAATCATACATGCTCTTTCGTGCTATTATCAAGTTCTAAAAATATCTTGTTAACTTTATTATCTTTGTTACAACAAAAATCAAATTTAATATACAATGCAAATGATGAAGACGATGATTTCGAAATCACAGATTTTTGGGAAAAATTGGCTATCAAGTCTGTTCTTATAATGAAAAACATTACAAATTTTACATTTAATTCAAATACTACTTTAATTAAACAAAAAAATGATAAATTGGAAAATGATAATGCAATAATATTCATGAAAACTCATTTTTTCAATAATGATCTGATAGGAAATTTGTTTGATTTATTATTAAATAATTATTTGAAATTGAGACCAGTTGATTTAAACAATTGGAAAGATGATCCAGAAGATTGGTTTATTGAAGAAAATTCCGTAAATTATGAATTTCAGATTAGAAAATGTTCTGAAAATTATTTTCAAGATTTAACAATACATTTTAAAGATTTTTTTATTAATTTTGCTGTGAATAATTTAAAATTGCTTAATCAATCCTCAAATTCTACTACAGACATTTTAACAAAAGATGCAATTTATTCTATTTTCCAATTAGGTTATGATTCGATAAAGGCCAATCCATCTTTTAATTTTAATGATTTATTAATTAATTATTTACTGCCTGAAATAAATAATTCTAAATCAAATAATAATAACTCAATATTAATAGAAAGAAGATTTTTTCTTATCATAAATGAATGGATAGATATATTAGATTTAAATACTAGGGATGAAATTTATAAATTTATTATTGAAACAACTATAAATTCAAATGATTTGGTTGTTAAACTAACCTGTATTAATACATTAAAAAATTTAATTGATGACTGGGAATTTAGGAAAATCAATTTTAAACCTTATTGTAATAAATCAATTGAATTAATTATTAATTTATTGAATTTATTGAATCTAGTCGAATCTAAGAAGTTTGTTTTAAACTGTTTATCAATTTTAATCGAAAGAAATACACCTTTGATTGATGAAGAAATATTAATTAGAATTGTTTCAATTACTCCAATATTATGGGAAGATTCAAATAACAATTCAAATAATTCTATTTTGAAAAATTCCATTTTAAGATTATTGAAAGATTTAACATACTCGCTTAATGAGAAAAGTTTTAAAATATATGATATAGTTTTGCCTTTAATTCCAATTTGTTGTGATTCAAGCTCTGAATTTTATTCATTGTTATGTGAAGATGGTTTAGAATTATGGCTTGCAATTTTGAAAACTTCGGAAAATCTTGAAAATATCAAAATATTATTTAATGATAATTTTATGAAAATGTTAATTAATTGTTTAAATAATTGGACGGAAATTTTAAATTTGATTTTAAACATAATTAAATCTTATTCGATTTTATCTGTTTCAATATTTAATGGTAATTTAGGTTTAGAAATCTTAACTATTATTAAATCATATTTAAAAAATATGAGAGATGATAATTTATTTTTATCAAGTTCAATACTAGAAATTTGTTTAATAAATAACAAAAACAATGAAAATAAATTATTATTTTTGAATAATTTAATTGAAAGTGGATTATTTACTGAATCGGTAAATTATATAATAAGAGAAACAGATTCACCATTTTGTGAGATTAAAATGTCAATACCAATTTTAAGATTAATGATTGAAAATACTGAAATATTTACCAAATTTTTGAATCCATTTACGATTCATTTGTTAATTAAAACAATATTAAATTTTTTTGGCAAAACTGTTATTGATGTTAAATATAAGAAATTAATATTATTAGGATTATTATCATTTTATAAATCAGATTTATTAATAAATTCTTATTCAAATAATTTAATAATTAATTCAAACGTTTCACTTCCAGATATTGAATATGAAATCAATCAATTAGAATGTAAAGTTGGAATTTCAACAATTTTATTAATGAATGTGAATCAATTGTTAAAAGAATGCTGGATATTTTTGGAGCAAATTAACGAATCTCCATCTGGTGATTTACCAATTTATCATAAATTTAGTACATTAGATGATGAAGATTTGAAAGAATTAGGCAAAGAAGATGAAGAAGCACAAGAAGAAGGTATACAAGATAATGAATATTATAAAAATACAGTAAAGCCACCGTCTGCTGAAAGAGTTAGATTTTGGATGTTTAGGAATACGAAAAAATATGACTTAATTCATTATATGCCTTTTAAAGTGTACATTTCAAATGTTTTACAAGATATTGGACAGTTTATTATTGATTCTGGTGTTGTAGAAAATTCCACCATAGAAGAATTGCAGTTAGTATTAAAATAGGTATATATATACAGCCTGTATGTGTAATGATGATTATATAGATAAATTCATAAATTTACAAAGATACATCCTCTCTATTGACTTTTTCTTTTGAAAAACAAGTACAATTTGCCATCGATTCAAATATAACTTCTTCTTTATAAAATAACAAGCATGCAGTTTATTAATTTGACCAATGAGATTATAATAAAGATACTGGAATATCTTTCAAATGATGATATTAAAAATATGATTATTGCATTGCCTTCTTTGAAAATTGTAATAAAATATTACATTTGTTGGAGAATTCAATTAAGTTGTGAAGTAATTGTAGGAAATTTAAAAAATAATAAAATTGTTTTAATGTTGATGGAAGATAAATTTATAAAATTTGTAGATAATCCTTCAACTGAAGAGTTAAAATTAATTAGAATGTTAAACATAAAATTCAATAATTTTAGCAGTAATAGTAGTAGTAAATTGAAAAAGATAATCAAAAGAGGTAAAGAAAATCAATTAATCAACGTAAAAGATCTTACATTAATGAGAGGATTGAAAAGAATTCGTATTGAATGTAGTGATATTAAAATCATGAATATGATTGTATTAAGTTTACCAGAGAATTTAATTGTTTTAGAATTAATAATAAATGGGCCAATTAAAAATGAGAGCTTGAATATAATCAATAGTGAAGATTATAAAAAAATCAAATCACAAAATCTGAAAATGATTACAATTATTAATACATTCAAAAAAAATAGGAAATTAAATTTACCAAGCGTCAGATATATCAAAGAAAATGATAAATTTAAAACAGAAATTGAAATACGTAAGGAATGGTCATATAAGAAAGTGATTGAAAATAAATCAGCTTTTAATATATTAATCAGTAATTTAATAATTAGAAATAATGAAACAGTCCAAAATATTAGTATATTTGGAATTTCTGCTGATGTAATTTTAAATAAATTAGTAAGTCATAAATTTAGACAACTTAAAATGATAAAATTAACGGGAGAATCAATTGCATTTAGTTTAAACTGGATCACACAAATATATTTGAATAATAAAGAAGGGAGAATATTTATGAATAAGGAATGTTCCCCGATAATTGTTATTTTCAGTAAAATGTGGAATGATAAATGCAAAGTAGTTTATAAAAATAAAACATGTTTAATAAGTGGAAGTGGATTTAATTTTTTTAAAGAATGGAGCTTTGATTAATGTATATAATATATATATATATATTATTTATTGATTTTTAATAATATCAGATAACTGAAGAGCTTGCAATAATTCTGGGCGTTTGGATTTCTGTAGTTTGACAGAAGCTTGAGCAAAATCAAACCATTTCCTTTTCCTACAATGAGATTCTGGCCATTCGTCTTTAAGTTGTCTAACTTTCATTTGATAAAAATGGAATTGACATTTTGGGAAATCGTTTGACTCAATGATTTCCCTTGAGTCTTCAAGCACTGGAAGCTTCCTTATGTCATTATCATCAACAATAACTCCAGCTTCCTCCCAAATTTCACGTCTAGCAGCTTGTAAATAATTGTTTATTTCATCATCTTCAATGCCACCTTTTGGTATTATCCATTTATTTTGATTTTTAGAAGAAGATATCATTAAAACTTTTGTATTGTCGTTATTTAATATAACACCACCTGCAACAAGTCTTGATCCATCATTAGTATAAATCTGATGCTCTCTACCCTCTCTTGGTTTGTTTTTGTATTCCATTGCAGTTGTCAAACTGGAGAAAAAGCTGGGTGAATTGAAAAAGAAGAAAAGGAAAATCATGCAACCGTTACTCGATTAGGCAATCTTAAATATACGTTGTGATTTACAATAATTTGTTAGGATATCAAGTTATATATAATATATATGTATATATGTATATGGAGATGAACGAAAAAGAGTTATCAAGGGTCTCTTCCTGTTCTGCGGCCCGATGATATACCTATACCTGGTACAGGCATAGTCAGAGGAGGGTCGGATAGTATATACCCTGCACTGAAAGGTGCAGTCCAATCAACTGGTATATAGGTTTCAGTAATTGCTTGGTTGTAAACAAAAGTTCTTTGTGTCGTATTCGTATTTGTGTCAACATTATTGTTTGAATTGGAATTAACGTTGGAAGACTCAGATTCTTGACTGGTTTCCGGTATCACTTCTCTTCTACATAATGGACATGAAGTATTGGAATGTAACCATTCGACAATACAAGGCTTGCCGAATACGTGACCACATTCGGGTAGCATTACAGCATAATGAGACTCAACATCAGGAGAGTTTGAAGACTGTTGAGTTGGCTGAAATTCCTGTTCTATAGAAGGTGTATATGAATGCTGATAAGTTGCAGTCTCTATTGCAGGGAATGAAATAAAAGGGTCATCATCGGTATGATATCCTGGGATCAATTCATTTGTAGAGTTGGATATTGATGAAGGTATTTCCTCTATTTGATTACTAATTTGGTTATCGTCATCTGGGAAAACGTAAGGATCATAACAGATTGGACAAGAGTCATTTGAATTAGAACTTTCATTTTGAGGAATCTGGTTTTTCAACAAAGGATTCAAAGAGTTCAGAAATGAGTCTGGTACCCTTCTTATTACACTATTTGGAGCATTTATAGATTGAAAAATTGAGTTAATTACGTTTGAAATATTATTAGCTGTATTATTTGTAGTTGCGTTGTTTAAAACATCGGTCAAGGAAGAAAATTGCATCTGTGGAGTATTATTTCCGCCACCATTTGCTGTTCCATTATTGTTGTTGATTATATCGTTAAGTGAAAAGGAGAAGACGCCTCCGGCAACTCCGTTGTCGTCAAAGTTCATTGCCAGTGGTAGAACAGCCCTAGGAAATGCCCCAACAATGCCCCCAAAATGCTCCAGAAAAGGTGTAAAAAAGGTGTGAAAAACCCAGTTTTTTTCCTTTTTTTTGTGCGGTCGGGTTTCTCCGTTTTTCAGTTTTTGCGTTTACTTTACTTTACTTTACACAGGTTAAAAGTTACAATTTGGATATGATTAAAGATACTGCTGTCTTATCTGAAGGGCCATGGATCTTTCATTGTCTGGTAATACAGCTAGCTGTTGTGGAGAAAGTAGGAGGACTTGTGTTACCAGATTCGCTTCGTTGGGTTGTAGTAGCAAGAGTTTGGAAATGGTTTGCTGAGGTAGTGATAACCATTCATGTGGAATAGGAGGGGCTGTACTGTTGATGATGTTGTTATTAGGTATTGGGGCATTCATCATCATGTTGGTGCTAGCATTAGTATTAGTATTAGTACTAGTATTTATATTTGTATTTATATTTGTATTTGTATTGTTGAAAGATGTAACAGGGGTTGCAGAATTTGAATTAGATTGTAAAGGTGACACTTGAGTGATTGGTATTGGATTTGATTGTGCATTAACAATAACATTTGTATCTATAATCCCCATCAATAATAATGCTTGAGCAGCTGCAATAGCTAGTTTGGGATTTTCTTGTAAAATCATTGTAGCTTCTTGGAAATTATTAGGTGAAGGATTAGATAAAGTTAATTTAAGTTTTGATAAAAGTTCAATCAGAACGCCTGGAGGTATTGTTGATAATGTTTTAGAAATGGCATCTGTTGATAAAGAGTTTTGCATAGGTTGTGTAGGTATTGGTAAAAATTTAGATGCATCAAGGTGTTTATTAGTATTTATTGAAGGTGAATTTATTATATTTTGTTGTGATTGTAAAGGTATTGGAGGTAGTCCTTTATTATTATTATTGATATTATTGCTATTATTAAGATTTCCTATATTATCATTATTGTTATTATTACTGTTATTGCTGTTATTATTATTATCATTATTATTGAATTGTGATATTATATTAGATATTTGAATTAAATCCATACCATTTGCAATCATTTGAGAAACCATTTGTCTTTTCTCTTGGTTTGTTGCTAAAGTCAATTTCAAATTTTTCAAAATTGGATTAGATTTACAAACTTCATCATTTTCAATTGAATCGAAAACGTCGATATTAGAATCATATTGAGTCATTTCTAAAGGTAATTTAACATTTGTTGGTAATAATAATCTATTTAATTTTAATGTAGGTTTATTTAAATGCATACTATTTCTTAATCCTTCTTTTGATAATTCAACTCTAATTTTTTTCCTATTTCCTTCAATTTTGATTTTTGATAATAAATTTAAAGCAATAGATGCATCCGTTGGTGTAGAATATTCAACAAAACAGAAACCTTTATTTTTAGAAATATTATCCATCATGCAACGAACGTCAACAATCGGACCTGATCCACAAACCACAGATTTAATGATTTCAACATCCCAATTGTACGGAATCGCTCCAACATATAATACACAAGACGTCGACATTGTTCCTCTAGTATTCTCTATTGTTACTCTTGCTAGTCTATCTTATCTTTCCGAAAACTTTTCCTTCTTGTTGAAAGAAGAAAAGTGAAAAAAAGTGAAAAAAAAAAATTTTGTGTGGAAAAAAATTTTTTCATTTTCATTTTCTTTTTTTTTCACTTTTTTTTCGTTTTTTGTGTGCAACTCAGAGCCAAAAAAAAAAACAAAAACAGAAACAGAAACAGAAAAATGTAAAAGAAGGAAAAGGGAAAGCACATTTATATATATATATATTTGTATATATATTTGCATATATACACTTTTACTTATCTGTTTTAGAGGTGCTGCACAAGATGACAATGACGCCGGACGACATCAGGAAGGCTGCCACCAACCTGGATAAAGCCAAAGAGGCCAATGATGTAACTACAATATTGAATATATTATCAGAATTGGAATCGGTGAATGCAACAGAGGCATTATTAAGAGAAACGAAAATTGGTGTTCATGTAAACAAATTAAAAAATTTTGATAATTCCAAAATTGTAAGCCAAGTTAAAAAAATCGTTAAAAAATGGAAAGATCAAGTTGTTAGTCAAAAGAAACCGAATAAAATGAAAAAAAATTCTAAAAGGGAACCATCGGCTGATGAATCCGGTTCATTAAATACCAATAATAATAGTAGTAGTAATAATAAGACGAATAGTAATGAAAATAGCAATGAAAGTAATAAAATATTAGGTCCACGTAATCCTAAAACTGATGGAATTAAAATTGAACCATACGCAGAATCTACTAGGAATAGTAGTGTTTCAGCTTTATATGTTGCATTAGGATTAAGTACAAATGTACCAAGCACTAAAATTTTAGAAATTTCAACTAAAATTGAAGACGGTATTTATAAAGAATTTAATTCTGAAGTTAATAACAATTATAGGAACAAGTTAAGATCTTTAATAATGAGTTTAAGAAATAAAAATAATGCACCTTTAAGAGATTCGGTACTTGAAATGGATATATTACCTGAAAAATTAATTAAAATGACTAGTCAAGAATTAGCTCCTGAAGCATTAAAACAACAATTACAAACTTTACATCAAAAAAATTTATTTGATGCACAAGGTGCAGTTGAGAAAAGAGCTGTTACTGATAGATTTGTTTGTGGTAAATGTAAACAAAGGGAAGTTTCTTATTATCAAATGCAAACAAGATCCGCTGATGAACCTTTGACGACTTTCTGTACCTGTGAAAAATGTGGTAACAGGTGGAAATTCTGTTAGCTATATTGTATAAATTTGTGTATTGTCCATGTATATTAATAAAACACAAACTCCCTCCCTCCGTTTGAAATAGCAACTGAAATAGTAACTGGAATAGTAATTGAAATGCCTCCACAGTTATTTCTTTCAAATCATGTTCGGAAATTGCCTATTTGGGCAATTCTATCACAACTTGAAATAATCCACACTTTTGTGCCAAAACAAAAACTAACTGTCCGTTTTAAACACGTTTATTTCATTATCTGCATCTTTGGTTGATCTGTAGGAACCGATTCTGGGAAAAAGGAAAAGGGGGAAAAAAAGGTTAGAAACCAAAACGTACAGAGCTAGGGGAGAATAAACAGCATACAAAAGAAAATGAGACAGTTATCCGGTTACGAAGCTTGTATTTTTTACAGATCTATTCAAAATGTTTATAAATCATTTATAGTTGGTGCAGACTATCCAGTTAGTTTATCTGTGCCTAAGATTTTGAAAACTTTATCATTATTATGTAATGAATATCCTGTTTTCTCATTAATTATTAATAAAGAAAATTTGGAAATTGATTATTTGACTAATTGGATACCAGACGAATCATTAATTGATGTTTATGAAAGTGAAAAAGTTGAAGATATTTTACCAAATTATCAAACTTTTGAATTCGATTATGATTCTAAAGTCAATCCTTTATGGAAATTGGTTTATTTTAAAAATTCAAATACTTTACTATTCGTTATTGATCATACTTTTATGGATGGTACAGGTGCTAAAAATTTTCATTCTGAATTTTTAAAATGTTTTAATAGTATTGATAATGATGATAATAATTTATTACCTGAATTAATTAAAACTGATAAATTTGATGAATATCCTGATCCAACAGTTGAAATGAATTTCGGTGAGTCTTTAATTAATGAAAGAATTGATTCACCTTCAGAAATTTCAGATGTTAAATTTGATTTAAATTCAGATTTAATGAAATTACCAATGTCAAATCATAGATCAACTTTAATTCATTTAAATAAAGAACAAGTTGATAATTTACTTAAAAGGTCACATGAATTAAATGTGAAATTAACTGCTTATATTTATAAAATTGCATGCGATTCAGTACCTATTGAAGGTAATACAAAAGTAATGATTCCAATTAATGCAAAAAGGGATAGAAAATTTGGTTTGTTTTTCGGTAAATATTTTCAATTAAAAACTGCTGATGTTGAAGTTTTCCAAAATAATTTAATTGAAAATATACCAAATGCGATGACAAGTTTTGAAAATTTTGAAATTAATTATAAAAAATTTGGTAAATCATTTGCTAATGATGCTATGATTGGATTAAAAAATAGAAATAATAATCCAACTACTACAATTGCAATTTCAAATTTAGGTAAATTAGATGGTGGATTTAATGGTAAAGTTTATTTTGATCAGCCACTAGTTGATGCTTACTTAGCATTACATTTTTTATCAAACAGTTCTGGTGAAATGGTTGTTAATTGTGAATGTCATAGAGCAATTGATGAGTCTGTTTACAAATCCTATTTGAATAATGTTATCAAATATCTAAACAAATAGAAGAAAAGAAAAGAAAAGAAAAGAAAAGAAAAGAAAAGAAAAGAAAAGAAAAGAAAAGAAAAGAACAGAAAATCATTTTCATAAATGTACTATTATTATCCTTTATACAAGACCTCTATATATACATGTGCATAGATGCACATGCATGTATTTTTTTTCTCTATACTACAGCTTTACAGTTTATCGTAAACGTATTTACCGTTAGAACACTCTTTTAAGAAGTCTATAACTTTATCGACAACTATATTATCTAAAACTTCATTCTCTTGGTGTTTAAATTTACTCAAAACATATTTTGCTACGTCATTATCATCGTAATTCCTGCCAATACCAATTTGAACGCCTGTATATTGTTTACCAATAACTAATTGATAATTTCTCAAACCGTTATGGCCCCTGTGTGAAGATCCTTGTTTCCTAATTTTAATTTTACCCAATTCAACGTCCAATTCATCGTGTAAAATTATAACAGGATTTTCAGTTAAGTTATTATTAACAGTATTTAAATATTGTTTATAGAAAGAAGAAACAGATTTACCTGATAAATTCATATATCCGGGTACATTAAACATCCAGATATTAGTCAAATCATTATCAGCTTTCACAAACTTAACATCGAATCTTCCAATCCTTGCAGATTCGGCATGCAACCTACTTGCAACTTTATTTAATACATAGTGACCAACCGAATGTCTAGTACCGTTATATTCAGATGGATTACCTAATGAAAGTAATAGCAGATTGCTTGGCCTCCTCATAATACAAGGAAGTTGTCATCCCGGTAACAGGAAAAAACATACCAAAACGGGATAAAAAAGAAAAAGTTTTTGTTTTTCCACTATTTGTATGACAAATCAGTGGAAACAGAAAAAAAATGGGGGGGAAGTTAAAAATGAAAAATACTGGCTGCACTGCTTTATCTGCAAATGAACGTCTTATCTCTTTCCTGTTGGTCTTTCCAACATTCACAGATTTGCATCACCTAGCTCTTGTTCCCTGTAAAGCAAAAGAGCAAAAGAGCAAAAGAGCAAAAGAGCAAAAAAAAGCAAAAAAAGCAAAAAGAATCTTCCTTTTCACAACTTTAAACATGTTCAATCCATTAGCACAAATCAAACTAATCAGTGACGAATTAGGCAAAGATGCATCCGAATCTAAAGAGCTAGGTATTATCCAAGCATTGTTGCTGAAATTTTTTTTTGCATTTGTTTTGGTGTTCTGTATATTTGTTTACTTGGATAAGACAAGCTCCCTTAATAAGAGATCACCTGAATTAAACAAAAGAATTCAAAACGGTGAAATAACCGAAGAAGAGGCAGATAAGTTAATGGCTTCTAGTCCAGGTTCAAGTGCAGATTCAAGTTCAACATCTGAGTCAAAAACCAAATCCAGTGTCTCTGAGTCGGCAACTACAACTGCTGTTTCAAATGAAGCTTCTTCAGCTACTGCTAAAACAACTAGATCAAGGAAGGTTTAAATATTATGTCTAATATATAATCTTACATTTTATATTCTTTTCTATTCGTTGTATTTAAACAATAATATTAGTAAAACAATAGTATTTTGGTATTAAAATATACAGTAAATTATATATATATAACAAAAAATCGTATAATAATAGTAATAATAACAACATGTATACAAAATAGAAAATAAAAATAGTTAAAGATAAAAATAAAGATAAAGATAAAGGTAAAGATATAGGTTAAAAGGGGGGAAAAAATGTAAACTGCAAAAGGACAAAACGGTGAATGATAACTAAAGGTTTAAAAGTAATAAAAAAAAAAGGGTGGCTGGTGGTGATAAAAACTGGAGTTATAAGTTAGAGTTAAAAGTTAAACAAGATTAGTTGGGGGAGTGAAAACAAGGAACCTCCGCATGGCATTGTATAATGTTAGTTTAATAAATATGGGACGTCACTTATAAAGGAGTTGATAATATTTTATAATAACTTTAAATTTATTCAACAACTTCTTCATTTTGATCATGACCTTCCCATTGTTCATCATTTTCTGCAACTTCTTCATCACCTTCGGTAATACCTTCTGGAACAGTATAAACGTCATCAATACCTTGATGCATTGATAATAAAGGTTCCTTTAAATAAGAATTATCTAAAGTCCAAGAAGATAAAGAATTTTCACAATCGATAATGATTTGTTTGGAAGCTTCATAACCGTCATAAGCAGGTCTTGTTTCACCTGGAGTAACTGGAGAATCATCTAATAATTCTAATAAAGCTTTACCGTAACCAGCGATAAGTGCCATTTTTTCACTTAATTCTCTTAAAGAATCAAATTGATAATTAAAAGAAGCTTTTAATTTTTCTCTTGTAATATTTGATAATTGAGCTTCTGCAACTAAAGATTCAGCTTCAGCTCTAACTAATTCTTGTTCTAAAATTGCAATTTTAGGAGATTGAGGATCTTTATATTTTAAATGAGCAATTTCATCAGTAATTTTAATTTTACGATCTCTTGAAGGTTGAACTGAACCTTCAATATTTCTAATTGATTTAAGAGTAATTCTGTATAAATCATATTTATCAATAAATTGATCTTCTAATTCACCAATTTCATATAATAAAACACCAATTTTATCTGTAACATCAGAAACGTCATCATCATTATCTGCACCCCAAATTGATAATTGTTTTGCAACCATTTTCCTTTCATTTGAAACATCTTCTAATGATCTTTCTAATGATTTTTCAATTTTAATCAGTTGAGCCAATTTACGTGACATTTCAGGTCCAAAAGAACCTGCAGATTGTTTACGGAAAGCATCTGCAATTGAGCTTGTACCAAAAAATTTACCTTTAGTCGAAGAAACTGGAGGTGGTGGAGTAGCTAATTGAGCCGCAGTAGGAGCCCTACTGGATCTCATTGAATAAGTTCTGTGCATTGTGCTATGTACTCCTTTAATTGCCAAAAGAAAAGGAAAGAAAAGGAAAGAAAAGAAGAAAGAAAAGAAAAGGAAAGGAACAGGTGTCGGCTTATCCCCCTAACTTCGTTTTGGAAGGCAAATAAATACCAGGTGCTTCCCTCACTCACTCGCTTTTTCTTCCTCCAGCTTTTGCCCTCCCCCCCCCCTGCAAAAAAAAACTTTATCGCGCATTTATTGTATGCCCTTTTACCTATTTAGGAAGCACACACTTTCCTAATTGAGATCATTTCGTTTCTCACCACGATACCTGTTTATTAACGGTTCAATCTCTTGTTTGTAAACATTTTCATACACTTCTTGTAGCTTATTTGAAATTTCAATGGATCCCCAATCTTTTAACCCTTCGTAGTTGTTTAAATAAATCCTCCTTTTAACCATTTTACGAGATTCTTCAATATTACCATTCAAATTCTCAATTATTTCATTCATTCTAGTCTTTTGCCTTTTCGTTAATTTATTCTTAAATTTTAAACTCTCCTTTTCATTATTTAATCCGATTTTCTCAATTAACATCTTTAAATCATTTTTATCCCTTAATAAATCAAATTCTTCACTAGGATCTTCAACTGTAATTTTTAAACAATTAGAATCTTTAAACCATTCATTAATTAATTTAAAATAAATTTCACTACCATGACCTTTATTTTGAAATGGTGGTAAAATTACCATTTGTGATATTTTACTTGTATATTTATTAATATTTTCCTTTTCTTCATCATATTTTAAACTATTACCATTAAATTTCCAATATTTATAAACTGTACAAAATCCTACTAAAATATCACCTTCTTTTAAATCTTCTTCATAAATAACTAATATTTCCCAAATAGGATCTTCAGTATCAATAAATGATCCACCTTCAATATATAACAATGTTAATATCTGTAATCTCGTTATTAGTTTTTCACCAATTTCATTATCTAATTTAATTTTAAATATTTTAAAAATTTTACCTCCCCTTTTGTATTTATGAAATAATAAATTATCAGGTATTTCAAATTTTAACCTTTCCTCTGTTTTACATTTCATCCATTCTTCTTCTTTATTAATAAAACTTTCTTTTGCAAGATACTTCTTGAAAACTTCTTCAACTGTATTTATATCTTCCTTTTTTTCACTATAACTATATGCTAATAATGGTAATAATGTTAATGAATCAAATGCAAGATCAATTTTCAAATCTTTATATCCATACACTTGTTCAGCGTCTCCAAATAATGGATACGTGAAGTTGACTCCAAATTTAATTGCCCTATCCGGTAAAGCTACAATATAAAAAAAAAAAGAGAAGAAAAGAAAAGAAAAGAAAAGAACATTTTAACGGGTTCTTGTTTCTTTGTTAGTATTCAAACTAAATTATATATACCTCCTGTATAAACGTTATACCATGTGTGTGAAATAATCAAAAATCTCTAGCAATAAATCAGCCAAAAGCAAAAACAAAAAATGTGTGTATGTATGTATATGCATGCATATATATACGTTTACTACATACCAAGACAGACTTTCAAAGCATCAGTTGTGGAACACGTCCACGACTCAATATCTATATCGGTATCTTCAATAGCCATGTTTATTCGTTACTAATAATAATCAGGTCTTTACCCTCTTGTTCAAGTTTGTAAACACCGTTTTGTGCCAAAAACAACAATTCATGAAATATTTTTGCAGCTTTTCTCCCTGGTCGATCGGCGCCCCTCGCTCTCTGCACAACTTCGCTGAAGCGGTCGATCGGCGCCGCTATTCTCGGTAAAAAAGAAAAATCAGCGTCTTCACTCTGCGATAACGATAACGGTAACGATAAAGGTAACGACAACGGCAACGAAGAAGAGAAAGGTGATGGCAGTAGTGGCACCGGTACTGGTGCCGGCGAGTCGGATATCGTTCTGGATGAAGCGTTACTCATTTGGTGGCGGCCTGTTTCAACCGATGATATCGAAGTTGTAGACCCTCTTCTCTCTCGGCCTGTTTCAATTTCAAACTCAACTTCATTGTTATTAAAATCATTATCTAAATCATAATTGTAATCTTCGTTACTATTACTGTTTTCGGAAACATTAATTCTGCTCTTAATTATACTTAAGTTCCCTATAATTAGGCTCTCAATTTGCTGTTCTTTACTATGATTTATAAATTCAAGTCTTTGGTTTTGAATGCCATTTAAGTACCCGTCACGTATATCTCTAATCTCTGCAATTGAAAGTGTTATAGTGTTGTCTATATGAACTCTCTTTCTTTTATATCCTCTTTTGTTACTACCCTTTTCTGTGCTTCTATCTAAATCATTATTAACCATATCATCATTTCTCAATTCGGCAATCTTTGGATCTCCCTGGGGTTGAGTATTTAGATCAAGATTTAAATCTAAATCTATGTCTAAATCTATATCATAATCTAAAATATTTCTTTCAGCAACATTGGCGTTATTGCCAGCATTTCTTTGGTCGTTGTCATTGTTATTAACCAACAGCCCCAATGAATCAAACTCAAAATTGGCATCGTCTAAATTATTATTATTATTATTATTATCATTCAAGGTATTACCTGTAATGCTAATATCATCCCATCTTTGTGTTGCATCTTGTGTATCTAAAAAAACAGATTCGCCTTCTTCTAAGCTATTATCGTTTCCATCATCCACATTTTCATCAACAACTCCTATATTTAAAAAATTTTCTAAACAATTAACCAAACCATCGTTTATATTGAAATTCGGATCGTCTTTTAGTAATTGAATTTTTTTATAACCAATATTGTTATTAAAATTAATATCGGTTACAACACCGTTATCGGAATTGTATTTATTTAAAACAGAGTATACTTTCATCGAATCTCTTACATGATAAACATCTCTCCAATTTAATTGAAGTTGATAACTATAAGTTAAAACTATCCCCCACATATAAATTGCAGTTTTCCTTAAAGGTTCAAAATTACTTTTATCTAAAATTGTATTACATATATTATTTATATTTAAATTATAATTATTAAATTTTGAAATTTTCCTTTTCTTAAATCTATTATTTTCAATTGTTGCAATTAACCAAATATTCTTTAAATTATTATCTTCTTCATTCATATTATTTAAAAATAACTCCTATAACTCCTAATAATCCTAATAATATACCTATCAATCCAACTGTTGTCCAAATCTTACCTCCATAACATAAACTTGGTACAACTATACAAATCGCAAAACAAATTCCACTTCCTAAAAGGCTCAGCACGCTTCCAAATTCTACAACCGCAATACTAATTAAACACATTATTAAACTAAGTAATATCCTATTTAATAAATGTTTATCACATGAATTATCCATCATTGTTAAAATAGGTTTACTTACTAAAGGTAATTTGGAAATTGGTAAAAATCCCATTAATAATATTAACATATATCTAATTATTATTGGATATTTATCATTCTCTAATATATTCCCTGTTATTTCATCTTTAACATCAGATCCAAACATTAAAAATCCTAATATACCTGTTGCTAAATCAATACTAAATGAGAAACTAAATGATTTATTCATACATTTATTAAAATCTTCTGGTATTAATTGATCTCTATAAATTTCTGGAAATGTTGCATGTCCACCCCATGGAGCTAAAAACAGCCCTAAAGAAAATAGTAAATTTATTAAACTAGTTGGCCATAAATTGGTTGGCATAAAATTAATTAATGATCCAGGTTTATCAAATTTATAAAATCCTGAAATTGCAATCATTAAACATGTCATTGTTGTACAGAAAATACCTGAAATTGATAAAAATGATAAAATCCTTAATGGTAAAAAATTTAAAATTATTAATAAACTGCAAATGAAAATTTTTAAATATATTTTATTTAATTCTGGGAAAATTGAATTAAATGAATCTGCAAATAATAAAACCATTGATAATCCTGCACCAACTAAATCAAATATGAATAATAAACTTATAAAATTACCCATTTTTTTACCAAGAAAATAAACTCCTAAATCTTGATAAGTTTGTAACTGTGGATATTTGCTGAAAATTCTACCAATTAAAATGGCAGTTTTATTTGTAGTATACGCTGATAATATTAAAAATATTATTCCAAATATCCATCCAGATAAATGTAATGCTAAAGGTATTGATAATATACCTAATCCAATCAATACATTTATTGAATTAAAAGTCGTCTGCATAGGTGTTGATTTTTTAGAAATTATTGTAATTGAATGAATTGATGACATATCACTTGTTGGAACTGAATAGGATATATTACTTTTTTGTCTATAAATTGAACCGTTATCTATGTTGTTGTTAATAATGTTATTATTGGTATTATTATTAATATTACTAATACTGTTATTGTTGTTATTTCCTCCATTATTGATTAAAACATTGGGATTATTGATGCTTCCATATCCTGTTTCATTGTAGTTGATAATATTCTGATTATTATTCTCCAACAATCTTGAAATTACATCTTCATCATCGATAGCTGTCAAATCATCAATGTTTCTTCGACGTTCTACTCCTGTATGAGAAGAGTCTAGTGAAGTTGATAAGAAATTGACAGACCTTTCAACTGATGATGCAAAATTGTTTATTGATGAAACACCTCCAATATCCAGGAATGATTGTCTTCTTCCTCGAAATATAGGCACAGCACTCAAAACATCAGGTGAAAAAGTCTCAATTTCACTATGTGTATCGCTTTCAACCATCAAAAATGTGATAAGTCTTACGAATACTGCAGACTTCCCTAGGATAAGAACAACTGAACAGCTCTTATCTTTCACTTGTTCTGAACAAAATTAACGAACAATACCGAAATTTTTCATTGAAAAGAAAAACGCAGCGAACAATCTCTGATTTTTGCCAACATGATTTGATTTCACTTTTTTTTTGGAGGTTTCAGCGTTAACGAGTACACTATATGTGTGTTTATTTTGTGTTTTAGGACTAGTGGTATTATTCTTTGGTTGAAAAAAAATATATCCAATCATGCTGAAGGCCAAATCTTTTGGTAATGTATGGAATAATCATACTGTGAAAAAGTTCCATTTTAATTCCAGTTTTAAGCTGAATTTTTCAACAACTACTAAAATTTATAATGAAAATCAACAACATTCATATTCTGACACAGTTTTCTTACCATCAACAAATTTTGGCAATCGTTCTAATCAAGATTTGATTGATTCAAAACTAAAACCTCAGACTATGTCAAAATTGTATGATTGGAACATATCTAGGAAGATCGACAGTTTAGATGATTTATTTATTTTACATGATGGACCACCTTATGCAAATGGAAATTTACATATTGGACATTCATTAAATAAAATTTTGAAAGATATCATCAACAGATTTCAATTAATTTCAGGTAAAAAAGTTCATTATGTGCCTGGTTGGGACTGTCACGGATTACCCATTGAATTAAAGACATTAGAAAAACTTAGTAAAGAAAGGAAAGATTTAGAGAAATCATTAAAGAAAAATTTGAAAAAAGCTATCAAGGAAAATAATAATGAATTAAAATTAGATATTGAAAATCAAATCAACTCAATTAAAAATTCAAAATTATCTTCTACCGATATAGTCAAATTAGCAACGGAGCATGCATTAAATGCTCAAAAAATTCAATCGAGTGAATTTCAAGAAATGGGTATCATGGGGGATTTTAATAATCCTTACATGACATTGAAAAAAGATTATATTATTGATCAATTGAGAATTTTTAAAAAGTTCTTTGATAAAGGTTTGGTTCATAGACAAGAGAAACCAGTTTATTGGGGTTGTGAAAATGCAACTGCTTTGGCTGAAGGTGAATTAGAATATAATCAAAATCATCAATCAAAATCTGCTTACGTTAAATTTCCAATTGTCGAAGTCTCATCAAATTTAAAATCCAAAATTGGTAATAATTATAATAATTTAAGTGCACTTATTTGGACATCAACTCCTTGGACACTTGCATCAAATTTAGCTATTTCAGTTAATGATTCCATGGATTATACAATAATTCAAACAGAAAATTTTGGTAATTTAATTATAGCAGTAGACTTGGTTGATAATTTATCAAATTTTCTAAACTTTCAAGCAACAAATATAATTTTCAAAGGATCAGATTTAATTGGTTGTAAATATAAATCTGATATTTTGGATGATAATCAGTTATTCCCATTTCTACATGGAAATCATGTGACGAGTACTGCAGGTACAGGTTTGGTTCATACTGCACCAGGTCATGGTCAAGATGATTATTTAGTATGTTTAAAAAATGGTATTAAACCATTTTCTCCTGTTGATAAATATGGTAAATATACAAACTTAATTGGTAAAAATTTACAAGATTTTATTGGATTGAAAGTTTTAACTGAAGGTAACTCCAAAATGATTGAGAAAATCAGTGATTTAGGTATTTTAATACACTCTGAAATGTATGCACATTCATATCCATATGATTGGAGAAGTAAAAAACCAATCATAATTCGTGCTACTCCTCAATGGTTTATTGATGTTAGTAAAATTAAAGATGAAACCATTAAAGCTTTAGAAACTAGAGTTAAATTCCATCCAGAGAGAGGATTTAATAGATTGTCATCATTTATACGTACAAGAAATGAATGGTGTATATCGAGGCAGAGATCATGGGGTGTACCAATTCCTGTTTTATATCATAGAATAACTGGTGAAGCATTATTAGATGATAAAGTTATTGAAAAAATTATTGAAGTCATATCAACTGAAAACATTGATGGATGGTTTAAACAAATTGAAGAATCTGATAAAGATATAGGTAAATGGTTACCAGAAGATTACCAACATTTAAAAAATGATTATAAACTAGGCACTGATACAATGGATGTTTGGTTTGATAGTGGTAGTAGTTGGAAAACTATTGAAAAATATTTACATAATGAAGGCTTATTAGATGATGCAAATAAAAGAGGTTATTTAGCTGATATTTATCTTGAAGGTTCAGACCAACATCGTGGATGGTTTCAAAGTAGTGTATTAACAAAGGTTGGTACTAATGATACTGATTCCAAACTAGTTATGCCATATGCTCATATTGTTACACACGGTTTTACACTTGATGAAAAGGGAGAAAAAATGTCTAAAAGTATTGGTAATACAATTTCACCTATTGATATTTTATATGGTAATAAACAGAAACAAATACCTAAAATTGGTATTGATGGTTTAAGATTATGGGTTGCGCAAAGTGATTACACAAATGATATCAATGTTGGATCGACAATTTTGAAACATGTTGGTGATAATATTAAAAAAATTAGATTCACATTTAAATTTTTATTAGGAAATTTACAAGATTTTGATAAAGATAAATTTGAAATTAAATATGATGACTTGTCAAATTTAGAAAAATATATTTTAAATAAGCTTAACAAATTAAATGAACAATGTTTAAAAGATTATCAAGAATTTAATTATTTTAAGATTGTTAAAAATTTGAATCATTTTATCAATGTTGATTTATCTTCACTTTATTTTGATGTCAGGAAAGATAGTTTATATACTGACAAGTTAGATTGTTTCAAGAGAGCTTCTACATTGCTAGTATTTGAAGAAATTTTAAAGACTTTAGTATCAATCCTTTCACCAATTATGCCAATTATTACGCAAGAAGTTTGGAACAATATGTCAAAAACATTAACTAATAATTTAGAATCTCCATTTCACAAAGGTTGGTATTTAAATAACGAGCTAATAAAATTCAATAGTAAAGTTGAAGATGATATGAAGCAATTACTTTTATTGAAAGATTCAGTTAATTCACAAGTTAGTAAATTACGTAATGATAAAAAAATTGGTAGTTCATTAGAAACTTATGTTGTAATGAAAAAAGGTGAAATTACTGAAAAATACAATAATGAAGAATTGGTAGATTTGTTTGTTGTCTCTGAAGTAATCGTTAAAGATGATTGTGTTGACGATATCGAAGTGAAAGTTATGGAAAATGGTGTCAAATGTCCTCGTTGTTGGAAGAAACATGAAAAAATTGAAAAATCGAGGGATGATCTGTGTGAAAGATGTCTGGACGTAGTAGAGTTGTGATTTTTTGTAGACACTTCTGTACATTCTTGTATAAATTATAGATATATATATATATATATTTAACTGTAAATAGTTGCATAATTATAAATCATTGAAGACATATCGAACAGCAAGAGGAAATTATGTCTGCACTTCAAAATAAATATGATGAATACAATCAAACCATTCGTTCTTTAGAAGAACATCTTCAAAGCGTTGAAAGTCAAATATATGAACACAAAATAGTTGTAGAAACTTTAAAAGGTGTTCCATCAGATAGGAAGGCGTGGAGACTTATAAATAATGGAGATAGTGTTGTATCTAGTGCAAAGGAGGATACCTCATTAAATTCAGAAGTAAATACAGCTAACGGTGCACTTGTTGAAACAACTGCAGGAAGTGCAGCAGTTAAATTAGATGAAACTATTAATGGATTGAATGAACTCAAATCTAAAATTAATAAAGAAGTGACAGATCTTAAAAAGGAATTTGATGACTGGAAACAGAAAAATCATATCAAAATTTTCAGAGGTTAATAATCATTTTTAGTTGATTAAATCTAAATACTGTATTTTTATGTCAAGAAGGATCGAAAACTACATATGTTTGTTAAATATTGATATATATATATATATTTATTTATTTATACCTATATTTCTAATTTATTATAATAAAATCTAAATATTTTTCTTTTCTTTACTGATAACTTTTTGTTGGGACAAAACATATATTATTACAAATATGACCCATCCAATGACAACCACAGCATATCCAGCCATATATACACTGGAATTTGGGATTTCCCATGAACGTGGATATTCGTCATTGGCTAAATGTCTAACAGGTACAATTGATTCTTCAGTAATGTAAGAATATCCTGGTCTTTTATAATCGACTAAAAATTTAAACATTCCGTGTTGATCTGGTAATTTAAAAGTAGTACAATAAGTAGCATCTTTTTCATTAATCGATGAAACATTCAAGTTTAATCTGTAATATGGATCAAGCATTATAAATTCTAATTGAATACTATCATCCTTTGGTACAGTAAATGGAACCCAAGATTGTTTTTTGAAATCGTATTCAGTTAATCCAATTTCAAAATAAACTTCATCTTTAATTTTATAATAATCGTCCTCATCAACAAATGGGATTTCTTCACCTGTTGAAGAATCAACTCTTTTATGTTTGAAAATAGTTGATTTGATTACAGATTTCAATTGAAATGTCCATTGAATAATTTCTTCAACTAAATTTTCTTGGAAGTTTTCACCGTCAAAGAAAATGCTTGATATGCCTGACCAAGAAACACGTGCATTATTAAAACCTTGAAAAGATACAATGAAGTAACCTTCATTACCTGTATGCCAGACAGACTCGGCATCAATTTGGCCTTGACTTTTATCTTTATTATAAGTAAAAGAAGTTTTAGAAGTCTGTAATAATGGAATCAAGAATTCGGAATTTGAAATTAAAGAAACCGTTGATTCAAGTAAAGAAATTTCGTTATTGAATAAGTCCTTTGATGATAATACGTGACTGAAATCGACCAAAGGATTAAAATCAGAATTATGATTATCAATATATTCATAGCCTTTAGGAGCTGGATAAATACCTAATTGGTTCAAAAATAAGGATTCATCCAATTGAATACCTTTATTATCATTAACAATTAAAATGTTACCTCCATTGTTGGAATATTGTAATAAAGTATTTTGATCTATATTACTAGCTAAATTCTTAGCCATGTTAGGTAAAATCAATAAATTATCAAATAATATATTTCCGTTGACATCATATAGCTCTAAACTTTCAGATGGTTGGATTTGTTTAGCCAAAACAGTCAAATTGTTATTTTTCAACAAGTCAATTAATGAAGTGAAATTATCAATTGAATCATCTTGATATAAGACAAGAGTTTCTAAAGAAGCCAAACAGAAACTGCAGAATGCTAATAATGTCAATAATGACCTATAAATAATACCTCCAGAACCCATTGGTGACTGTGTAAGCTGTAGTGTACCAAGTAACTTCTTTTCTTGTGTTCTTGCATTACCTTTGTAATGAAAGACACGACTTTTTTCGCCACGTTACCGATCTTTTTCCACTTCTTTTACATAACGAATTTATTTTTCACCTTTCTTCATCACTTCTTGCAACTAACTTGCTGTATGATTATGGAATACAATGGTAATGATGTAGATAACAGTATCGTGGGTGCTAGTAACAATATAGCCGATACCTATTTACAATTAAATAAAGCAGAACAGGCTGCATCTAAAATGGAACAAATGTTGGATTCTATAGAAGAGAAAATGCAACAATTAATTGATTTACAGTCAGAAATTGATTCTAAAATCGAAACTACTAATAATGTGATCGATTCTAACACTGTAGCAGAATTCAAGAAGTTGGATACTGAATTGCAGCAGCTACAAGAAGATGTGGAACAGCTACAAACCAAAAATGATTAGATTGTTTATTCGAAACATCGAGGACTTGTTTTCTTGAAAATGAACAATCCCTCTTTTCTCTGTTTTTTCTTTCCTTTTGGCTGGCACTCTTTCCTTTGTACATTACATATATAGATATAAGCTTATATATATACTTACTTAATAAACGTTTTCTCAATGGCTGTCGAAGATTTTGGTGATAAGGTTGTTCTAACTTCTCCTGCAGGTTCAAATACCACAGCTACTATACTCAAATATGGTGCAACCGTTATCTCCTGGAAAGTTGATTCTGTTGAACAATTATGGTTATCGGAAGGTGCTCAATTAGATGGTTCAAGACCTGTACGTGGAGGTATACCACTTGTTTTCCCCCTTTTCGGTAAGTCAACTTCTAAAGGTTTTGATACATTACCACAGCACGGTTTTGCACGTAATTCAACATGGGAATTTTTAGGCCAAACAATGGAAAATCCGCCAACTGTTCAATTTGCTTTGAGCCCAGAACAAGCTAATAACGAAATTTATTCAAAATGGGACAATGGTGATAATGATTTTACATTAATTTTAACCATTACTCTTAACGATGATAACTTAACAACCAAAATAGAAGTTACAAATGAAGATAAAAAAGCTTGGAAATTTAACTGGTTGTTTCATACTTATTTAAAAGTTAATGAAATCGAAGATACTTTAATAAATAACCTGCCTGGTGAATTTTGTTATGATCAATTAATCGAAGAAACTTATACTGAGAAAGCTCCTGCTATAGATTTTAATGGTGAATTAGATAGAATATACAAAAATGTTTCAACTGATAAAATTTTACAAGTAATTGAGTTAGGTAAAGTGGTTCATAATATTAAAAGGGTTAATCTACCTGATGTTGTCGTTTGGAATCCTTGGGTTGAAAAATCACTTGGAATGTCAGATTTTCTCCCAAAATCAGGATATGAGAAAATGGTATGTGTTGAACCAGGCCATGTCCATGATTTCGTTGAATTGAACCCAGGTCAAGTGTGGACAGCCGAACAAATTATATACAAAGGTGATGCTATCAAACTCCAATCTATTTAGTTTGGTCATATAATTACGTCTATATATATATATATGTATTTATGTATGTATAATGTGAATATACTCAAAACGACTAACATAAATATACTTTTGATTTAATTTTTTTTCCAAATTTTGAATATACACAATAATTGTTAAAAAACTAAGTTTTTGTTATTTTCTAACAAAATGTTTTCAAAAGGAGTTACTTTGTATACTCAAGTGCTCGAAAAATATATATACCATTTTTCTCTTGAAAACTTACCCAATGGAAACATTTTAATAAAGATTATAATTAGCACAGATGCTACAGTAAGCTAAGCGTCCTCTTTATTTACAATCAAAACTAATGAAATTGCTTATAGTATCTAAGTCTAGATATCCAATACTCGAAATTATTGTTGCAAAATGCCTGGCTAGCTCAATCGGTAGAGCGTTTGACTCTTAATCAAAAGGTTGCGGGTTCGACCCCCGCGTTGGGCTTTTGTTTTTTTTTGCTGCTCAAGTATTTACAAATGTTACTAAACTCTTAAGAAAACAATACAGGAAAAACAAGCAACTTTATAGAATAAAATAATTTTCAAAGTTAAAAAGATACAAAACAATAAATTTATAAAAATTAAACTTTCTCGTCATGTCCTAACATAATTTGTTCAGCTGATGATGTAATTTCAATAGAATCATCACCCAAATTACTCTTTGGACCATGATAGTACTTGTATTTATAGGTAAAGAAAAATATAAGTGACAATATCCAAACACCTCCACTGATAACAATACAATAGTTCATATCTGTTTTTGTAACAGTTTTTGTGGCTGGGAAACAAACTAGGATAATAATAAATAAACCCCATGCACATGCTATCCATCCAACGACTTCAGATAAAACAGGACCTAAATAGAAAACACCAGGTTTGAATTTATGTTTACCAAATGTAAGCTTGAGGAATATTGGTGTACACCAAGCCAAGTAGTTACCGCAGACACCCAAGGAGAACAAAGCACCAGCTGCTGCACTACCTGCAAGACAAAGGCATCCGATAGCAAGAGAAATCACACATGAGAATATGACAGCTCTAAGCGGAACTCTAAGTTTCTTGTTAACGACTTTGACAAATGAACAGAAAGGTAAACCATCATCTCTTGCGAAAGCCCAAATTTGTCTTGAGCAAGCAGTGATTATTGATGCTCCCATCAACCATTGGCATACTGCCATTAATGACATGAAAGCGATAGCCCAGTTTCTTCCCAAAGAGTCAAAAATGATTTGTGCCATTGGGAAACCAGTATCAGTATTAAGCACAGCTTCAACATCTGTGCTCATACATGCTGCAGTACAAATTAAAATGAAAAATCCTAAGAAACCACATGTAGTGATAGCCCCACAAATACCTATTGGAATACCATATGAAGCATTTTTGGCTTCTTCTGACATATGGACGCAGGAGTCAAAACCTCCAATAGTCCAAACAGAAGTCATGAATGAAAGACAGAATTGCCAGCCAATTGGCCAATCAGACCAATTTTGAACCTTACCAAAAATAAAACTCCCATCGTTAAATTCGTGTCTGTTGACTCTAGTACCAATAGGAAGAGCAATAAAAAATAGAACCAACAAGCCTGTATGGCAAACCGAGGAAAGAGTTTGCAAAAAGGCAACATTCTTAGATGATAAACATGTTGCAATACCACCAGTGATGACACAACCTGCAAACACACCGTATGTTTTACCATCAGTGATTTCAAAGTTACCATTATGTGAAAGATAAACTGCAGCAAGAATTTCTTCAGCATTACCATAGAAAATGGAAACACAACCCGAGGCCAAGGCCATCGTATTTGACAATCCGATAACGAAAGACAATGGAACTCTCCAAGCCTCAGGCGCATAGTAGAAAGTCCAATAATACAAACCACCAGAAGTTGGGATTGCAGAAGCCAACTCAGACATACCGATACCAACTGTAAGAATAAATACCGATGCAATCATCCAGGACCAAATAGCACCGGCCGGACCAGCAGTCAATGCAGTACCCAACAAAGAAGAGACAGAGGGTAAAATACCCATGATAGAGTATGCAATACCGAATATCTGGAAAGTGGAGAACCGTCTTTTCAATTCCTGTTTGTAACCAATCTCAGCTAACAAATCGTCATCGTTGTTAGCAATCTTTGCATCAATTTCCCTGATGTTTGAGGCAGCAGCAGTGATATCATGGATACGGGAGGTAACCGAAGTGATTGGAGAAAACGCAGAGGTTCTCGGAGCTAATTTTTCCATTTTTCAAAGATATCCTCTGTTGGTTAATTATATATGTGTAAATATATAAATGGATAATATTTTAAAAAGTGAAAAAACAAAAAACAAGAAACCTTACATTATATATAGTCTGAAAATGAATACAAAATCAGACTGATTGAGTGAAAAAAATGTGTGTTACGTGTATAGATAAGACTCCTTTTCTGAAATGTAGATCCGGTGAAGCCTTAAAAAAATATATCAACCATGACAACAATCAACAACGGCATCCATGTAACATCTTCCACACAATTTGATGGGGCAAACATTGATTAACTGATAAGGAATCGGCAAGCTGTTGCAAAATTTCCCTTTTTGGACAAATCGCTGCTCCAAATAATGGAAATACTATGCATTTACTTAGTCAATGTCTTGTTGTATATTTCGTTTTATTAAAATAGAACATTCTGTGTACGAACGCTATATACAGCCATATATTTCCTCTCCATTTACAAAACTAATTTTTTATTTTATTTTTCAGATGCTTTTATTTGATGTAACCTGCAATATAGGTTTCACAGAAATTAAATTTTCATTTAAGCTTAAATTTACTTTTTTTTACGTGTCGCAAAAATACACAGAGTTTCTTCACGTTGCTTGAACACATTATAGATTATTATTATAACACCATGTGCCAAACATGTTAATTTCACTTTAAGCAATCTGTTGTTTATTGATTATAATGACACTCCCTAATCAACACACCGTACCTTTATTTATAGTTCTATCTCTAATATGCTTAGCTATACTGTTGAGTATTTGGATATTGCATGCAATTCCGATTAATCTCCGAAATTTTTGCTGATTGTTAAATATTAAACTGCCAAAATAGGCAACTATAGCGTGCACTGTTAAGCGATAAACAAATTTAAACCTCTTATTTGTTAGGTTGAACTGTTTTCTATGTATGAACAGCTTATGAAACTGAACGCTTATTGGCCGATAGGGATAGCTACTGGGGAGTAACAGATAATATGTAACTGGCTCAATATCTTGATAACCAAATAATCTAGGAGCGCTTTAATTTTGGCTCTAATCAGCGGAAAAGCGGGCTTTAAAATAGCCATCGAAGTTAATCTACTTTAACTAAAAAAATTCTATTACATCACCTAGTAATACAGATATTTTTAAGTGGCTTTTTATATATATTTTCTTACTATTTCTTTTTTAATTAAACCCTTGAATTTTACAACGTCATTGTAAATCAGGCTCAAGGTTTTTATAACTTTGATCCTACGTCTAGCTTGGATTTGTATATTTTTGGTTGTTTCTTTTTTGCAGCTTTTTGCAAACACATTGCACAAAAATGGATCTATAATTTATAACTAGCTTATTCTGTACCTCTCAAAAATGGAAAATCTAGCTTGCATTTTTTCTTTCAAAATTTACTAAATAATTGTACGTCACAGTGCCTTTCAAAAAGTCTTTTGCATTTTTTTTACTTTAAAATTTTTGAGAAAGTTTTTGGTTGTATTTATATATATATATATAACAATTAAATAAAGAATTAAAATTTATAACATTAGTGTAGAAATTATCCACATAATAGAAATATTTACGAGAAAAAACAAAAAAACAAAAAACAATAAGTTTATAAAATATCGGTACTATACTTTTTCGTCTAATGGATAATTGAGTTCTTCATCTTCTGAAATTGCGTCAATTGTCTCATCGGTCAAATTACTCTTTGGACCATGATAGTATTTGTATTTATAGGTAAAGAAAAATATAAGTGACAATATCCAAACACCTCCACTGATAACAATACAATAGTTCATATCTGTTTTTGTGACAGTTTTTGTGGCTGGGAAACAAACTAGGATAATAATAAATAAACCCCATGCACATGCTATCCATCCAACAACCTCAGATAAAACAGGACCTAAATAGAAAACACCAGGTTTGAATTTATGTTTACCAAATGTAAGCTTGAGGAATATAGGAGCACACCAAGCCAAGTAGTTACCGCAGACACCCAAGGAGAACAAAGCACCAGCTGCTGCACTACCTGCAAGACAAAGGCATCCGATAGCAAGAGCAATTGCACAGGAGAATATGACAGCTCTAAGCGGAACTCTAAGTTTCTTGTTAACGACTTTGATAAAGGAACAGAAAGGTAAACCATCATCTCTTGCGAAAGCCCAAATTTGTCTTGAGCAAGCAGTAACTAATGATGACCCCATCAACCATTGACATGCAGCCATTAATGACATGAAAGCAATAGCCCAGTTTCTTCCCAAAGAGTCAAAAATGATTTGTGCCATTGGGAAACCAGTATCAGTATTAAGCACAGCTTCAACATCTGTGCTCATACATGCTGCAGTACAAATTAAAATAAAGAAACCCAAAAATCCACAAACAGTAATTGAGCCACAGATACCGATTGGAATACCATATGAAGCATTTTTGGCTTCTTCTGACATATGAACACATGAATCAAATGCACCGATAGTCCAAACAGCGGTCATGAATGAAAGACAGAATTGCCAGCCAATAGGCCAGTCTGACCAGTTTTGGACTTCGCCAAAAATGAAGCCTCTACCATTGAACTCGTGTCTGTTGACTCTAGTACCAATAGGAAGAGCAATAAAAAATAGAACCAACAAGCCTGTATGGCAAACTGAAGAAAGAGTTTGCAAAAAAGCAACATTCTTAGATGATAAACAAGTAACAAGTGCACCGGTAATAACACAACCTGCAAACACACCGTATGTTTTACCATCAGTGATTTCAAAGTTACCATTATGTGAAAGATAAACTGCAGCAAGGATTTCTTCAGCATTACCATAGAAGATGGAAACACAACCCGAGGCCAAGGCCATCGTATTTGACAATCCGATAACGAAAGACAATGGAACTCTCCAAGCCTCAGGCGCATAGTAGAAAGTCCAATAATACAAACCACCAGAAGTTGGGATTGCAGAAGCCAACTCAGACATACCGATACCGATTGTAAGAATAAATACCGATGCAATCATCCATGACCAAATAGCACCGGCCGGACCAGCAGTCAATGCAGTACCCAACAAAGAAGAGACAGAGGGTAAAATACCCATGATAGAGTATGCAATACCGAATATCTGGAAAGTGGAGAACCGTCTTTTCAATTCCTGTTTGTAGCCAATCTCAGCCAACAAATCGTCATCGTTGTTAGCAATCTTTGCATCAATTTCCCTGATGTTTGAGGCAGCAGCAGTGATATCATGGATACGGGAGGTAACCGAAGTGATTGGAGAAAACGCAGAGGTTCTCGGAGCTAATTTTTCCATTTTTCTATAATTAACTCTTGTTTGTTCAAAGACATAAATTTGAAAAGAAAAAAATATCCATCTCTACCAACTTTTGCAGAAAAAGGGTCTTATTTATGATAAACAAACAATTCATGAACAGAGGTTATCATAATCTATACAAACAATGCACATATGCAATGCGCATGTTTTTACCTGTTTTTTTTCTTTCAGATAATAGATTGTATTGTTAAAAAATATTAAAAGTAAAACGATACTCTCATCAAGAGACTCTACAAATAACCACTGGCCTATAATCGTGATAACGAAAATTTTCTTTTGAAATGGACGAATAAGGTTAGCGCACAGATAAGAGGAAGTTTCCCTTTTTGGACAAGTTGATTATTTTTTATTAAAACGATGAAGTCTAAGTTTTTTCAAATTTACTTTGGCTGCTGGTATCTTTGTCAATATCCACCTATTAGGAGCCTGTAGCTTGGTACCGGGATACATACATAATCAGCTTAAACTTTTGGACTTTTGTTTTCCTAAACCTATTCAAATATAATCTTAGAATTGTCGAATAACTTCCCATAAAAAGTAACTTCCGTAGAATGTTTACTATTTAATCGTGTTTTTCTTTTTTTAATATTTTTTTGGCAGATAACATCATGCAATATATTAAAAAAAACATATGGTTTAATGCCACGTAGTATTGCAGCTTTTACTAGGTAACAAATCCAAGCTTTACGATGTCATTAATAAATTCAATACACTATGTTGGCCTATACATTCCAATAAATAACACTAACAGTAAACTGGTCCATTTTTTAAAAAAATGTAAATAGCTATTAAATTGTGTTCACAACAACTTGTGTGTGGTGTGTGTGTATGCACATTTCAATTATGTGCTGTGCTTTTCTATAGCGTCAATGATAGCAGTTATTTGTTCAATCTTTGATACGTTTCAGCCTTTTAAACAAAAAAGCAAATTAGGAAACTCCAACTTTCAGTTGATGTTATCTGTCAAAACATTAAGGCATCGCAAGCTTAGCGGGAACGCTGGTGATGATATAAGTGGTATTCAGAACTGTTTGTGTCATTTGTGTCATTTTCCAGTAAGATAAGGATTGTGGGGGGAAGTTTTTACCTTTTTGGGCAATTTCCGAAAAACGTCATTGAAAAATTTATGAAACGCGACGATAGACGCAAACGACGATCGACCATCAAATTTTTTAATTTTTTTTAAAATTTTTTTAGAGAAAAAAGGTGGCGAATAAAAAAAAACAAGTTCAACAATAAAACAGAGATCACAACTTTAAAAAGCTACGACACAGTGTGGATAATACATATATTATACATATATTACGTATGCACACATGCCAATGAATAATAATTTTATTAGCAACCAAATGGAAAATGTCAAGATGTTTCCTATTGAACCTATATTAACAGCTAAACAAGAACTGAAGTTTATTGAAAATAATAAAATATTGAGAAATGAGCATCAATTTACTTATCAAAATATTAACGGTTTAAATCATCAAGGTATTAAACAAATCGAGAGAATTAAAATGACATTTGAATCAGAATTATTAGATGAAATTAAATACATTTTAAATATTCTAATAGTTTTATCTAATAATAATCCTTCAAAGATAAACTTAAAAGATGATTATTCTTTTTTAATTGATTATTTATTAAAATATTTACAATTTCCTAAAATTGAAATTGATGTAAAAATTGATTGTTTATTAATAATCAGAAATTTAATTCAAAATGTTGATAATTGTCAAATTTTAAGTTTTAATATTAAATTAAGAGAAATCATTTTATCATTTTTAGAAATTTATCAAGATTCTATTAACTATTTAGATTTTTTCGAAAATGATCAATTTAAAGAATTAATTAAATATAGTTTAGATATAATTGAAAATATATCCAGTTATTTATCTCCAATTCATAAAGATGATTTGATTTTCAATAAATTAATTTATATATTTAAAATCAATAATGATAAGAATACTTCAATTACAATTTTAAGATCAATAAGTAGATATTTATATGGATCTATAAGTGATAATATTGATAATAATACAATCAATAACAACAATCATAAAGATATTAGTAAAAGCAACAGTAATGTTAACGATGCAAGTATTTTAATAGATGATGAATTCTTGAATAAAACATTAGGATTTTTAATTTTATCAAATAATAATAATTCCATTGATGATGAAATCATTTTAACTTCATTAGATTTCTTAATTCAATATATTTCAATTAAAGAAGATAATTTGAAATTTTTAATTGAACATAATTTAAATAGGAAATTAATTTTAGATAAACTTTTACCTTCATTAATGATTTATAAACAAAATTTTAAAACTGAATTCAATTTACCAAATTTAAATTATTTAAGGTTATATAAAAGAACATTGAAAAATGAAGATTTCAATAAAAAAATTTTGAATGTCCAAGATAATGATAAATTATTTAAGGAATTAAATAATTTGAAAGAGCCTCAGAGAGCAACTTCATGGTTAAGGTGTTGCTTCAAACCAAATAAATTTGGTAATATAACACAAATAGAATTATGGAGAGCTTATGAAAATCAGTTTAATAAAGAAAAATTATTACCAGCTGTTGAATTCATCAAAAATGTACAATTTGCTTTCCCTCAAAGTAAAGCCAAAGTAATTCAATTACCTAATAATGAAGGCAGAAAATTCATAATCGAAGGAATTGAACCTAGAACTGAATTAACAACAGTTGAAAATGGTAAAAACGATGCTTTAATAAATTACAATAATGAATTACTAAATAGTTCATCTAAATTCTTCAAACCCGAGTTAAAAGAAAGCAAACAAGTTGAAATCGAGAAATTTAATTACGGTTTTAATGATTATCTTAAACTTAACGAAATTAACACCAGTACTTGTTTGCTAATTAAAGAAATATTGAAATATCCTTTAGGACACAAATTGTTGAAGCAGAATACTCATGAGTTTGTTCAAAACTGTATATTTGTTCCGGATTTATTGAATTATATCTACCAAGACGTTCTCGACGCGTTGTAAAAGTGAAAAGAATAAAGTGGAAAAAAAAAGTGAAGAAAAAAAAAACTTGGAAAAAACATGTTACTTTTCCTCATCTGTAATCGTTTTCCATACTTTTCTCTTTCTCTGTATCCTTTTCTCTGATTGATTAAAATCTGTTTGTAAAAGTTGTAACTAAGATCTGTATAATATTAATTGAATTGAATTAAAATTAAATTAAATTAAATTAACTTAAAACTAAATACCACAAGGGAAAAAAGTATATTTGAAGCTTACATAAGAAAACAGATAAAACCATGTCATTTAGTTTGCCATCATCTTTAGCCAAGATAAGAGTACCTAAAATTCATCACACTTGGGCAAATACTTATCAATGCTTCCCACAATGCTATTTCCAACCTAAAACAGTTCAAGATATCAAAGATATTGTGAATAATGCAAGGAAACTCAATAAAAAACTTATGGTTGTAGGTTCAGGTCATTCACCATCGGACTTAACTATAATTACCAACCCGATTAATGAATGGTTAGTAAATTTAGATAAATTTAATAAATTAATTGATGAGAAACCTTCCAAAGATGGTAAATTTACAGATGTTACAGCTCAAGCTGGTATGAGAATTTATCAATTAAATAATTTATTAGCTTCAAAAGGGTTAGCAATTCAAAGTTTAGGTTCAATTTCAGAACAATCATTAGCAGGGATTATATCAACAGGTACCCATGGATCATCACAATACCATGGTTTAGTTTCTTCTCAAATTGTTAATATTAAATTAATCAATGGATTAGGTGAAACTGTTAATTGTAATTCAAAAGAAAACTCAGATATCTTTAGAGCTGCAAGTTTATCACTAGGTAAAATTGGTTTAATTACTGAAGTTACAATTAGAGCTGTACCAAAATTTCAATTAAAATCAATTCAAGAAGTTATTAATATTGATACATTGATCAATAAATTTGATTCAATTTGGACATCTGATGAATTTATTAGAATTTGGTGGTTCCCATATACTAAAAAATGTATTTTATGGAGAGCTTCGAAATCTACTGAACCAATTTCTGAACCAAGAAAATCATGGTATGGTACATTTTTAGGAAGGTTATTTTATGAATCATTATTATATATTTGTGTTAGATTTTTACCAAAATTAACACCTTACGTTGAAAATTTTGTTTTCTCAAGACAATATGGATTAATTGAAACTTTTAATAAAAATGGTGATATAGCTGTTCAAGATTCTGTTGATGGTTTAAACATGGATTGTTTATTTCATCAATACGTTGACGAATGGGCATGTCCTTTAAAAGGTGGACCGGAAATTATTAGAATGTTAGAAAATGCAATTGAGGAAGGTAAAAAAAATAATGAATTTTATGTTCATTCACCAATTGAAATTCGTTGCTCAAATACTACATTACCAAATGAAGAAGAACAAGATTTAAGCAAAAGGAAAACAATCGACAAAGGTCCAATTTACGGTAATATGTTAAGACCATATTTAGACACAACTCCTAAATTAAATTATTTACCAATAGATAAAGTAACAAATTCTCAATTAACAATGTATATCAATGCAACAATCTATAGGCCTTTTGATTATCCAACAAACTATAAGAAATGGTTTAAAATTTTTGAAGAAATTATGGATGCAGCTGGTGGTAAACCTCATTGGGCCAAAAATTATGATAATTCTATTGTTACAAAAAATAAAATGGAAGAATGGTATGGTGAAGATTTGAATAAGTGGAGACAGGTCAGATATAAAATGGATCCGAATGGTGTATTTCTTTCAGGTAAATCATGGCTTGAAAGAAATGGGGTTGTTGAAGAGAAATATTTAGAGGAACCTATCATACCTCTTTCAAATACCAACTCTACAAGTACTAATACAACCACCAATGTGGAGTAATTATATAAAAGAAATGTATAAAAACTATTAGAATAAAACGTTTAAAAGTCTTGTAAATTGTGAAATTTATCGTTAAAAAAAAGATTGCTTAACGCGTTGCAAAATACAATGACATTTCCTGATGATCTTACATTTCTGTAATGTCTCTTTTTCTTTCCAGGGGGAAAACTGTTTAGAGTAGATAATGGCTTCTCCATTTGCCATATTGGATCAGCATAGGAAAAAAGTTAAAAACGTCAGTAATAATGGTATCAAATTCCCTGAAATTGGCACTAATAAGAATATTTCATTAGAAAAGAAATCGTCGGTGTTACGAAATGTAAACAATGATAAACAGCCTGTAAGTATCGATATAAGAAATAAAGAAAATACGTCAACAATTATCAAAAGGCCAACGTTGGCATCGGTTTTACGTAGAGAGTCAAAATTCTCATCCAAATCATCTGTAGTATCATCCAAGTCCAGATCTATAATATCTAAAAAAATTACAATTCCACATTCTTCAAATAAAAGAAATATTCAACCCAGCTCTTCTGGTAAAATAAGCAAAAGTCCCGCAAATAATAATGGCACTAAGAGTGATCGATTGAAACGTGAACTGCCTTGGAAAATGACAATTACAAATAATGTACACTCAACTACTAAAATAAAATGTTTGGATGATAACAAGAAGAATAAAAATGGAATCAATTCAAATGATCATTTAGTTTCTATAGACTTCTCATATGATGGTTTAAATTTGAGTGATGAACAAAGAAATGTGTTAGATTTAATTTTAAATAAAAGGAGTAATGTATTTTTCACGGGTTCTGCAGGTACAGGTAAATCGTTTCTTTTAAAATTAATTATTAAGAAATTACAAACAAGATATGGTAAATCTAGTATAGGTGTTTCCGCTCCAACAGGTTTAGCAGCTGCTAATATTGGGGGTCAAACAATCCAAAGATTATTTGGAATTGGTTTAGGTATAGAGTCTCGTGATATTCTATTAAATAGAATCAAAAAAAATGTTGATAGATATAATGTATGGAGGCGAATGGCAGTTTTAGTTATTGATGAAATCAGTATGCTTGACTCTGTTTTATTTGATAAATTGAATTATTTAGCTAAAAAAATCAAAAGAAATGAGAAACCTTTTGGAGGAATTCAGCTTATAATATCTGGTGATTTTTTACAATTACCCCCAATTACCAAATTTAATACTTCAAATATTAATTATGCATTTAAATCAGATTCTTGGTCTGAAATTGTTGATGAGTCAATTATTTTAAGTAACGTTTTCAGACAATCTTCAGACACAAACTTAATTGATATTTTAAATAATTTAAGATTAGGAAAAGTTGATCATCATGTTGAATACCAATTGAAGAAGTTAAATAGAGAACTTCATTTTGATGATGGCATCGAACCAACAGAGTTATTCCCTACAAGACAAGAAGTTGAATTATCTAATAATAAAAAATTAGAACAGTTATTAGGGCCTGAAATTACTTATTCATCTGAAGATATATCTGTGCTTGGATTACCAATTGATGATAAGATTAAAAAAAATTTAGATCTGTTGAACTGTGTATCAACTTTAAAATTGAAACTGGGTGCTCAAGTCATGATGATTAAAAATGATGTTGATTCACATCTTGTCAATGGTCAACTAGGAAAAGTTGTAGCATTTGCTTCAAAACCAGTTTTGAATAGTTTTAATGCTAGATTTAATCACGATTATTCGAATGTTAATATTGAATTCCTAAGAAAGATTGGATCAATTTTAATGAATAGAAAAGGAATTACAAATTTACCAAGTGAAGATGAATTATCAGAATTTGATCCTTATACAAGGGGTGTTATGCAAGAAATTTTGAGAAATTTTGAGAAAAGTCAACAATTATATCCATTTGTTAGATTTACATTAAATAATGGATCATTTTATTATTTATTAATTGAGCCTAGTGAATTTAGATCTAGTTCAAGAGTTGATGAAGGATATATCAGGAAACAATTACCTTTGATGTTATCGTGGTCTATGTCGATCCATAAAAGTCAAGGTCAAACTTTACACAGAGTAAGAATCGATTTACGTAAAATTTTTGAAAAAGGTCAATTGTATGTTGCCATTAGTAGATGTGTTTCTTCTGATGGTTTACAAGTACTGAATTTTGACAGACGAAAAGTATTCGTAGATGAAGAAGTTATCGCATTTTATAAGTCTATAACCGGTTGATTGAATCCCATTGTATAGGAAATCTAAAACTCTTTAACCCTTTAGATAGTGAAAGTTTAGTAAAATGTTTCAGGGAAAGCTAGTACACTGGAATCGTTGTTGATGTAATGGATAAGGTTTTGTTGAATTTTGTTTTTTTTTAAGTTTTTTTTTTTGGTTTTTCAAAACTTTTCCCTTTGATTCCCTTCCTTTGTGTTCCAGCATTGATTATCAGTTTCTCATTTTACTGTTTAACATGTGGATATTGGATTTGAATCCATTTCCTGAGTTTTCACAGCCTGGATCGATTGTGTTAGAAAAGGGCAAAGTCTATATACTAGGAAGATACAAACCTCAAGTTGATAATGACAAATTTGATGATAGTTCAAATACGTGTAAAATAATTTTGTCTAAATCGATCAAAGTTTCCAGTATTCAATTTGAAATTCTTTTAAAAGACGATGATTCAGTACAGTTTACCAACAAAGGTGGAAGAGTTTGTAAAAATAATGAAGGAAAATTAATTAAAATGAATGATCAACTAATAATTGATACATATATGGCATTTAAATTAAAAATATCTACAGAATCTATTAAAATATTCCTACATAAAGTTGACGCTATAGTGATTTCTAAAGGATTGAAAAATAAATTTGATAATGTAAATATAATACAAAAATTATCTGACTCTAATAAACTACAGAACATTGATGAAATTTTGGTGAATGGGAAACTTAAAAGAATCATTAATTTGGATAAATGGATAGAAGTACTTAAATTAGAATCATGGATAAAAAATGGAAATTTATCCAAAATTATTATACCCGAAACTTGGAGTTCTGAAAAAGAAGATTTGATTGGTATAAACTTTCCAAAAATTGAAGAAATAGAGCCCTTCCATAGAAATAGCAGTTTAATAAGCAGACCTGCGATTCGAACCCAGAAGAAGAGCCAATTGGACGATATTTTTGATGATTTAGAGAATGATGACAGTTTGGAAATATATAATTCTCAAATATCGTTACAAAATCCGAAAAAAGGTACCAATATTAATAATAACAGCAATACTGATGTTGATACCTTATTATTGAATCCCAAAAAAGCTATCAAAATAGATAAATCTATCCACAGTGAAGATTCTGAAATAATCAATTTAACTGGATTAAATGACGAACCCAAGACCTTCAAACTTCCAAATGAGGAAGACAGGATATCAAAAGATATGAAACATAAATTAGTTATCAATAATTGCATAGAGCCAGATAAAAAGAGAACTAAAACAACCAAATCTAAATTGAAATCATCAGTAAGTATAGAGGACGCATTTAAGCAAGCTAAGCAGAAAAAATTGGATCAAAATATAAAAGATCAAGAACTTATAGAGTCTGCCAGTAAGGATATAAATCATAAGATTAAGATAAAGAAATTTAATATCAGTTTTGAAACCTTTAATAAGCCTAAGATATACTCGAATTACAAACTATCCATGGAAGATAATCCTCAATGGGATAATAGGGTGAATTATTCTAAATTTAGCAAGACCACAAATTGGAACAATAATCCGATTTTGAATAGCTGTATGAAAACGATTAAACTAAAGAATTCTCATTATAAATCGAATGAAATACAAACAAATCTTCAACAAAATGATGATATGATAATTCCTGAATTAGATGCAATGTTTGAAGATGTTAAATTGGGTACATCAACAAAGGTTATAAGAGATATACAGTTTTCTGGTACACACAAGCGTCCAAGAACAACATTATTTGTTGATAGTGAAGCAGAAGAAGAAGAAGTAGAAGGAGAAGACTCAAGTCAGTCTGTTATTATTTCTTCGAGTTATAGCAATATCGGTAATATATACAAAGACCATAGCGATGAAGAAGATTATGATGATATACCCGCTTTCAAATCACGTAAAAGATAATATTTATTTTTCTGTCTATCTTTTCCTTTGGTTTTTCCATTTAAACACTACTTGTCCATCTTTAACGATTTTCTTTTTGGGTCCCTTTTTCATTAATTCTTTTTGTAGCTGTAATTTATTTTTAACGTTAGTTAATTTTTTCTCTCTTTCTAATCTCTGTTTTAGTATATCCAATTCCTTTTTTTTGAAAGCTAAAGCATCTTCTAGATGTTGATTATCTTGATCAATTGATAAATCATTATCAATCAGCTGATCTATTTTTAAACGATTTTCTCTTCTTTCCAATAATTCAGTTGTTGTTTGAAAATATTCATCAGGTTTAAAATTATTAAAATCTTTCTGATTTTCAACGAAAACTACATGTTTACCATTACTTTTAAATAAATTTGAGTTCTCTAAAGTTTTATGAATTTTCTTTGATTCTTTTGAAGATATTAAATTTAAATAGTTTAAATCTTGATTTTTTAAAAGTAAAACTTCATCATTTGATAAATTTTTAGAAAATTCACGATTTTGTATTAATATACCGTCTTCGTTAGTTTTCCTTTTAGTCATAGCATGATAATATTCATCTTCATTAAAATTTTTAGCTTTTTCTTTTAAAAGCTTTAACTTTGCTTGATTTTTATGGAAATTTTCACTTCTAAGTTTATAATCTTTCTTTTTTTCCAAGAGTCCAAAACGGGCCCTGCTGGAAACTTGTGATCTTTCTCTGTGTTGCTTTTTTTGAACGTTATGAACTAGTTTCCCCATGATTAGAAAATAACTCCTTACGACTATACCAGGAAGTAATTATAAGATTTATAACAAAATAAATACTTCACTATAGAGTAAAAATGATGTAAAAAAGAAAAAAATGCCATTTTCGGTAAAAAAAATTTTTTTTTTTTTTTTTTCTTTTTTGAGATTTTTTCAATTTTTTTTCTTAGCATTTCGGTAGTTTCAGCCAACACAACTTGACTGCAATACAGGACTAGCCACCATACGGTTTACACCAGTGTGTAGTAGAGTGAAATCGCAGCAGACAGAGATCGATGTAGTATTTCCAAGTTAGAATGGAAGAAAAGACGCACATTGGCATGTGTATGTGTGTGTGTGTGTGTGTATATATGTTTCTCTGAACATGAACAGCCGTAAAACTACACTACATGCAATGGGCGTGATTTATAAGTAGCAAAGCCAGTTCCTATAGACCTCAGTAGAAACAATTGCAATGCTTGGCTACAGACGCCATCGATACAGTGAATCAGGGAAATGTATGTAAAAATGGAAAATTAAAACAAATGTGTGTATTATGCAGGTTTGAACAGCCAGATCGAAATGAAAGGTTGCAAATAATAATACATGAAGGGCTAACCAAGACCCGGAGAACTCTCCTCCTTTGGAAGCACCAAGCCAGACACCAGCTGTCCAGTATCAGACAGCCATTTCCTCCGTCGATATCCAGGAAAGCCCAGGTTTACTACAATACCGACATATGAGTCATCTGATTCTAACAATGTTTTATGAGTCACTTTTGTGAACGGAGATGTACATTTTTGTGCATAGTACCGACCTGCATCTTGCTACTATACCCCTTGTTTCCTGGTTTCCTTAGCTACACAATTACAGTCCAATGCCCCTACTGGTATACTGATATACTGATATACACACAGTGCTATATAGAGTAACGACAACGTCACTGGCTACTACACATACAGCACCCAACGCATAACGTATAGCATGGCACACATGCTTTGTAAAACCCGTTTGCAGATGTTGCTGGGTACAAGGCTGTAAACATGTGAACACATGCTGTTCTGCTTCCCTAATACACTGGAACAGCTACAAGGTTTGGGTATCCTGAATTCCCCGGGGCAGTCTTTTGCAAAATGGGAGCAATTTATGATTCCATAAAACCCCATCCACCTTATAATTCGATTCGGTGTAAGCTTTTGGTAGCTTAATTGATGGGCTATTAGAGGGTTTCTTAATTTAATATTCACTGTTTGGGTAATCCGTATCCATTTTCGGATGTTTCAATTCCATTCGACTCCTTCACATCCCATTCCATCTTTGCTGTTTCTGTTTTCTAAACTCCTATAAATATCTGGTTGTTTTCTTAACCTATATTAATTGTTGCTTTTCATATTCCCTTCTTGTTGTTTTTCTTTTCCCCTTTTTCCTCTTGTTTTTTTTTTTGCTTTTTTATTTTATTTAACCAGAGAACCAATCCTGAAAGCAAAATAATTTTCTAAAAAATGTATGTTGCTAGTCTCCCATAGGTAATTGAATTAACAATTGTTTTTTTTTTAGCAAACACAATGATATACTAACTAAACATTTAATTATATATATATATATTTACACCTTTTCTTTTTATAGGTCTTCAACAACAACAACAACACAAACAGCTTCTGAAACCAATCCAATTTCTTTGAAAACTTATAACATTCCAAATCACGATTCTAAAGTTGCAAAGGCTACCGATGCAATCTATGATTGGGAATCTTTTAAGTTTGAACCAATTAGAGAATCTCAAGTTTCAAGAGCAATGACTAAAAGATATTTTAAAGATTTAGATAATTACGCTGAATCTGATATTGTTATTGTTGGTGCAGGTTCATCAGGTTTAACAGCTGCTTATATTTTAGCTAAATCAAGACCAGATTTAAAAATTGCAATTATTGAATCAAATGTTGCAGTCGGTGGTGGTTGTTTCTTAGGTGGTCAATTATTTTCTGCAATGGTTTTAAGAAAACCAGCTGATACTTTTATTAAAGAATTAGGTATTGAATATGAAGATGAAGGTAATTTCATTGTTGTTAAACATGCTGCATTATTTATTACTAAATTATGTTCTAAAGTTTTAGAATTACCAAATGTTAAATTATTTAATGCTACATGTGTTGAAGATTTAATTACTAGAACTACTGATGATAATAAAGTTAGAGTTGCAGGTGTTGTTACTAATTGGACTTTAGTTTCAATGCATCATGATGATCAATCATGTATGGATCCAAATACTATCAATTCTAAACTTATCATTTCTTGTACTGGTCATGATGGTCCAATGGGTGCTTTCTGTGTTAAAAGATTAGTAAGTCAAGGTTTAATTAAAAGAAATCAAATGGGTTGTTTAGATATGAATAAAGCAGAAGATTCAATTGTTAAAAATACAAGAGAAATTTTCCCTGGTTTAATTGTTGCAGGTATGGAATTAAGTGAATGTGATTCATGTAATAGAATGGGACCAACTTTCGGTGCTATGGTTCTTTCAGGTATTAAAGCTGCAGAAGAAGCATTAAACATTTATGATGTTAGAGCTAAACAAGACAAAGAATCTTATTAATGATTTGATTCTTATTTATTTATTTACCTATTTATTTATTTATTTGCCTATTTACCTATTTATTTGCATATTTATTTTATAATATATTTTATAATTTATAAAACAAAGCTAAACAAATTAAAGGAAAAAAAGCAAACCAAAAAAACAAAAACAAAATCGGATGGATCAAAACTAAACGAAACAAACAAAACACATTAACAGAAGGAGGGTAACTCCAACACTCCTTCAATAACCAAAAAAAGGCAAACGGAAAACAAAAAAAAACAGAGCTCAAAACAAAAACAAGGGAAACTTCAACACCACCTCTCCTTTTGAAAAAGCCAGCTCTCTTCACCCAGAAAAAGGACACAACAACCACAAAAACATGCAAAAAACCAGCAATTCAGCAAAAAAACTTGCTCTGTGGAAGCGTTCAAGTTTTCGCATCTGAATAAACATTTTCCTCCTTTCCTTGTGAATTGTACATTTACTCTTTCTGTATATCTATACAGGCATCTTCAAACCTTTTAAACAGTTTTGGTCTTTCATACACCAACTGCACCATATGCTTTTCGGTGAAGCAATATTGGCATCATTGGTTTTGAACAGACCAATATTAGTGAGCACGATTGACTCAAATTATGTGACGAAGAAACTTAACTCATGTTTGAAAACTTGGCCTGATATCAATGATTGTCAAATAACTACAAATAAAACAACTAATGGGATATCAATTTATCAACTTGATAAAATTAGCATCGAAAATCAGAAATTACTATTTAAAAATATAAGGAATGACACATACCCATTAATTCTAGTGTTTAATTCAAATTTAAACTTAAATTTTTATCTTGATAAGACGTTGAAAAAAATATTATTGTTTAACTATACTGTTGAAATTAATGATTTATTAGAGGTACCAACATTATTGAAAAATACACAATTAAGTAAAATAAAATCAAATATGAATAATATCAATATAGTTACCGAAGTGAAAACGTATATTTATGATTTAATTGTTGAAATTAGATACTCAAGATTTATAGAAAGTGGAATACCAACAAGTATAATGAAAGATTTAATTAATTTCATTAAATTTAAAACTCTTTTATTAAATATGAACTATGTTACCCCTTTAATTGTTAAAAATTGCGTTAAAGTTCAATTACCTCTACATTTAAAATTAATTACAGCAAATGATGACCCTTCAATTTTATACGGAACAAAACCCGAACTTACAAACCAACTGTTACAAGTTCTTAATGTTGACGATATAATAGATATCGCAATAAGTAATATTATACCCCCTTTATAAAAAATAATAAATAAGTTATTAATGTTTTACATTCTATAGGATAGAGTATATAAAATGTCTTTTACAAAGAATATATCAAATATATATATATATATATGCTGAAAAAAAACAACAACAGAATAGTGGGAGATACAAAAAAAACGATAAGAAAATAAATCTACTTTGTTAAAGTAACGTTCCAATATTTAATACATGCATCTGCTCCGGCTGAGACAATTGTGTTTTCATTCAACCATTCAACACAATTAACACCTTCTTTATGAGAATTTAAAACTTTGATATTTTTTGAAGGTTTTTCAACTGAATAAATATATATATTAGTATCCAAGGAACATGATAAACAATATTTATCATCTGAACTCCATTTTATTGAATTAACTTTTGATGTATGAAATGCCCATCTAGATGTAACCAATGTAAAAGTTTTTAAATCATAAAGTAATATTTTACCTTGAATATCACCACAAGCTAATAATTCTTCATTATTAGAAATTGATGAATAAGTTGGTTTACTACGTAAACTATTTGAATTATTAATTAAATTTAAATCTAAATCAAATATATTAATTTGAAAATTTTTGGAATCTGTTATAATAATGAAATTATTTGAAATATCCAAACTTGATGCTTCAAAATTTAATTCCTTATTTTTGATCAAACTTCCTTTAAAATCATAAAATCTAATTTCATCTTCAAATAATATACAAACAAATTTACCATTTTTTCTTAAATTAATTGGTTGTTTTGATAAATCATTTAAATGTTTAGTTTCTAAAGTTTGGCCATTAGTCAAATTCAGCTTATCATCCCAAGATATCGAAAAAATGGAATTTGTTTCAATCTCTTTAATACCTACAATTAAACCTTTATGAATATCACCAACAATTGATTTTATTTCATTTTCATGTATTAACATTTTACCATCATATGAACCTGTTATTAAATTTTCAGAATTTGATAATTTTGTCATTGAAGTTATACTAACTTGATGAGAATCAATAGTTTTAATTGGATTTTTCGAATCATTATCGAAAAAATGTAATAAACCACCTAATGTTAAACCAATAAATTTATTTTCATCAATAACACAGCAACCTAAAAATTGATTTTCAATTTTATAAGTTAAATTCCATTCTTTGATTAAATTACCATTTATATCAATGACTCTTAAATAAGCATCTGCACTAGCAATTAAAAATTTTTCATCATCAATCCAATCAACTGAATAAATACCACCTTTTGATAAATTGTTAAATGATGCAATTAAATCACCTGAGTTACCATCAAATAATGAAATGATCCTATCAACACCAACCGTTACAGCGGTTTTACCCGATGGTGAATATTTAACCATTTTAATAAAATTAGAATGAATATTTTTATTACTTTTATTGAATTTAAAAGGTGGGCCTTTTAAGAAAACAACGTTTGAATCATCACCAACTGTGAATGCTGAATAAGGTCTTGTAGATTTGATAGCAACAGAATTAATTTGATTTGAATGTCCACTAATCTCACCAATACTGTTACCAGAATCAAAAGTGAAACAATGACCAAATTTATCATTACCATTACCGACTGCAATAATTCTTTTACTATCAGCATCCCAAGCTAAATCATTAATTTTATTACTTAAAATTTTGAATTCACTTTTAAGAACCATTTCAGGTTGGGAACAATCCCAAATTAATACATTACCTGCTTCATCACCTGAAGCAACATAAAATCCACTTGGTGATATCTTAGCAACTGTAACAGGATATTTATGACCATTGAAAACCCAATCGTTCTTATCATCATTTAAAGAACGTAAGATGACACATTTACCACATGGATAAATAAGTCTATTTCCTTTCTTATCATATGATAAATGGGTTGTAAAAGCCCTTTTAGTTGAAGGGTTACCAACACTTGTTCTAATAAGCTCAATTGACATTATGTGCCTTGCAAAAAAGGGAAGAAACAAAGAGAATATAAGGAAAATACGAGTAGCCAGTTTGCTAAAATAGAAACATTTAAATGAAAAGAGGCGAAAAAATGAGAAAAGGGCGTTCAAAAAGTTACACGTTATAAACAATTAAGGAGCAGACGAAAGCAGATCATATGGAAAGAACACTCCGTTGGCAGATTGCAGCCATCTATCCACTATTTCTTTGGGGAAACCTTCCTGTTTATATATCTGGTAAAGAGATTGTGTAATTTCTTCTTCTGTATTTTCGTCATCATGTTTGATTTCATTGATAGCATCTTTGGAATGATTTAAATGTGATAATAGCATCAAAAAAGTAATTAAATAAATCAATCTTTCGTATGATAATAAAGGGTTCTTATGATTTCTTAAAGCCATTGTAATTGTATTGGCCAATACTTTGTTATTTCCTTTTTCGGGGACTTTGGTCAAATTTGATCTAATATAGAAAAACATATCATTCATGATTACGTTATTCATAGACACAGAATTAGACTCATATATAGAATCGTTTTCTTCGTTATCTATACTAAAATCATCAATTAATGTATCTATTTCGTTTTGTATATCATTTTCAATTTTAATATTATATAAGTTTGGTAAATTAACCAATTTTTCATCATCTTTGAAAATTGTTTCGATTAAAATAAAACAACCGAAATCTATTTGACCAGAAATTTCTGTATAATCATCGATATAATTCTGTGGTATTAAAACTCCGTATTTAATATCTGACCCACTTCTTTTTATCAATCTAACTATAGCAGCAGTCTTCAGTCTTTTCATTGAATACCAAAGTTCAGCAAACATTGCATTATCTTTATCAATCAATTTTTTTGAAGGAAAAATAATTAATGAATCTTCTTTCAAATACCAAGGAGGGATAGTATTTAAAGGTACAAAAGAAGCAATCTTTAATGATTTATTAGTATTCTGATTTTTATAAAAATTTGAAGATGTTAAAAATAAATTTGAAGATCCAAATTTATAGCAATCGAATAATTTGTTATCAGGATAACTATTATTATTATCAAATTTTTTCTCTTCATCATTTTTAGGATCAAAATATGTATAATCGTAACTGTAATTTAATTTCGATTCTGAGTTTTTATCAATTGAAGTAAAAGACAAATAATCACTAAAACTATTTTTTTTAACAAATGTGTAAGCTGATATATTGAAGGATAAATTTTCAAAATTTAATAGTTGTAGAGAACCAGAATAAATTTCAACTGGTTTCTTTAATTTCGGTATACAGTTTGAAAATTTGTTTAAATTGATTTCACTGATATTATAAAAAAAGTTCCTATTATTAGGAGTTACATTTAAAACGTTTAAGTTTTCGTCATCATTGAAAATCGATTTAATTAAACTGATATTGGAATCGTGAATTTTTAATAAGTTATCATCATTAAAATTATCAAACGAGTCAATGTAAACCAAGTTAATGAATGGATATTGTTTCAAAATATCTGAAATAAACGAACACCTTTTCTCTAGTTTAGAATAATCACCTAAATTTTTAGATATGATAATGATATCAAATTGCTTATTTTTGTTTGATGAATAAATTAATAAAGTTAATAAATTAGCTATCAGGTCGAATAAATAATCAGGATCATACGATGTAGAAGGTTTCCTTATTTGACTTATAAAGTTTAAAATACAACTCCAATCTAAAACCTTATGATTTATCGATAAAGGAGTTGAAGTTTTGTTTTCGTATTTTATCAAAGAAATTTTGTTTGATTTGGCATTGACAATTGGGTTGATCAAATAATTATACGTTATCTGAGACACTATGACATCGTTTTCAGAATCCTCAGGTATTATGTCTACTATGAAATAAGTTGAACGTGAAGACATTTGATAAACAAAGAAGGGAAGTATGATACACCAAACAATCACAATAGGGAAAAAACTGACTAAGGAAGGAAGAAATATATATACGACTGATTAGGTTTGATTTAAAGATATCTAACATTTTTGTAAGAAAAACAAAGTTGGTGACAATAATATGAAGTGAAATATAGGTTTAAATAAATAGATATATATATACGTTTATATAGTCATATATATATATATATATATATATGTACAAGAATATATGAAAAGAAAAAGACTATTTAACTTTTTTAGCTTTTAACTTGATAGTTTCATCTTTAAAGTAGATACCTTTACCTTTATAAGGTTCAGGAGGTCTCATATTTCTCAATCTAGCAGCAAATAAATTAAGTTTTTGTTTATCAGGGCCGTTAAGAACCAACAAAGTTTGAGAAGGTGTTTCACAAGTAATATTTGGAGGTATAGGTAAACCTTCGATATTACATCTACCGACTTTCATTTTAACCCAATCTAAGCCAGTCTTAGCATCTTTCTCTAACATTACTCTATAACCTGTACCTTTAAATCTAAGAGTTGTTGAATGACCATCAGTTACACCTATTACAGCATTATTAATTAAAGAACGATAAGTACCCCATAAAGCTTTTTGAATTTTATTTTTAGAATCTTCAACAGAAATTTTCAAATTAGCTGGATTTGAAGAATCAACTTTAAGAAACTCAGGTAATTTTAAATTAATTTCACCTTTTGGACCAGATATTGATAAAAGTGAGTTTAATACAATTTTTTGTGGACCTTTTGGTATAATAGTTGGTATAAGCATTTCATGACTTGCCAATTTGATATCTGGAGTCACAAAGACAGGAGATGATCCAATATGTGATAGTTTGAATGTTGAAGAAGAAAACAGTCTCTTAGAAACAACCTGATTCATCGAGTATGTGTGTATGTATAGCGTATCTACCGATTTTCAGTGTAAATGCAAGCTGAATGTGTTATTTGTTCACTATATAAACCAAAAAAGTTTTCTTTTCATGTCGTCGAGAACCCGAAAACGGAAAAAACATGTTTGAAAAGAAAAAAAAAAAAATTTTTTTCTTTTTTTTCCTCTTTGGCTAATTTTCATTTCCTTAGGACAGTTTATACACACAGAAAGTAACAGGAAGGCCATTTAGAAGAACATAAAATGGTAAGGAAATTGAAATATCACGAGCAGAAACTTTTGAAAAAAGTAGATCTTTATAATTACAAACAAGATAATAACCACCGAGAGGCCGACATTATAAGCAGATATCAACTATCTAACAGGAATGATTATCATTCATATAATAAAATAATTGGAAAATTAAAGCAAATATCGAGGAAATTGGCATTGTTAGAAGCCAATGATCCATTTAGAATTAAACACGAACAGCTGTTATTGGAAAAATTATACAATTTGGGACTTTTGAACTCTACGTCAAAGATTAGTTCAATTGAGAATAAATTATCGGTAAGTACATTATGTCGTCGTAGAATTGGTGTTTTGATGGTTAAATTTAGAATGGCCCAAAATTTAGTTGACGCTAATAAATATATCAAACAAGGACATGTTAGAGTTGGTAATAAAGTTATAACAGATTCATCATATTTAATTACTAGGAACTTAGAAGATTATCTAACATGGGTTGATGAATCTAAGATTAAAAAGAATGTTATGTCATTCAAAAACAAATGGGATGATTATAACGTTGATAATTAAATAAAACCAGGATTGCCAATTATAATTCTTTTTTCCTTTTTTATATAAGTTTATGTAATTTATCGTTATTAATATTAGTTGCTTTTTTACTTAAATTAGAGGGTATAGGTAAGTTCATTTCTAGCAATTTCAATTCTCTCCGTAGATGGATTGAAGCATAAGATAAATCATCGTAGCATTTATCTATTGTTGAATTTATGTCCTCGCAATCTGCGTTATCTTTTGATAGGTTGTTGTGCTTATCATGTAGTTTGTTTAACAAGACTGCAAAACCGTCCAAGAAGTCCACGAGTTTAGTCTCTGTTTCAGTAATTGACTCCAATCTCTTCTGAACGTATTCTGTATCGGTGTTCTGTACCATCGGTGTGTGTGAATGTGTTTAGAACCCTCCAGCCCTGCAACAAACTGTCTGATTTCAGGACCACATTATGGAAAACAGCACCCAGACAGGTGAAATAGCTAACAAAGCTATAAAAAGCTACCCAAACCCTCCAACCCTCATCCGCTGCACGTGACTATCTCACTCACACAGCGACGCAAATTTTTTCCAAATTTTTCCAAAATTTTCCAAATTTTTCAGTTTTCGTCTCGTTTGCAGACACTTTTATATTGATTTTGCAGAAACGTTTCTACAACTTCTCCTTATGCTTTTGGATTTTTTCTTTTCCTTTGCACAACACAAACATGTCCACTGAACCTAACGAAGTCTTAGTCTTAAAAGGTACCTTACAAGGTCACAACGGTTGGGTTACTTCCCTTTCCACCTGTGCTGGTAATCCAGACTTATTATTATCTTCTTCAAGAGATAAAACTTTAATTGCATGGCAATTAACTAAAGACGATCAACAATACGGTATTGCTAAAAGAGCTTTCAAAGGTCATTCCCATATTGTTCAAGATTGTCAATTAACCCCTGATGGTCAATATGCTATCTCTGGTTCTTGGGATAAAACTTTAAGATTATGGAGAATTGAAGATGGTGAAACCGTCTGTAGATTCGATGGTCATACTTCTGATGTTATGTCAGTTTCTATTACTAGAAATGTTAGACAATTCGTTTCTGCTTCAAGAGATAAGACCGTCAAAGTTTGGAACTCTGTTGGTAAATGTTTAACCACTTTAAAATCTCATCAAGACTGGGTTTCTTCTGTTGAATGTTCCCCATCTGAAAACACCATTGTTTACTCTGCTGGTTGGGATAAAGCTGTCAAGGTATGTTACTTTTTACTTGTTTTTTTTTTTTTCATGATTCATTTATGCACTATGCACCATGCACTATTCACTTTTCTTCTCTTTTATTTCCATATGATGTTACACATAATATTTGCTACTTCGGACACTATTTATTTAGTGAATGAGACATATAATTATCACCAAGATCTCTGATGGTAACTTTTTCCCTCTCTCTTTTATGAATGAATGAATGAAACATTAATTTTCCCATCAACTCATAACATAATACTAACATTTTTTTCACTGCTTTCTTTTTTTTACTTCTTATCAAATATAGACTTGGGATATTGCTGATTCTACCTTATTAACCGATTTCGTCGGTCACAACGGTTACATTTCCAACATCACCATCTCCCCAGATGGATCCCTTTGTGCTTCAGGTGGTAAAGACGGTTCAATCCAATTATGGGATTTAGCTTCTAACACCCTTTTATTCACTTTACTCGTTGGTGATGAAATTAACGCTTTAGCTTTCTCCCCAAATAGATTCTGGTTAGCAGTTGCAACCTCTACTTCCGTTAAAGTCTTCCACTTAAAAGAAAGAACTTTAATTGATGAATTAAAACCAGAAGTTGCTTCAGGTAAGACTCCAGAATGTATTTCATTAGCTTGGTCCACCGATGGTCAAAACTTATTCTCTGGTTACACTGATGATTTAATTAGAGTCTGGCAAGTTATGACATCTGCTTAAATTAATTAGTTAATTAATTAATTTAATAAGTCAAATGTCATCATTTCCTTCTTTTCTTAATAGCCACACAAATTTATAAACCCCCAAAAAAAATAAATCAACAAAAAAAATTTTTTTTTATAATTTTTTTTAACTTTTAGTAATTCAAATATATTTATTATTATTATTAAAATGAGCAAGCACATATCTGTGTCTGCTTGAATTCGAAGTAATCTGCAGAAATAATTATCTAGACAGAAAATGTCTAACAAAAATCATTACACATCGTACACACTATAACACGTAAGCTTATATATATATATATAACAGCAAAATAACACAATTCTTTTTTTTTTCATATCTGGTTACACAGATACTATTTAAGCATCACTATAATCAAAATTTTCTACATGTTTCTGAATAATTCCATTCACAAGTGCAATAGGATATGCAGGCCCAAATCCGTGACAAATTTCTTTACCACGCAATTCAGTCATTATACCTGGTATATCTAATGAAATTTCAGAATTGAGTTCAGTAAATTCGACTAAATAATCCCACACTGCACTAATAGTTAAAACTTTCTCTTCTTCATACTCATATGATTCTCCAATTATATTGGAATATTGTTTAGACATATTTTCTTGTCCATGCAATGCCCAATCGATCGTTCCTTCAATAAAATCACATTTGTTTGTATTTGGAAATTTAAATGATAACACTTTATTTGCATCTGATATTTCAGTATTTGATGAATATGATTCTTCAATATTTGAATATGGTGATTTGTTATTATTTTTATTATTAATAGAATTACTAGATTCAGTAAAATACTGCTGTTGCTCTTTTTGCTTCTGCAATATTTGATTTTCCATATCTAATACCATATTTTTTTGTTTCAGTTCATTCAACTGTTTCTCCAGATTCAGCCTTGCAATTTCTGCTTTTTCTAATTTATTTGATAATTCTTTCAATCTACCTTCTTTACGCTCTCTAAAAGCTCTTTGTGCTGCCCTATTTTGTGCTTTACGTCGTTGATAAACTTCGTCTTCGGTAAGTGAATGGTTATTACTATTACCATTACTACCATTATTATTACTATTATTATTATTCAAATTGCTATCTTCATTATTCACATTGTTTATATTAGCTATTGATCCATTTTGAACCATCAAAGCATTATTTTGATCGTTAACCAAACTATTTATATCTCCACTATTACCATTAGAATCTGCATTTGTATTAGCACATTGGAAAAAAATCATCTCTGGTGTCGATAAGTTCGAATTACTATTTAGCAAATTCATATTAATATCATCCATATTATTAAAAGATAATTGCTGGGTATTACCATTCATATTTTGTAAATTATTCAAATTATGCATATTACTTATATCTATATCGTTTAAATTTAAAGGTACATCACCACTATTTATATTAGCATTTCCATTCCCATTTCCATTATTATTGAACCTTTGCTCAGAAATCAAACCATTAAAGTCGTCACCTCTTATGTGATTTGCCATATGATCCATTCTTGTCTGTTCTCCTCTTGCAGATAGGTCTCTAGATATGTAGGCTTCAAAAAAAAAAAAATACCAAGGAAGAAAAGTCCCTTAAATAAATATTGTATCTGGTATGCCTACCATGTATCTCGAAGTTTTTTTTTGTTTTTTCCAGAGTTTTTCCTTTTCTCCAATTAGTTTAACACAATTTTATGATTCTTCTTTCGGTAGGATGCAAATATGCTAAGTAATATTAAAGAAAATGATCCCTTAGTGTCTTTTGAAAAAAACATGGATTCCTTAATCCAGTCAATTCAACAGTTTAATCCAAATTGCTCATTATCTTTTGATCTAATCTCTGATTCTGATAAAATAGGTAATCAAATCAGTTGTTTGTCAAACAAAATCGATGAGTTATCAAAATTTGATCAAACTATTAAAAAAAAACACAATGATTTATCAAATGATTTGAAAGATATACTAATAAATTTATCGGAATGTAAAAAACAATTGGATTTACTACCGAAAAATGATCCTATAACTGATACTGAAACTGATAATTTTAATACACAAGATACCAAAACTGTTTTATCTTATGCTTTAAAACTATCTAAATTTTCTAAAATTCCAAGGACTTTTGATGGTTTCCTTTTACCAAATAATTTCATATGGCCAGGTGATGATAATATGAGAAGGGGTAATTTAGCAATGTCTTCAATAATACCAGATAAAATTGTCAATTTTGAGAATTATGGTTCAGATTATGTGCCGCCTGTTAGTCCAGAATTACCAATTGAACATCTTAAAACAATGGCGGATACAAAAGTTAATACCGATAACAATATTAATAATAACAATAATGAAGACATAGATGACGATGAGTTTGAAGATGATGACTTTCTACCAGAAAGACAAACATCAATTGATCAATCAACAAGTAATGAGAATCCAGCACAAGTTATTACAGGACTTGATTTATTAGATTCAGATGATGAGTAAATAATATTATATAGAGTATTTATAAGGGAAGGAAAAGGTAAAACACATTCAAATTCATAAAATTAAAAAAAAAATATCACCAAGTTTTGACAATCACTTTGTCTCGGATTTAGTAATATCAATGAAAGAAGCTAAATCATTTTCCAAATTTGTCAATGCTAGTTTCATACGATTGATTTCATCATCGGTTATTTCACTTGGGTTTTTACCCTGTAAACTTTCAGATTTCCATTCAGAAAATTCTTTGGACAATTTTTTCAAGTCGTTCTCTAATGAATCGAATTTCAAGACATTGATTTCTTTCAATTCTTCTTGATTATCATAAATTGGTATATCGGATGTTTCTTTATCAGTAGATGATTTAAGCACTTCCAATAAATCTGTTGCAGAGTCAAATTGATCCTTCAAATTGGCAAGTTTAAGAGAGATTGGAATTGCACTTGGTTCTTTAGTATCAGTTAGTTGTTTATTATGTAAATGATATCTTTGTAAAAATTTACTAATTTGTTTACCAAATGGACCATTAAATAAAAATAAAACGATTGCACATCCAATATGAACCCAAAAAAAACACGATTTCCAAAGCATTATAGATTCATTGAGTTTTAAAATCACAAATGGTTGAACTGCATATCCTAGTGATCCCTGTGTTAAAATCCACGAAAAAATATCATAATAAATTTTAAATTTAGATAAATTACTATTATCCTTACTTGCAAAAAAAGGTCTGAAGTTTCTTCTGAAAATTTTACCACACGTTTGCATAAAAGCTCCAAGTACAAAAGTTAAATAGTAACCTGGCAGTGTACCGTGCCAAAATGCTGATGTTGCAAATGTTATAATTGTTGGTATAATACCAGACTTTAATTTGCCAGTCTTTTTATCCCTTGTACAAGTTCTTAAATAAATAAAATTCTTTAACCATTTATTTGTATTCATATTCCAAGCTTCTAAACAATCATGAATATTTTGTCCAAATTCAAAATTTATAGGATCAATATTCTGAACTCTATTCCAGTACATTTTATCCTTACTAGAGTCGTAACCGTTATAACCTAAACCAACAACTATACATGAACCTTCACTAATTAGCCAAACTGCATAGTATTTTAATCTTTCAACAATACCTAAAATCCAAAGAAAATATATTTTATACAATAAAGAAGTATTCAATCTAAATTCTTTACTTAAAATATAATCAATTGTATATCTTGGTGTTAAATAAACATATAAAACAACCCAAAATAAACCTTGCAATACTTTCTTAAGTGCAACTCTACCACTTTTAGGGATCTTACGTTTTCTTGATTTACCAGGTTGCTTGGATTCTGGAACATCATTGAATAAATCAGTTAAAATAAATTTCTCATAATCTGCATAATCAAATGATGGTCCTGTAACAAATGAGGCATAGAAAAAAACATAACCTAAATAAGGAATTAAATTTGGATGCTTCAAAATTGCTCTACTTTTCTGATAAACGTTTAATTTTGATTCAAATTTATCTTTGTTTTTATGGTATAATTGACCATCCCAATATGACCATCCAAATGCACTTAATTTCATAACCATAACCATTTGTGCACCTGTATAGTCAATTTCCCCAGGATTCAATTCACCAATATAAAATTGTGCATGAATATGATTAATACATAAAACACCCATTAAAACAATTAAATTGACCCAAGGCATAAATCTAGATTTATAATATTTTGTTAAAAAAAAAGTAAATAATGAATTACCTAAAATAACAAAAAAACCTTGAAACGTTTCTAAAATAAAAAATGTGTATATCATACTTGCACCTATAATGTAATAATTTTTTAGTTTATAGTTGGTATCGGGTAATCTTTTGAAGATGGCACTTATCGGAAATGATAAAAAAAGACATAACAATGTCTTAACTGAAGCAGCATCAAGACCTGTAGTATCACAAAGGTAGTACACCAATGGACGGAATGGATTGAGACAAAACATCGTGTCTTTATTCTTGCCAATTAACAACCAATTTCATTCCAGCAATCTACACAGGTGTTGCAAGTTGGAAATGTCAAAAAAAAAAATTTTTGAGTTGTTGAACCTTTTTTTTCTTCAAAAACATTTTTTGTATTATATGATTGGGCCAGCTAGTCTTTTCATATCTCAATGTTTAGGAGTGTAAATTTAAACACAATGCTTCTGTTTAATAACTACACTAGAGCATTTTATATAACTAAAAAGAATTGCAGATCAGTTTTCAATCTAGCAAAGGCCGCAAAAACCATTAAAACAAGTGGTAATGAATCGTTAAAGTTATCTCCAAGTGCACAAAAATATACCATTACAAAACATTTTCAACATCCACAATCTCTGATTTATCAGTTAATATCTAGAGTTGATCTTTATCATGAATTTATACCTTATTGTACATCTTCATTCGTTAAAGAAAGAGATTCTATTACAAATGAACCTTCTATTGCTGGTTTACGTGTTGGATTTCAAAACTTTGATGAAGAGTTCACATGCAATCTAGCTTGTAATAAGCCAGAAATTGTGGTTGCTAAATCGATAACACACTCATTATTTTATTTTTTAGAAACTGAATGGAAAATAGTAGCAAATGACAAAGACAATTGTGTTGCTGTACTAAACTTAAGTTATGAATTCAAAAGTAAACTGTATAATCACGTCAGTTCTTTATTTGCTAAAAAAGTTGCAAGTTTGATGACAGATGCATTTGAAAAAAGGGCATTAGAAGTATATACCGATGAATCAAAACTACTCGAGTATAACGATATTAATTAACTTATAGACGATAATGATTTTAATGAATAGAAAATAAATTAATAAAAATAGCAAACTAAAAAGTCAGAATATATATAAATATATATTTCTATATATAGTATAAACACACACATGTCAGGGTACCTGTACAAATATGTATAACTAAATAATTATAGAGTTTATTCCTCAAACAGTTTTATAGCTGCAGTGCTTATTCTTTCTGCTGCTTCAACTAAAATATCAGGTGTATCAACAAAACAGATAGCAGTACGTACAAAATTTGATCTCGATTCAGAGAAATTTGAATCAACACTCATATTACGACCCAAAACGACCAGAACACCGGATTCAACACATTTAATGTAAAATTGATCCATTAGCTCATTGTAATTTTCACCATTGAAAAGTTTATGATTTTCAACATTTACTACAACTGCAACAAACATTCCACAGTTTGGATCAATGATATCAATATACTTTTTGTTATAAGCTTGAGTTTTAAATAATTTTGAAACGTAAATGTTTTTTCTTTTGAGATACTCATTTCTTATTTGTGTGATCCAATGAATCCAACCTTCAATACCACCTAGTGAATTGATTGTATTGTTTAAAAACATTTGTGAGAAACCATTGGGAGCTCTTGTATAAGTTTCTGCAGATCTACTCAAAAATGGAATAAGTTTCTCGTGTGCAATTATATATCCTAATCTCATACCAGGAGCAAATATTTTTGAATAAGTTTCAATTCTTATGACTCTACCAGATTTATCCAAAGTTAAATAAGATGGATTAAGTGAATCAATAAATTCATCATTAGATAAACTGTAATTGGTGTTAGGGTCATCAAATTTATCAAAATTTAAATAAGAATAAGGTTCATCTTCCATAATTAAGAAATTATATTTCTCTGCAAGATTATAAATTTTCTTTTTGTTTTCCAAAGTCTGAGCTAAACCTAAAGGATTATGACCATTTGGAATTGTGTATAAAATTTTTGGGAAACGTAAATTAGGATTTAAAGTAGTCCAATTTTCTAATAATGTTTGAAGTTCTTCAAAATAATCAAAATCGCCACCATTTTTCAATATTTGATTCATTTTAATTGGAACAGGAATACCACCGGTATTCTTTAAATTGTTTAGCACAGGTGTAAAAGTAAATTCTTCAAACAAAACAGTATCACCAGGATTGATGAATATATCAAAACATTTAGCAATACCATCGGCACCACCTAAAGTACAAATTGGTTTCCAATCATCAGAAATTGGTTTCACAACCCTTTTAACGAATTGGCTTATTTGATCAAGTAAAGGATTTAAACCATCTTGATTTGAATATTGCAAAGAATTTTTAATATCGATAGTAGTTAAAGGATTGTTGGAAACTGCATCCGACGTGAATGTTTTGAATTCAGAATTGAAAGGACATTGTCTTAGATGAATATCTGCAGATGTTATTGGGAAAAATTGGTAATTTGGCAAACCCCCAATTAATTGTATAGGTTTAGGATGTGGGTTATCAACGTGTGGAACGTTTTCCCAGAAATACACTGGATTTCTGTCCCTAGCTCTATCGGAGATGAATGAAAGGAGATCAAAGTTGCCGAAACTGTAATCGTTGCTAGAAGATGACATGATGATATATGTATATAAATCTGTAAAGGCTGATTCTTGTTCCTAGAAATATCAGCTATAAAAGGTTAAAATCAATTTAAATATTGTAAATTTTACCAATCGCTAATTCAGATGGCTGGAAACCCCCACAATTAACAAACATAAGCAACATGTTGCAACGTCTAGGCCATTTTCGCAACTTTAGCAATGTATAACGGTTCATATTGGGTACCTTCGTATTTGCATTTAAATTGCTCTTAATGGGATCAAAATTTGGAGGATAAGACTACAATTTGCTCTTAACTGAATGCAATTGGAGCTTATGAGCAAATTACTAATCCAAGGGTCCTTCCACATTGGGACACCCAACAGCCATGGTTTTTCCGGCGAAAAGTTTTTAAACAGTTTTTCAAAAAAAAAATTATTGTCTTGTGCAATTTGTATGGCTATTACACATTGTTTGAAAATGTGCTCATATTTTAGAGACAATAAGTTACCAATTTTGGTTATATATTTTCTATGAAAATTTACTGAAAAAATGAACGCTTGGAAGTGGAGAAATACTATAAAAACAGGAGGGTTTGTTTCCAGTCTAAAAGAAATCCTGTTTTCCCGGTTCGTTTATAATTTCATACTGAGTTTTTAAAATTTTGTGTCACATTTAAATAAAAAGAAACCTTAATTCAAAGAATGCTTGAGCGATTAGTGGAGAGGAGAGATATTTTCCGTGAAGGTGTCTGGTGTATTGCTGATATTGGCACAGACAAATACAAAGCTTTGGGAAAAAAATCACAAGCTGCCAATCCTTGGGGATATCAAGCTCATTATGGACATTGTATGGTATATTTCATGGCAGTTATTATTGCACTTTTCATTATTAAAAATTTAATTTACATTTTTACCGATAAACATTCATTAGTCACAAAAAAAAATTCTAGAAACTCTGCTAAAAATTTATACTATAAAGTATCTGCTTTCAATAGATGGTTTTCTTATAGAAGATTCCCAGCATTTGTTTGCAATATATTTCAATTACCTTCTTCATTTGGTAATTTCTTGGTTATAACTGCTGGTCTTCTTTACGTTTTATGTTACTCTTTTATACCAAAAGTTTGGTACAGAGCATGTAGAGGGTTTGGTTCACCTCCATTGGCTGTTAGAACAGGATTAGAATCAATTGCTTTTATTCCTGTCATTTTCATCTTATCTGGTAAAACTAACACAATTTCAAATGTTACAGGTATTTCTTATGAAAAAATCAATGTTTATCACAGATGGGTTTCATTTATTTGTTGTTTCTTAGCTTGGGTTCATACAGTTGCTTTTTATGTTCAAGCCGTTAGAGAAGGTGGATCCGAAAGACTTGCTTATATGCAAAGAACTAATATTTACTATGTTAATGGTATACCTCCTTTGGTGTTTTTAACTGTTTTGACAATTTTTTCCCATTCATATATTAGAGCAATGTGGTATGAGCTTTGGCTCCAAATTCATTGGATTTGTGCTCTTGGTTTATATATTTCTCTTTTCATTCATGCATATAATTCAATGGATTCAAATAATTATATGATTGCAGCAATTGTTTTCTGGGGTACACAACTTATTTGGAGAGCAGTAAACAAAGCGCTTTTAAGACCAAATAAAGGATTTTTAAAATCTAATAGCTGTAAAATGAGAAGATATGCTTCCAATTCTGCAAAAGATCATTATTTTGAAATTGCCATTGAAAATTCAAATGATTTCACTTGGTCACCTGGTCAGCATCTTTTCCTTAGAGTTCCTGGTTTAAGATTTTTAGAAAACCACCCCTTTTCAATTGTATCTTATTGTAATGCAAGAGAAGAAAATGATATCAAATTAATTATTAAAGCTTGTGGATGGGGTGGACTAACTAAAGAGCTTTATGAAAAATTACCAGATACTGGCTATACCGATTCCACAATTTTTATTGATGGCCCTTACGGTGGTTGTGAAAGACCAGTTGAAGCTTTCAACAATGCTTATCTGCTTGCTTCAGGTACAGGAATATCTGCAATATTACCATTTTTAACCGACATATGCGTAAAAATGAGAAATGAGAAGATGTCAATTTTAGAAAATGTCACTTTAAACTGGAGTATTAGAAATGCACAAAATTTGGAATGGATCTTTGAAGAATTAAAAAATATTGTTGATAATTACAGTGATTTAATATCTGATAATAAGGTTAAGATTAATATATACGTTGCTGAAGAAATTGGAACAGAATCAAATGACTTTTTGACCCAGTTACAATCTTCAGATTCCGACTCTGATGAAAAATCCTCAACACAATCTCAATCTAAACAATTACAATTTATTAATATTGTAAATGAAAAATGTGATTTCAAAAAACTAGTCGAAAATTTGAGAGGATCATTAGGACAGAGGAATATTTTCATTGTCTCAGGTTCAGACTCAATGAAGATCTCATCTTGTAATAGTGTTGCTGGTCTTCAATCTGAAATTTTCACTTCTCAAAATGTTGATGAAATCTATTTACATTCTGAATCTTTTGGATGGTAATCGAGTTGAGCATTTTAAAATCCTTCATACTTTTATAAAACATTTCTTTGTATTTCCTTTTTTTAAAAACTCTAATACATTATAATACGCCAAACATGAACTGTATTTTACCGATAACAACCAATCAGTTATTTCCTAATCGGGAAGCGTGCGTAAGTTTCCGACGATTTCGTGAAAACCTGTTATCAGTAAACTTGTCAAGATCAAATATATACTATATTATATCATACTATAGTTGAAATAGGGAAAACCGAAAAAGAATGGATATCTTTATAATTGAGCCAATATTAAACCTGCCTTGATCAGCTATACGCAATAATGAAACAGCCTGGGCAATACAATTTCAAGATAGTAAAATCATCCGATGAAGCAGAATTGAATCGAAATTCTACAGAAGCTGAAAATAATCACAACCCTGTTAGTGAAACGAACAATAAAAGAGATCATTTTGAAGATAACGCTTTTGAGTTAGGAAATGAACATACTCGTAAAAGAAGGTCAAGTGGAAAACATCAAATGGCAGCTTGCTGTTCATGTAAGAAAAGAAGAAAAAAATGTGATGGTAAATATCCCATCTGTTCTGCGTGTGAAAAATCCGATACCAAATGTACAATGATATATCAGCCCACAGGAAAAGAAATTAAAAGAAGCTATTTAGAAGAATTAGAAAATACTGTTAAAGAACTACAGAATAAGGTTCACAACAACTCACAAATTTACTCAGACTATCCATCATCTAATTCCCCATACTCATCACTTACAGATACCGAATCTCTTTCCCAATATCCACCTACAACAAACAAACACAAGGATCTAGCACAAGAAGTTGGATATATTACCTTAGGTGCTGCAGGTGAGCCATGTTATATTGGTGAAACTTCTGCTTATTCTATTGCAAAAATTATTGGCTCTTCTATAAACTGTTTTCCGGTTTATTCACTAGAAGAAAAACTATGTAGTAGAAAATCTTCTGCTTGTTTCTTTGAGTTGCCATTCAAATTTCCCACCTTTGAATACGCCAACGAATTATTTATATCCTATAAAAGTTCGGTACAGTGTCAGTATCCTTTCTTGGATTGGCCATTTGTTGAAAACTGTTTTAATATCATAATTAAGAAAAAAAAACAGGATCCTAGGGCATGCTTTTTTATTTTCATGATTTTAGCAATAGGATCACAGATTAAAGATACTTCACAATCAACTGTATCCAGTTATACTAAAGCTTATTATTTAAAGGCTTTTGAAAATGTCAATGAAGTTATTAAACATGCTAATCTTTTCACAGTTCAGGCGTTTTTACTTATGGCAGTATTTTCTCAAAAAATGCCCGATGGCATATCTGGTTGGCAATCTGTTGGTCTAGCAATCAGAACTGCGGTTGTCTTAGGATTGCACAGGAAACCGTATCATAAAAAGAGTGGAAATTTAACTATTGAGCAACGCTCAGTGCAAGACTTGAAATCACGTATATTTTGGTCTGCCTACGGGATTGAAAGAATCAATGGACTCATTTTAGGAAGACCGTTTAGTATCTCAGATATTGATATTGATGCTCCATTTCCTTTGGAAAACCCAGAAACAAAAGTTGCATGCCATGTTGTTAAATTGAGAAGAATCCAATCAAATATTTGTACTTTCATTTACAAGCCAATCCAATTACTTGAAAAACCCGAAGATGTCGATTCTACAAGAGTTGAAATTTTACTAGAACTTAATGATTGGATGTCCACTTTCCCATATAAGGATGATGCTATTTCAACCTTTGAAACAAATAACTGGTCGTTAATATCGTATCATAATTCTATTTTACTACTTTTACGGCCAATAATTTTGGAAGTTGCAAAGCTTCGCCAAGATTCACCAAAGCGACATTTAGAATGGTTTAAAGTGTTTACTGAAAGTGCATCTGCAATTTGTATCAACTATAAAAATATGCATTTGAAGAAAAAATTAAGTTATACTTGGCTAGCCATGCATTGTTGTTTTGTATCTGGTATTTCATTTTTGTACTGTATATGGCTTGACGGTATTTTAAAAATTTTAAAGTGGAAGAGCAAAAGCTTAGTTTATGAGACAATAAGCTCTTGCCAAACAATTTTATACATACTAGCGGAAAGATGGGAATCGGCTTCTATTTTTAGAGATACATTTGAGAGATTATCTAATATAGTAAAAGGATCTATTGATAAAGAAAGAAAAGGAAATTTTAACAATTTAGACGATATATTAAATACCGGAGTTTTTGTTGATGGTTCAATTGAAATCGATTCTTATTTAACAGGAAAAAATTTGAAAGACAAGTTTAGTATACGGGATGAACTGAGTGGTGAGACCGGCGGAGCAATTATTGGAACACCAAAATTACAGAACATTGAAATGAAAAACCTAAATCCAGTAAACAATAGCAATATTGATTCACTGTGGGAATTTTTGGATACGACTGGGGATAAATTTTTGAGAGATCTTTTTAATGAAATGGAGGATAGTATCAATTTATATGCTTAAGAAAGTTATATAACTGTGTATTTGTAAAATTTCACACATAAAAATATAATATTTCTACCTAGCATATTATAGTATTCTTATTGGAATCTTACATTTGGATTTTATGGTAATTTATATATGTTCCCTTTCTTATGTATCAAAATAAAGGAAAAAAACATTCATTTAGTATAAATATGTGTATAAATATGAGTATAAAATTAAATAAAATTATCTTTTCTCTTTATCCCCTCTTAATCTTCTTCTTAACCCGCTTTCTTTATTCGCATCTTCTGGGAGCGATTTACGTTTCAAACCAGAATAAAACCAGTCAACCATAGTAACACCATCAAACACAGGAAGACCTGTAGCATTTTGAATTGCTTTAGAACATGGAGGCATATTAGTACATTCTAAAACAAAAGCTCCAATAGTTGGATTTTCATTTAATAAACTAGTTGCCAATGAAACTAGTTCATCTTCCAATTCTGCTGCAATATACGGATCACCATCTGCAATAATCCTATGCAAGGCACCATTTTTCTTACAACCAGCAACCACAACTCTTTCTAGCATATCTTTAGTAACACCAACTCCATTAAAATGTGCTACTCCCAATTCGGTTGCATCAAATGTTAAAACACCAATTTTCTTTTGAGGAGAGATGATTGTTAACACAAAAGGAATTTGTATTAAACTGCTTGATGCTATTGGGATATTAATTGATGCAGCTATTTTTTTTTGTGTCTGTGCAAGGAATCCACAGGATGTGATAATTCCAATGCAACCTTTTGATTCAAGAATTTTGCATGCATCAATATATGATTGTAAATATTCATTTGAAAACTCCGATGAGTTAACCACCGCCCAAAGACTTGCCCCATCAACCTTTTGCCAAATAACTGGAAATTGATAAGTCGTTGGCATAATAACATCTCCGGGTGGCCTATGAATATCATCTGTGTAGTCAATACACAGCGCTCCTAAGGGTGGTAATTCTTCGTCTGCTGGATAAAACGACATTGATTCTCTGTGTGCTATGAGAGCAACAGTATAATCAACTGATAAAACACAACTATACGGACACGTACCCCAAGCTTTTTAAGTAGTTACCAAATACCCTTATCAGCTATCTACATTTACAATATCAAGTATTTGCGTCAATTCATAAACATACTGATAGTGTATAGATACCCCTGTTGAAATCTCCGTCAAAAAAAATTTCCCGATTAAGAAATCGAAGGATAAGCGGGAAAAATTAAATTGCTATAATAATGTGTTGAAATATTTCGGTACATAAATGCCCCAGTGGTTTCTTTACGAAAATAAAACAGCTTTTTTCAGGAGCTTTACAAAAACTGAGTAAACCAATAACAAAACAATGGATTTTGAATTGCCAAAGAGTGAAAACGGAATCCCTCTCTTAGGGATTGGATCAGGAACATTTTATTTTAAAAGAGAGAAGAACTTACCAGCAAACCCGAAATTAGTTCATACATTCAAAACTGCAATTGAATCCGGATTTACCCATTTAGACTCTGCAGAGTGTTATGGTAATGATATTGAATTAAAAGAAACACTTCAATCTATTTTGTCAACAGGTAAGTTTGCACGGGAAGATATATTTATTACAGATAAGTACTTTGCTGGGGATGGGTCTTATAAAATTCATTCTGAAGCTGCAAATCCTTACGATAGAATAAAAAAATTATTGGAAGTATTGAATACCCCATATATTGATTTATATTTAATTCACGCTCCTTTTATTAAAAAAGAAGTTCACGGTTTTGACTTGAAAGAAGCTTGGGGATACATGCAACAAGCGTACGATGAAGGCCTTGTAAAAAAAATCGGTGTATCCAATTTCACTGTTGAGGACATTAAAGAAATTTGGGATACGACTGCAGTTAATCCACAGGTCAATCAAATTGAATTTAGTGCATTTCTACAAAACCAAACTCCTGGTATAGTTGAGTTTTGTCAGTCTAATAGTATTTTGGTTGAAGCGTATTCGCCACTTTCACCTATCACTAGTGCTGACATCAATGACGGTCCGGGATTAATATTCAACAATTATTTGGAAAGAGTTGCTGAAAAATACGAAAAGACTAAATTGCAAGTTCTTCTAAGATGGGTACTCCAAAGAGGTATTATTCCAATTACTACCACCTCCAAAGATGAACGTTTTAAAGAATTTATGGGAATTTTTGGCTGGGAAATGGAAAAGTCCGAAGTTGACGAGATTACCAAACTAGGCAATGACTACAAACCCCCTTTCCGTAAATACTGGAAACCCGAATTCGGTAAATTTGATATTTAATCTTTATAATCTTATCTAAGAATGCATCTTTTAATATGTAGAAACTAAATTCCCATATTCCTGGTGAGCCATACAGTGCATATTTCCTTTTTGAGAAACTGCCGTACGTTGTAAAATTTCCGGTCTTATCTTTTCAAGGATACATTGTTTTTTTTTCCGGGAAACTTGGTTTTTGTTATCTTAGAAAATCCTTTTACACTTCCAAGCATGCGTATGATTTAAATTGCTATAAAGCTAGCCATTTTATCATTGAACAGCACTTTCTGTATCATCTAATATTCCTGTTTGGCAAAAAAAAAAGATACAAAAAACTTTTTAAGATGTCACTTCCAAATATACTTTTGATAGGTACTGGTGGTGTTGGTACTATTGTTGCATATGGTTTAGCTTATAACAAAAAAGCAGTTGTTAATGTTGTTGTTCGTAGTGACTATAAAAAAGTTGTAAATTCCGGATGGGAAATTAATTCCTGTGATTACGGCCAAATCGAAGGATGGAAACCAAACAACATTTTTCCCACTGTTGAAGAAGCTGCAGGCGATACTATCTATGACTATGTTGTTATTACAACCAAAAATTTACCAGACATTATTCGGCCAGTTGATATGGCAAGACCAGCAATTACGCCCGAAAAAACAACTGTTGTTTTGATTCAAAACGGCTTTGATTTAGGTAGACCTTTCATCAAAGAATACCCTAAAAATTATTGCTTATCTGGTGTTTCACATATTGGATCACACAACAATAGTGGTATTATTACTCAAACTCAAAATGATAAATGTTTAATCAGTTATTTTGAAAATCCAAATTTGAGCAAAGATCTACAAGAATTAAAAGCAAACGAGTTTGTCAGTCTATACAGTAATGATAAAAACACTATTTCATACTTCCCAGATGTAAAATGGTACAGGTACAGAAAGTTGGTTTATAATGCTACTTTGAATACGGTATGTGCATTAACCAAAATTGATACAGGTAGATTAGAAATGGCTGGTACATTAGAAGCAGTTTCAATTCCAGCAATGCACGAGGTGATTAGTGTTGCAAAAGCAGATGGTGTTGAATTACCTGCTGATGTTATTAATGCTGTTGTACACTCTGATGATGGTGATTGGTTTAAACCTTCTATGTTAGTTGATGTTGAAAAAGGAAATCCAATAGAATTAGAAGTAATTCTTGGTAACTTATTAGTTGTTGCCAAAGAATTGAACGTAGAAACGCCAATCTTGGATATTTTATATAATTTATTGAAAGCAATTCAATTTGGATTGAAAGAAAAGAAAGGTTTATTCAGAGTACCTGATGAAAGACCTTTAAATAACAAAATGTATAAGTAAAACATCTATTATTTATAATTATAATTATTGTAAAATTTCAAACTTTTTATAATATGAAATAAGAAAAGTATTAGTTTTAAAGTGTCAGTAAATAATAAAAAGAAAACAATTATAATGGGACTACAAAAAAATTATAAAATATAAAAATTCAAAAGATGAGAAAGATAAACTAAAATTTTGATTGTTCTTCAATCCACCAATCTTTTGGTGATGCCATTACACAATCGGACAAACACCTAGGATCATTAGAGCCAGCATTAATCATATTTAATTTTTCCCTTTTTCTTTCCCAAGAAAAAAGATTCTTAAACAATTTATCCCCTTTATTATTCATAATATCAACGGCAACATTACCAATACTTCCCAACATCATAAAAGCATGACCAGAGTCTCCACCCATAACAAACACAGAGTCATCATCGTAATAGGGACAATATGAAATCAAATAATCGTTATCTTCACTATCAGAATACCAGCAGAGCCTAGTCATAGATATCTTCTTAACTTCAGGGATATTTTCTTTAATAAACTTTTTCATCTGCTTCAAAGCAAAGAGAGGAATATTGGTTTCAGAGCTACCTAAACTCCATTTAGTTTTCACCTTTGAGTTGACATTTTCGGTAGGATTGATCCATTTGAGTCCTCTATAACCTATTTTTAAATATCCCGAAGTACAAGGAAAACCGTATAAACCACCAATAGCTCCATCACGAACTTTGTAGGTCCAAGTAGGGAATTTTGTTTGATCGAACTTTTCTAAAATTTTTGGATCGCTTACTTTGATCAGGCAAACCGAACCAGCAGTTGATTCTAGCTTTTCATTTGCTTCTGGAATAATTTCATTTGTCCAAGGACCAGCACAAACAATAAGGTGATCTGAAAAATGTAGTTGGTCGTCCAGGGTTTTGATACCAACACATTTTTTTGCGGAAGATGATCTGTTATACTCTACCAATAGTTCTTTAAATGTGCCTTTTTGGCCGAAGAAAACCTTTAATTTTTTACCTCCTAAATCTAAACATTTTTTTAAAATCCACCTACATGATTTATCGGCTAATGTCATACCACCAGTTGTATCCAAGACACCTTGCAAATGCTTTCCTCTTGATTTCATTTGAAAAGGGTCAACTGCACACCCGTCAAGTCCAGCTTCAATAGCTCTTTGTGATGCATCTAAATCGGATACACAAATTGATTCCTTGGGCATATTTTTTAAGGTCAATTTCTCAAATTCGGGTAACTCATTTTTATCAGTCAAATGAATATTGCCTGTATTATAATAAATTGATTGTCCACCTTCCCAGTTCTCCTTTTTTATTTCGTCATTCCATTTAAGAAACTTGTCACGGCTCCAAGCGGACATTTGTTGATAGTGAGTTTCAGAACCATATGATGAACGGAAAATTTTGTTAAGATCTGAAGAGGGACTATCGCAACCTTCAAAATAGTCATAATTTTTTTTTAAATAATCTCTTTTATCAAAAAGGGAAATATCTGTGTATCCATGCTCTAAAAGTGATAAGGTTGTGGATAAACCCATAACACCGGCACCCACAACTATGATTTTGCTTTTCTTCTCGATTTGATCCATTTTTGCTTTACTGCTTCTAAAAAAACAAAAATTTAGAAAAGAAGGACACTTTGAAGATATTATATTTAATTTATACCAATTAAAAACTGAGTGATTTTTTAGTGGTGTTGAGAATTTGATCTTATCTCAATTACCCGATTAGGCAACGCGGAAGTTTTTGCACCCTGATCATATTAAATGTACACACAGTATATTGTTTCCTTTGTTTAATTGGGCAGAACGTTTTCTAAAAAGTCAGGAGATTTTTTCTTGTGTTTGAAAATTCAAAGCAAAACATATAACATGTTTTTTGCAAGGAAGGCTTTTTAAATTAAAAAAAAACAAAGAAATGTAGATGACTCTATCGGAAATTGTCACAAGGATTTCAACATGTAGAAAAACTTGAACAAAATCAAGATCGGTTTTCGGGTAAAAAAAGTAAAATTTATTGAATAGAAATAAAAAATGGTGATATAAAATAAAAAATGATTTGAAACCATTTAAACACAGTATAAAAAAATAATATCAATAAAATTGTAAAGTTATAAAATTCTAAAATAGCTTAAATACAAAATAAATCTCATAAGGAATATCTGAACAATGGATTTTCTTTATCGGTCAAATCTGCAAAAGCAATATTTTCTGGAACAACAAATTTGTCACCCATTTCCTCAACTAATCTATCCTTCATTTTATTTCTGTAGGTGTATAAAATGTATAAGATAATAATTAGAATGGTACCAACTGCAAATGAAACAAGCATTGCTGCTTTAGCACCGGAATATCCTGGAGCTTGATTTGAACTAAAAGTTTGTGGACCAATAATATTACCGGTACAATAACCAACCAAAAAGAACATATTAACCACAATTTTTTTAGTGTTACCAGCAATATTAGAAGAAAGTACTGAACACATGCCCGCTGAAACAACAGTAGCCATATAAAAGGACAAATAACCAACAAGCTTTGATGCCTTATGATCTGTAAAATTAAGTAAACACATACCGACAACAACAATTGCATTAACAATAATACAAGAGATCAATCTTCTATTGTTAAAAGCATAATAATTAACTATTGCAACAGCAAAGGGAAAAACAATATCAATACCACCACCTGGCATATTCATCAATAATGAATCTGCCGTAGAAAATCCAAAATCACCATGTAACAACATTGAACCAAAATTTGTGAATCCACCATTAGGGATAGCATACGACATACCATAAAAGAAGAAAATATAAGTACAAGGATCCAACACCGCTTCTCTGAATTGATTCCATTTAAATTTGTGGTTACCAAAACCTTGTTGATTTTCTTTGGCTCTTTCAACAACATATAACTTATCCTTATCATTTAAGAACCATGCAGAAGTTGGAATATCTGGAATGTGAATCAAACTAATAAACCCTAACAATATAGTAATACACCCAGTTATAATATAAACACATTTCCAAGAAGGAAATGCGTGGTCACCGGTACGATGAACTTGTAAACCATAAGCGATACCAGCACCTAAGATTGTACCAAACCCTTGCATACCCCACCAAATACATGTTCTCATAAACTGTTCACTTTTTCTCCACCATTGTGAAGTAAGTAAAATATATGATGGATTCATAAAACCTTCAAATACACCAAGGAAAACACGGCATGTCAAAATACCAGCAGCGTTTGTGCAAGCTGCATGACACATTAAGATAACACCCCAGATGATAACAGCAGTGGAGAGTGTTTTGGATAATGGAAGCCTTTGTAATAAACGGTTGGCTGGATATTGAAAAATCAAGTAACCAAAATAAAAAGATGATCCAACCCAGCTATATTCCCTTGCTGTTAAATTCAAATCTTGTTGCATTCCCATAATAGAAGCATAAGAATTTGTTGTTTTATCCATCAATTGGCATGACATCAAGCCGACTAAAACTGGCAAAATTGCGAAGTCGATCTTTCTTAGAACTTTTTTTTCATATTCTGGATCTAATTCTAAATCAATCACATCATTTATAAACTGCATTGCAACATCTGCATCTTGTTGATGGACTTCAATTTTTTTACCTTGCAATGAGACAACGGTTGAAATAATTGGGTTAAGCTCATTTACAGAAGATACTTCTAATGTATAATTATTATTTTTAAGATCCTCATCTGATGGGGACTTCATTTTTGTGTTTGGTTTTGGACAAAGTAGAAAGAGATAAACAATAGGTTTGTTAGAAGCTATGCAATTTTTTTTTATTTTGTTAAATGCTTATATTTTTATACAATTTTTTTTTTCAGAAAAAAAGGTCTTATCAGTCCCTGTCTAAAATGTATCAAACTATAATTTTAGTGTTGATAAGAATGATAAGAAATATGATAGAAAAAAATAATTGAAACAATAGTAAAAAAATATATATTACATTGTTTTATCAACTCAAAATTCGTTCAAGGAAAGAAGGTAGTAGTGATTTGGCGTCAAATCTCCTGCGTACATTTAGATAAGAAAAAATGTGTTATCGTCGGAGATTGCACACATGCTATTCTTCCGCTGGAAACAAAATTATTTTTAATATAAACGAATTCTGAGATCTTGCTAAACTTCCTCGAGAACCCCAACTAGGAAATAGCTAATATTACCGCCTAACGGTTTTTGAAGCGTTGCTAAAATTCCCCGTTAAGCAATACATTGGACAAGTGAGCATGATGTTTATTTGCTGTTACACAATAAAGCATGACTGGAAAAATAAAGCGTATTAGTGCTGGATCATGAACTAATTCTTTTAAAGACGACTAGGATACTTATGAGTAAATTAGTTAATTACATTTTATATATTACAATTGTGGAAATTCCTTTCCTAAAAATACATATTCTTTGTTGTTAACAAGACTTTAAGTTATGCCAGATATAGAGCCAAAGAATAATACCAGAATTGAAATAGATTCTTCTGATTCAAGTTTGTCAGCTGAGGATAGTGAATCGTCAACCTACAGTAGTGAGTTTGAAATAGATAAGAACGGGTTTTTCATTTTTAGAGAGGATTCTCCAAATAAGACAAGGAATTGGTGTATGAAAACAAAGATAGCGTATACAGTTGCATATAGCTTTATAACATTTGCCGCTCAGTTTAACTCGACTACTACCAGCTCAAGTTTTTTTTATGACCAAATGCAGCATGATTTTGGAATAAGCAGGGAAGTGGCACTTTTATCGATATCATTATATATTCTTGGTATTGCATTTGGTCCTATGATTTTTGCACCATTGTCTGAAATATACGGCAGGAAACCTGGTGTTCTAATACCGTTTTTTATATCAGGTATATTCACATTTGCTACAGCAATATCTTATAACGCTCCATCAATAATAGTATGTCGGTTTTTTTCAGGATTTTTTGCAGGTGCTCCAATAGTATCTGCAGGTGGAGTTTTGGCTGATTTATGGGATCCTGCACACAGGGGGGCAGCCTTTGCTTTGTATGCATGCTTTGTATCAAGCGGTGCATCATTCGGCCCTATTATAAGTTCATTATTAATTAATAGTAATTCCAGTGAACAGTCGTGGAGAATCCCTCAATGGTTTACAGGGTTATTTCAAGTTGTTATGTTTTCTTTGATGTACTTATTCACAAAAGAAACACTTGAGTCGGTAAACATTCAAAAAATTGTGAAAAAGAAAAGAATAGATACTAGTGATTGGATACTTCATTGCAAATTAGATTCTGTTAAATTAGATTGGAAGAATATTCTAACAACGCAAATCATTCGACCATTCGAGATGTTAGCAATTCCAATAGTTTTCATTATTGCCGTTTTTGCTAGTTATGTTTATGGTATTTTCTATCTAATGATCACCAATATTTCAACGTCATTCGAATTAACTAGAGGTTGGCGTGGTACTACGACTGAGTTGCCCAATGTTTCATTATTTTTAGGTGTTTTCATTGGATGTATAGGAAATATGATTTGGGCAATGAAATATGCAACAATTATACGAAACAATAAAGGAAATGCAATTCCAGAACAAAGATTACCTATAATGATGATGCTTGGATGGTTAATGCCAGCAGGTATTTTTGTTTTTGGATGGACTTCATACTCAAATATTAGTTGGGTTATTCCATGTTTAGGTATTTTCATGATTGGTTGCGGTTTTATCAGTATTTTCCAAGGATGCTTAAATTATCTGGTTGATACATATCCCAATTTTGCAGCTTCAGCTATAGCGGCCAACACATTTTTAAGATCAGTTTCTGCAGCTTCATTTCCATTATTTGCAAGACAATTATTTGTTAATCTTGGGGTCCATTGGGGTTCATCTTTAATTGGATTTATTGCGTTGGGAATGATACCTATTCCTTATATATTGTACATATTTGCTGAGTCCATTAGAACAAAGAAAAGACACAGCATATCACCAGTGTAGAAAACCCGATATATGTGTACAAAAATTTTAAAAACTTTAAAAAAACATGTATACCGGTTCTTCCCAAAAAGGAAATATGAATTAACCGCCATTGCGCACGTCCACGTGATCAGGAATAAACAGGTACAAATTAGTATAAACGGAGTAAACTTTTTCCGGTGTCGGAGTTTCGCGTAGAAGCTGACATTGTTTGTGAAAAAATTTTTAATGCCTTCTTAAAAGCCACACCGGGCATTTCACAGTTTCATTCCTGAAAAATCTATGGCTTGAGTCAACATCAGTATTTCTGCATATAAAACCACCACAATATTATCACAAAAGTGTGAATGTGTAATGGTTATTTATATTGCGATGATTCCCATTTAAATCGACTTTCATTTACTCTTTCCTTCCATCTATCTTCATATTTACTTTATTTTCTAATTTCCCAGTGAATTTTAGAATGAATAAACTGAGAGAACCCTGGTCAAGATTAAAATGGGGTTTTTTACCCGTTGAAAGAAAAGTGGAGGACCCTGAATACGAGAAAGATTTTGAAGAGAAATTGGATTATGAGAAAACTGGTTTATCATCTTCTGTTTCAAGCTCAAAAGACTTTGAAAATATTGACTCGCAAGTAGAACCCGAAATTAGAGATATCTCTAACAGAAAATGGTATAAATTTTTTGATGAATACGAATATCGTCAATCTAAAAAGGAAAGAAGTACACATAAATGGTATCATTGGTTTAATGAAAATGATACACCAGCAGAGAAAAAACTTTTGGTTAAACTTGATATATTATTATGTTTTTATTCAATGATGGCATATTGGGTGAAATATTTAGACCAAACAAATCTTAACAATGCATACGTCAGTGGACTGAAAGAATCTCTTCATATGTACGGTAATGAGCTTGTTCAAACGCAGGCAGTTTTCACAGTTGGTGCAATTGTTTTCCAAATTCCCTTCATGTATGTTTTGTACAGACTTCCTTTGAGTTACGTTTTGCCAATTTTGGATCTTTGTTGGAGTTTATTCACACTTGGTGCTTATAAATCAAATTCTGTATCGCATCTACAAGCTATGAGATTCTTCATTGGAGTGTTTGAAGCACCAGGTTATTTAGCATACCAGTATCTTTTTGGTAGTTGGTATAAAGTTGATGAAATGGTACGTCGTTCAATGTTTTATTATATCGGACAATATTTAGGTGTTTTAACTTCAGGTTTGTTACAGGGTGCAATTTACAACTCTTTAAATATGGTTAACGGTTTGGAAGGTTGGCGTTGGATGTTTATTATTGATGCAATCATTTCTGTAGTTGTCGGTTTCATTGGATTTTATTCATTACCAGGTACACCAGATCAGTGCTATTCAATTTTCCTTACAGACGAAGAAATTATCCTTGCAAGAAACAGATTAAGGAAAAATAATACATCTATTGCAGTTTCACCTGATAGATCATTTTTCAACAAAAAAATATGGAGAAAAGTTTTCACATCATGGCACGTTTACGTTTTATCTTTATGGAATATATTTTGTTGGAATAACAACAATGGTACATCTGGAGCGTATTTACTTTGGCTTAAATCTTTAGGAAGGTACTCTGTTGGAAAAGTCAATCAATTGGGTGCAGTCACTCCTGCAATTGGTATTTTATGGTTAATTTTAACAGGTTGTTACGCAGATTTGTTTCATTCACGTTGGCAAGCAATAGTATTATCACAGATATTAAATATTATTGGTAATATCATTTTGGCTGTTTGGTATGTTCCGGAAGGCGCAAAATGGTTTGCATTTATTCTTCAATACACCGGTTGGGCAATGGCACCAGTCTTATATTCTTGGATGAATGATATATGTAGGGAAGATCCGCAATATAGAGCAATCGTTTTAGTTATCATGAATATAATGGCACAAACTTCAGTTTCTTGGATCTCGGTGTTGGTTTGGAAAACTGTCGAAGCACCACGTTATCTGAAAGGTTTCACGTTCACTGCATGTAGTGCATTCTGCCTTACTTTATGGACTTTCGTTGTCTTGTATTTATACAAACGCCAAGAAAAAGAATTTGCCGAAAAGAATAATACAATTGTTTTTGTCAATAATGTTGATGTTGAAAAAATATCTGTTGAAAACAGTAATTCGGAACAAGATTCTCTTGAGAAAAATTAAACTTTTGCTATAAGAACTTTTAAAATAAATATACTTAAATATTTCTTTCTTTTTATAATCAATAAATCTGGGCGTAAATTAAAATAAAAAACAATTCCGGGAACACAGATAAAATTGGTGTTTTGTCTTATAAATCATCTATAGATAAAATCTTAAAAATTCAACTACTTGGTAGAATTTCATATAATTTCTCCTCGGGTCTGCACAATCTTACACCATTTTCAGTAATCACAAATGGGCGGTTGATCAAAACTGGATATTCTAACATAAAGTTGGTCAACTCTTCGTCAGTCCACTGTGGCTCATCTAGTCTTAGTATCTTATATTGCTCTTCATTGGTACGTAATACCTCACGTACGGTCAAACCAGATCCTTGGATTATTTCACATAATTCTTGTTTAGTAGGCGGTGCCTTTAAATATTCAATAACAACGGGTTCTTGCCCAGCATTTCGAATTAGCTCAAGCACCTTTCTAGATTTGCTACATGCTGGATTGTGATATATCTTGACAATAGATGTCATCCTTGTTCTTATTTTCGAAAAAGAATAAAAGCAGTCAATA